>JAPMOR010080868.1:180363-253307 GCA_026543865.1 Argiope aurantia | reverse complement strand
AAGAATCTTAAAGTTTGTTTAGTAAATAATACTTGCTTTAGTAGCTTTGCATTAAATAAATAAAATATGCAAAGCATTTAACTAGCGGAATGTAGAAAGTGGAATATAAAGCAGAAATACAATTTTAAAATATATGGAGATTAAATAATCAGTTGACTTTGATTAAATCATCTTTAAAATTCACTTTACCATGGGCTGGATCTAATAATATTTAAGCAATTAATAAGGCAAAATTTTCTATGCTTAATTTTGCTTTTTGATATGTTTTGATATACTTTAATTATAAGAAAATTTTAATCTGCACATACATCAAAGCTACAATTTTTTTTAATAAACTGTTGTAAGAATGCAATCAAGGAACAGAGTGTTTCAAAAATATTCATTTGATTTTATAAATATTTCTTTTGGATGCATGCATAAAAAAAAGCTGAGATAAAACTTCAAATATAATTAGGTGTATGAAGTTTCCAATTATCTTTTACAAATGTTCTATATACTCTCCACCATACACATGTAATACATTTAAATGATAAATATTAAGAGATCAAACTTGTCTTATAATTTTGTAAGTAAGGCTGACAATATTGTAGCCAATATTATCAATATAAGCCATAGCAATTCACTCATAATTGTTGAGAAGGAAATCGCATCCACAGAGTTAAAAAAAAAAAAATCTTTAATATTGGTGGGGCAATTGAAAATTCCTAAGTTCCTTATTGCCAATCCACTGCTATAAAACTATCAGAAAAATGTCACGGAAATGTTGTATTCTGTTAAAAAAATATAATTTTCAATATATTCTGGAAAAAGGAAGAAAGTGAGATGGGGGGCGGGGCGTGGGGAGGAAGAAATCTCATGGTCTAATAAATTTTTCAGTCTTATAACCAAGTCTTCCAGACTGAAGAATGAAATCCAAACATATCTTTTAATAACACTTAAAACTTTGAATAATTTCTTTTATGCTTGATTATGATATGTGGCTGCATTTCAATCTAAGAGTATGAGAAATGGTAAGAATATAAACAGAGTGTAAGAATACGAGAAACTGCCATTTAAATGGAATAATCTCATTATCCAACAATTTTTTTTTTATTTTCCTTTTTCACATTTAGAATGAATTCTACAGGCTGCTGTTTATCATCATCAAAAAGAGCTTCTAGTTATATAAACTTGTATGGTCTGAAACAAATGTCATCACAAAGACAAGACAATAAATAACATTGGGAATGCACATAAATTTGAATGTAATAGTTGTCATGACAAATATACTTCTGTGAATTTCATACAAAACTCTGAGGAATAAAATAAATATCAAGTTAAGCAAATGGGGATAAATCTATGCTTATATATATATGAACTAAATAGAACTATTATGTTAATGACATACTTTCAGAGTTGAAAGAGGTTTGTCGCATTGTTGCCAATGAAAGTAACACTACAATTACAATTTACTAATAATTGTCGGAACAAAAAATATAAATTGATTTTGCTGCTGAGTTACCAACATCTTGATTCATTATACATAAGATACTGAATGAATGAGATACAAGCTAGCTACTGAACCTGGAAGACTCCTATAAATATAACTTCCTCAGATTTGATAATTACATAAAGCTTTAATTGATGAACTTGCATGGTTCATGTACCCAGGCAACTACATAAACCATCAATTTGTACCAGGACAAATTTTAAATGTTGATATATTTTTTTTTAAATGTGCTATAAAGCTGCAGAGTAGCCACTCAAATCAGGTGTGGGGGGGGATCCCTCTGTTTTTCCTGAATGTATATGCAATATAAAAGGAAATGCGCTAAATGGAAGTTTCTTCAATAAATGTGGATTTAAACAAAATGCAATTTTTTAAAACAAAAAATATTTAATATATATATATATACATACACACACAGTATTTTTCATGAATATAAAACACTCTATTAAAAAGCCTCCTTTTTTTCAGTTTCAATAAGCTCGCTGGTAATTAAATAACCAGTTGTCATTATTCTAATATCAGTATTTTTTTTCTCAGACTTAGATTTTTAGGACCATGAAGCTCTATCAAAAATAAGTATCTAATGTTTGTGCTTCTTCGATTAGGCTTCATTTGGCAATGTTTTTCATTAACTATTTATCAAAATAAAATGATTTTCATATAAGAAAGGGCATACTGAATCAGATCTCTGATTTTTTAAAGAAATGGCTGAAGAATATTAGCAATATACGAGAAGCTTAGCCACAATAAATTATCCTGACAAGCATTTATAATATCACTTTTGGCAGATCTAGGAAAAGTTTTATTTTAATTGAAATCTATTTATTTTTTGTGTTGTCAAAGACTTTTACAGTACTTTTTGCAAATACTGATATTTTCTATACAGTGGAAAGAACAAAACTTCCATGAAAATTCAGAAGCATGAATAACTACCAGGAAATCAGCACGTCTAACTGGTCTATCTTTAAATATTCTATACATTGGTCTTAATAACATCTACTTTCCATTCAGTAGATTTATATTCCTACTGAAATACTGAAAAAATTAGGTTATTATTATGACTATAGGTTCCTGGATCTAAAATTTTAAGGTAATTTTAGCACCAAAGTTTTTCTTTGCAATATTTTAAAATTTTTAAATTTACATTTGATTCATTCATACTAATTTGCAAAAGGAATTGTATGTCCTAATTTGATAGAACTACTTTAAAATTCTTAAACAGTTCTTGAGCAGTAGTATGCCTTCAAAATACTGAATTCTCATATCTTGTAGAGATTCTATTGTTTGATTCACACCCAATAAGATATATTATGAAATATATCTTATTATGTATTTTATTTTTTATTATTTTTTATTTTATTTATGTATTATCTTATTAGAGTATTTTTTAGTAAAACGCGGTTCAAAGCTTCTTTAAAGCATATGACAAATTTCTTATTACTTAAAAATTTCTTAAGAGATTGTTGAAAAAATGGGAGAAATCTGTAATAAATAATTCATGACATTTTTGAAAGTGTTAAAAGTACATAATTTTAGCTATTTTACTATCAGTGAACATATGTGATAATATTTCTATTATTGAATGCATTAAATGAAAATGATACAATAAAGTTTAATGCCCATAAAAGTGCAGCTTTAAATGATTGTTCTTGAACTAAAAAATTCGAAATCGCCTTATTTTTGAATTTTGCATATTATCTTCTCCTGTATTCTTTTTAGATACAAAATCTAAAATCAATTATGGATTTTTTTGAACTGCCACATAATTTTGTATGCTTTCCTCATTTGACATGACTAATATGTGTCTGTTTTCCCTTATTTAAACTTATTACCTTCTTATAAAGGTATGCAAAAAACAGTATGCAAAAAACAGATTTCACGGAATTTCCCTAACTTATTCAGCAAAGTCAGGATTCATATTTTTATCCATCCAATTTATATTAAATATGAAGTTTGAGTAGGCCATTGTTCAAAAAATTCTCTAATCTCACAATTTCTCAAATAATAAACAAATCATTCAATAAACTCACATGTGAGTAACTAAACACCAAAGAGATATTTCTGCAGATTGAATGTTGCTATTCCCACCAGAGAAACTTATTCTGTTCTCTCTTACAATTATAGAGATCAGAATTTTTAAGATGGAAAAAATATGACTAAAAAGCTTAAAATTCCTTGTATTTTGTATGGAAATGGTCAAATTTCCCTGTTTTTAGATGATTTTTAAGTTTCTTGTATTTTCCGGTTTTTCCGGTGCCATAGCAACCCTGTATTATATCTTTATGTAAGTAATCAATATAATCTCATGAAATCAGATTGTTCTACAAGAAATAGCCTGTATTTATTGTGACTTAATAATGGCAATTTGTTGCAATTTTTAAACTATTAAAATATCTCTTACCAGTGCTAAGATAATACAACACTTAACAAAATAAGGAGTTTATGTAATTTGCTGCTCTTCAATGCATGCAATTTTCAATCATCATGAATAAAATTGCTAATTAGAAATTCTATTAAATTTAATAATTATTTGGTATTATATTTCTTTAAAATAATTATTGAATAATAAAGACTTACGTCAAACCTCCCAAACCAATGGAAGTGAAGAAATTAATAGCAAATCTGGTGTTATGAGGATGATCTCGTGGAAATAGGCCCTCAAATGCTTCTTGGAGAGTTCTAAATAAAATTCAAAATTTGAAACATGAAATATAATTTATACAGGGACATGAACAAAAATATTTCTCAAAATAACTTTTGAAACTTACACATCTTTCACACGCTCATTTAGCTTAGGCAGGCCCATATATTCACATAATTCCTGAAACAATATTTTAATGAAGATCCGGCTGGACGAAGTTGTGTCATCTTCATTCAGTTTTATAATGGATAAGACCTGCAAGTATAGAAAATATAATTGTAACGCAATGCAGCATCTGAAATAACAATGAATTATAATGGTAAATATTAACCAAGATATTCTAATTACAGCAGAAATTTCAAAAAAGTTTAAAGAAAGAAATATTTTACTTTTAATTGTTTAATAATAACCTCACTAAGTATACCTACTTATTATAGAATTTTTTTAAGCTTTATTTTTTACTTTGATACATTAAAAAATGATCCTGTGAATAAGAGGAAGAATGCTTTGAGGTTATTAATAATCTAATCAGAATCATTTTAGGTTTGGTAGCATTTACTGATATGCTGTCAACTTTTCAATAATATCTATAATATATATCTATATCTATGGAATATAAATAAAAAATATGACAACAGGTTTTACAAAATAACATTTTCAAAATTATTACATGATCAATTGTATTTTCTAATATTGAAATGTATGTTTTATTATTATTTTAGCAGAAATTTATTGTTCAAAGCATTGCTCTCCTCCAAATAATAAAACAAACATATATCTTCATAATTGACATCATAAATTTGCCCCATGCTAAACACAAGCAATTTTATAGATTTTTTTCTTTATATAATGAAAACAATATTTCAAAATTACTTTAAGTACCTGTTTTCAGACAGTTTTTTTCTTGTTGTTGTTTTATTTATTTTGCATTTGGTAGTATAAGGCATAATTTTGTTATTTTAACTTTCAAAGGATTCTTATGGCAAAAATTAGAGTCACAATTATAATTATTCTATAGAAATTTCTATATGATTTTTTTGAATATCTATTTTCTATATGAATTTTTAATTACTTATAGATTTTGTACATAATTTTAATTCATACATTAAAAACTATGGAATATGCTTTTCTAAGGATTTTATATTGCTCCAAAGCCATTAACTCAGATTATTATTTCTGTAGCTATTTCTCTATTTTTGTTAAAACATCTTGCGATCAGTATATTCAGAAACAATAGATAAAAGTTCATATTGCAAGGGGGAGAAGTGTAGAGAGATTTAATATTTTATGATTATATTAGGATCATAACTAGGAACAAAAGCAAGTAGCGGAACCCAAAGAACTTCATAAAAATATTCAGATTGATATAAAATCTATATAAATGGTATTGAAAATTCAAAAATTGCACAATAAAGAAATCCAGATTATTAAATATATTTTTGGTAAATTTTCTTCAAAAATATTACTAATGACGATTCTAATGAAAGTATCATGACAATTAATTAAATAATTCATGCTTTTATTGATAATTTTGTATGAAAAGCTTCTGAGAAATTAAACAACAAGATAATTGAACAAGGAATCAACTGTCACATTTTTCTAATAGCATGAAGTCTTATATAGATGGAAAATGTTATGATTGAAAATGGTGACTGCAGAAACTGTGAAAAAAATTTCCCTGCTATCATTAATAAAAACAATTTTACAAATTATTTTAAAAAAGAAATACATTTTCAAGAAATTTTTAAAAAATGGAATGAACATCCTTAAAAATGTCTTAAAACGGTATATTATATTTCTAATATGGGGAAGAAAAAAAATTTTTTTTTGTTTCTAAAACTGCATAAGAATTCAAGAAAAACATTAAATTACTCTTTGCAACACAAATTATGTTAACAGTAAAGGTTTTTATGATCTTTGCTCAATATTTTAAAATATTTCAGTAAAACTAATTACTGCCTTTTGCATATGTACCAGAATTGCATGTTGAAGCATAAATCTAAAAATAATATTATTATACACACCTAATAATATACATATATTATTTATAAGATTTAAACCAAAGGAACTGAGAAATATAACTTTTCATCTTTCTTAAAAAAATTATAAGAAATTACTTCCTCTAATAAAAAATTTGTGCTTTTATAAAGAAATAAAAATATTTTTCATTTTTATTAAAAATAATAGTAGATGTAAAATACTAATTTTTAAAGCTAAACTAATCACATTAACTAACAAATGCTTCATATTACAATTTAAATGCAAAAAATTATAAATGAAAATCAATTAAAAAATTCAAATTTGAATTATCAATTATCAGAGTACTGATAAAAAATACTTGGTTTAAAATAACTAGTCCTGCTTTAAGTGAATTAATTCATTTTGTCATGAGCATTTGTTCTTTCATATTCTCCCACAGACAATCTTTACTGATCGAAAATACTCTCTCAAAAATATTGTTTTCATTATCATTTTTATTATCATTTTTAATAAAGATATGGCATCATTGCAATGTTTTGAGTTGATAGCACATCAAATCAAAATTTATTGTAACTCTCTGTTCTTGGAAAAGTCAAAACTGGTCATTCCAAAAATTTCATTTGGGTTGCTATTAGCAAGATTTATTGGCTTATCACTCTTACCATAATGAAATGAAATTCCAAAAAAAGTCACCATACCCTTGATTGCTGTTATGATTATGTTGGTAACATTAGGCTTCAAATGTAAAGAAATTATAACGTGAATTCGCTGACTGAGCAAATATTTGGCGTGAAATGCTCTCGCACACAATTTTCCCTGATTTTTAGATACCTATGGATTTTTCCTGCGATCATTTTTTATTCCATTTGATTTTAACTAATTATAGTTGAAAAAAATGCTGCTTGGCCTACATTCCCACTCTTTTAGGCACATCTGGGCCATACATAGATCTAACAATTTGACCAGCAAAGCATTAGCATATAAATATTCTCTTTTAATATAAAGAGAGGGCATTTTATTTGCTTTCTGATATTCTCGATGCTTAGTTAAAAATTTTCATAGTAGAAAACTTTTTAAAAATAAATTATGAAAAAATTGGCTTCTGAGAGTTTCTAAAAATTATTTGTGCAGTCTGTAATTAAAAATAAATTATTTGGTAGTACTGATTAAAAAACTGGATTCTGGCAGTTTCTAAAAATCATTTGTACACTCTGTAATTAAAAAAAGAATCCATGAAATTAAAAAAAAAATTATTTGATGGTACTGATTTTAGCATTTTAATTAAAATTAAATGTAAAAAAAAAAGATTAGTTAGATTATATCATTCGATATATAAAAATGTTTATTACATTAAAATGCATTTTAAAAATGCATTTATTTACATACATGTCATTATTCTGTTGAGTGCTGATATTACAACGTATGCTTAATATTCTTATTTATCATGTTTGCACTAAATAATTATCAATAGCTGGTTTGATGTGTAATAACTCCAGCCTTTGTTATGATACATGCATTTAGTCGTAAATTAAGTGTAGAGAAGGTTTTAGTCAATGTTTCATAACAATTATTTTAATTAATTCCCTACTAATAAAAACAAAAATATATTTTCATCGTGAGGTATTAAATAACAGTTCAGATATATCTAAAATTTATAAAAAATTTAAGTATCAATCAAATAAAGTCTAATAAAGATACAGAACTAATAAACAGAAAATAATGATTTTTGAAGAAAAGAGTTTTAATAAGATGCCTATGCAGAAAGAAAAGGATTTTACTACTGTGTCAAATTAACCAGGAAAATCTGTATAAATATTTGACTTGCATCAGTTAGTGTTTCCCCATTTTTTATGATAAAATTATCAATACTTTCATAAACAAAAAAAAAAACAAAAAAACTGAAAAATTAAGATAATACAATAATTAATTTAAATTTAATATTATTTATGCTCTAATGAAAGTGGGGAAGAAATGAAAATATGTATTAAAAAGTAATAATTTTAAAATATTTCTTTATTACATTGTTTTCAAGAACACACACACAAAACTGAGGTGTTTTTTCTCCCCTCTCCTTATGTAGGAACACTTCTTAAAATTTAATGAGATGGTAAAAAAACTGTACTTAATTTTTTCCCCTTGCTTATTAAAAATCAGTTTTTTACTCACATTCCATGAGATTGCATCGGTATATAGTAGATGAGCAAAGAATTTTGCAACATTTCTTAATTTATTAGTTTCCAAGCGATGAATTGTTTTGTACGAGTTATCAAATATTTCGGTAAAAGGTTCCACATAAATCTTGTTCAGCTGACAAAAACGCTGAAAATAAAAAAAAATATATATATATAAAATATAATTAGAACATGAAATTATTAGAAATATTAGAATTATATTTTAAATGCATGTTAAGTTTGAAAGACATTACTTGAGCTAATAGTCCATAAAATTTCTCATATGTCCTTTGCTGGGCACAACAATCCAAGATCATGTAGCACATTTCAAGCTAAAATTCAAAACAAATGTGAATTAAAAAAAAAAAAAAAACTATTTACTTATTTTCTAATAATTAATCAAAACAAAAATCAAAACTTGCAAAAGTTTGATTATTTTAGTAAAGACGATACATAGCCAATTATTATTATCATAGAAGAAGATACAGCTAACACACACACGAATACATAATGGTAAATAAATTAAAAGCACGAAAAAAGATTAGGAATAGTATTGAAAGGATGTTCAATCATGAAGAATATATGACATCAAAATCTAGTATCTGATACATGTGCAGCTTCGACATCGTACATTATGGCAGATTCTACTTTAGGATAGAGGATATTAAGATGGGAAATGAACATTGATATCTAACAGAAGATTAACCAATATTTCAACTAAATTATTAGTCACACTGTGGAATATTTTGATATAGTCAAAATAAAATTAAGGAATTATTTTTCATTACAAAGCAATTCTATTCTTTTCAAGATTATTAATAGTAAGTGATTATGAAAAAATTCAATTATAAAACACAGAGAATGAAATCTCATTACATAAAAATTATATTATAACCAAGAAGTAAAATTTTGATTGTATAACTTCATCACTGATCTTAATATTTAAATAATGCTTTCAACTTTCAAAAGAAATTCCCAAACATACATTTCCAAATCTTACACATAATATGAAACAATTTTTTCAACAGGAATACATGTAAAATAGGACTACTATGGGGAAAAAATCAAAATAATGTAATTTATTATTTGTAATGCATGCTTTTTTTTTAACAAGAATGTTGTTAAAGACATTTGTTTTTGATTATGCTTCAAATTTGGCCAAAATGAGATACAAAATTATCATGAAATGAATTCATAGCATTCATAGCTATTTCCTTATTTGGGGGATGCTTCTTAGTGACAATGTAATAATTTCTCATGCTTTCAGCATCTGCTTCATTTCACTGGAAGATTATCGCTCAGATGAATTTATTACTTCTTCTTCCTCAGCATTTTGTTGTGACACAGAATGCAGTTCCATAAGATATTTTAGTAGTTCTGATTACTTTTTTCCATCGGTTCATCCAGTGTTATTAATATTCACCTTTAGCCCCCATAATCTTGCTGATAAAGGCTTTACAAACACTTATTCAAATCCCTCAGGGTCACATTTGGAAATGTTATCAGGACAAAGCTTCTTCCATGTAGATATAGTGATTGTCTTCCGACAAAGCTGATGTAGGCTCAGTGGAGAATGATATAGACTAATCTAGCATGTGTTGTCATGATGCTTGTTAAGTAACAAGCAGCATGTCAACTTTTTACATTTTGAATTGCTAGTTACATGAATTATTCATTATGGAAGATTCTCATAAATGAGGTTTGTGTGAGCTTCCTTCTCATATCATAATGAGAAACCATAATATTTATAAAAATATCTCATACTTTTTTTTTTACCATTTAATTTATGTTTTACAATTCCAGCTCTACTTTAATAGGTGTGGGGACCAAAGCTATCAGCAAACAAATTCTAAATATAGACCAAGAGAAATAAACATAACTCTGCATGTGAAGTCTAGATGTCTTTTTGTCACTTGCTAAGCAAAACATCGTTTCGAGAGGTGCTTATTATGCGAGACTTGATTGTATTTAATTATGCCTAATATAAAAAGTCATTACAATATTTGTAATATTACAACAAAAATGATATTACATTATTTTAAATCTGATATTTACATATATACAAAAGAAAGCATCATGGCTTTATTTAAATCTGATATTTACATATAACAATAAAAGAAATAACTCACTATTTGCCCTGGCTTTAGCTCCAATTTAAGAAGTTTGTGTGCACATTCTTCAAAATCTAAACTGGACTGTATAGTTAAGTAAATTTTTCTTCGAAGGCAAACTAAATTAGTTTCTGTCATATCCAGAATTTTCTGGTCTGAACCATCTGCTAAAATAATAATAATAATTTTTTTTAAATCATAAACATATTTAAAAAAATAGTTCAGAAATATGGAAAAGAGATCAATACTAAATTATGACAAACCATTTTCTTCCTCCTCTTCTTCTTCTCCAGATTCATCATCAGATTCATTGCCAGATTCTTCACTGGAATCTCCTAATATTTCTAAAAATATCCAAATTAAATTCTTTATTAAAGTTTTATATAAAATAATAATTACATATTTAATGAAATTATCCTGAAATTTAAAACAAATTACTTAATCATGAATGAAACTGTGATGTATAATAATTCTATTTTATAATAATTTAATGCTTATAAATTCAATTACTCCCATACTTTAAGAAATACTGTAAAAGTTTATCAAAATGAATAAGGATCATAGCATGAATTAATAGTCTGAGCCATTTGCAATATATGGTGAACAATTCAATGTTAAAGGACATAAAATTCATATATCCATAACAAGTAAAATGAAAGTAAGCCTTCACCATAAAGTTGGTTTGAAAATAAATGACAAAATGGTGAAGAGAAATATTGTTGAAATTATGAAATCTTTTTCAAATGAAATTATTTAAAATCTTTGATTATGATGCATAAAGCAGTAAATGAATCACAATATAACAGCCTGCAGATTTTCCATGAGAATGGAGAAGCTATTACAGATTACTACTTCTCAGATATAGATTCTAATAACAAAAGCAATATAAAAAAGAAGAGGGGACTTAAATTTTCCATTCTGGAATATGTGCATATTGACTGTAATTCACAATAGTAAAAGACTGATAGAAAAACTGTTACACTTCATAAAAGGGTTTTAACAGAGCATTTTTTTATGTTTTTTTTTTAAATTAACATCTTATTTTTTAGTTGCACAAAATTTAATTTACTTAGTTTTTCTAGAAATAACTGAACACTAATAAGTATGAATTTAGATTATTGAACTTAGAATTTGCAAGAAAAATAAATTATGCATATACACTCGTGATACTTTAAATATCAACTGTCATAAAAACAAATCTACATTTTAAGAAAAGAGAACATCATTTGCTATATTTTACTATATGTTTATTATATATATTGCTATATGATTAACTTATAATGAGAAGCCTATTATAGACTGGAAGCATAACAGAGTTTTTACTGTATTATTTAAGTCTATTCTAATCTTTATACCACACACAAATAACACATCTTAAAAAAGTTCACATAACATTTTGTTCTAATGATTAATCACTATTTTATGCAAAAAAAGAAAAAAAGAAAGAAAGCCAATTCATGAAATTATGATTTAATTTAACATAAGAATTAACATGGTACAATCTTAATATATATATATATAAAACATAGTTTTACAGATAAGTGAAAAAAAGAAGACAAATTGGGAATTTATACAATTTATTTTTTCACAGGAAAGCAAAGTTTGTATAGGGGGAGAACCAATGAAATGCATCTTTTAACACTGAGATACAAGAGAATTTTTTTTTTTTTTTTTTTAATGCTTTTACTAAGAGATTCTTTTAGAGATTTCTTCAACACAAGCTGATTCAGGAAAGGGAATCTTGGGTATTTTGGAAATCATGCTATTGGTGTTAGGGATTTTTATTGTTTTACTTGCAGTATGAGAATCATATATTGAATAATTTTTTTATAACACATGTTAGAAATAATTAAATAAAAAGTGGAATTTCAATCAGGAAATAAGAGAAAATTTTAAAATAATGCAATATGAGCTAGTTTAAGACAAAAATTAAAGAGATATCATCACACACATACACTATTTAGAATTCACAATGATAATCAAAGAAAAGAATTACTAAAGCATACCATTTACAACAGATTTATACTTTTCTTCATTTTCTAAATAATTAGGATCAAACTTGAAGACATCTGTAAAAAAAAAACAAAAAAAAAAAAAACAGAAAGACATATTTTTACTTATGTATTGCTATGAAATATAGGGAGAAAAATTCTCTTTGATCCAAAACATATTATGGTTACTATAAATAACAAAAGCAAATATGAAACTAATAAAGTGGCAACATAAACACATATATAATATATATTATCTTTTCATAAAATTTGTTTGAAATTGGAATAAAATTAACAGAAATTATAGATATCTGAATAACAACTGTAACTAACAATTCAGTACCTTTTACATCCAAAAATCGATGATCAATGAAAACACAGTAAATATGCATAAATGCATATTATAGTAATTCTTTTATTTTTTTAAACCCATGTCATTTTAAAAAATAAATCCAAAATTATTATATTGTTTTTACATAAAATAACACACTAATCAATACACATACATTAAACACATACTTAACATATCTTGGGCATCAACAGCCTCATCTAAATTAATCAGATGTGTATATTTATCATCTTCTTGAACTAAGTCCAATTCTGGAGGAATCACCTCATAATCCTGTAAAAGAAATTGCATATTAAATTTAGATTTTTTTAAAAACATCCTGATTATGGTAAAAATAACAAATTTAGTTAAGAAGCATTAGTTTAACTACAAATTTACTGAACTATCCCAAGAAAAAGTATTCTTAAGGCAATAAAAGCAGTATTTGATGAAGTAATTACAGTATGAAGTAACACACTGTATATTTCAAAATTATTAATTTAAGCCTTAAAAAGTTATAATATATTAAATGTGTCTAATAAAGGAGAACTCATAAACAACAGTAAAAAAATTAAATACACCAGTAAAAAACACAGAATGCATCAAAATGCTTTAAAAATTCCAACAGAATTTTTCAAAACCTTTTACTACAATAACTTCAAATATTCTTTTAATTTTATTAAAGGATGCAAATCACTTATCTAAAATAGAATTAAAAATATTTTTTATGTTCATCAAATGAAAAATTCGACTTCAAATCTTAATTTAGATATAGAGAAATCTCTTTATATGATATTCTATAATCTTCAATGTCAATCAATTAAAAGCTTGGAAAAGCTGCATTGAAAATGATAACCAATAAAATTCAGATGATGAACCTAAAAGGCAATAATCAAAGTAAACTATACATAAATTTTTGTATTACAGAGATTTTATGTAGGATGAATAAAACTTTGCTATTATTGCTTTTTATTCAGTTAATTTATATTGAAAACAACTGTAAGTTGGGATACTCAAATGTAAACACATTTTATCTATGTCTGAGAAAAGAATGATTGTAATTTATATATTATTATTTGAGAGAATGTCTATAGAAGAATGGCAATAGCCAGATGTTTAATTGTAGCTTTTTTTTTATATTTCAAATAGACATAATATAAAAAAGACAAGTTACAATATGTATGCCAAAGAATAAGTTATGAGTACATTTCTTTATTTAATAAATGAATTGTTCTTAAAAGAAATTCCTGAAGAACTAGATTAAATAACTAATTACATAAGAAGACAGCATATTTATTCAAATTAATTTTATGAATTATTTTGTAATTAATAGTATTCTGTTTTCTGATACATTAGCCAACATAATGATCTCTAAATAAATTACCTTGAAGCCATCCTTCTGTATAGCAAAAAATACTTCAATCATATAGCGAACACGCATATCAATTGATGCTTCATGCAAAACATCTCGGACACGCTGAGTTATAGCTAAAAACATTAACAGAGATATTTATTATATTAAAAAATAAGCTAACAAAAATTTCAAACATACTAAACATAATAAAATTAGAAAGCAACTTTAAAACATAGTTTCTAAATTTATGGCATCACAATTAAAAAATTTTAACTATCAGGAATTTATTTCTATATCTCCTGAATGATGACTTGTAAGCAAATCTTTTAAATATTCCTTAGACTGATTGAACACTAATGATTACTAAACAAATATAATGAACATTATTATATCACCTCTACTTATAATGAAGATGAATGCGTATTGACGCTCTACAGCGCCAGAGACTGTTTGACTTAAAGTTACCAAATTAGGCACAAACTTATTTTGGAAGGTGCATATATGCCCTTTTTAGCATTAAAAAAGTAATTAAAAATTAACTTAGATTTTGCTTTTTGTCAATAATTTCCAAAAATATTCCTGCACAAAAATGATTATTACACAATTTTAAGGTCCAAAAAATTATAATTTCAATGATGACAATTTAGTTTCTGTAAAATTCTTAAGCTTAAATTTAATTTATTCTTAAATTTATGTTTAAGTATATTTCACAACAATATTTTTATTGTTATGTATGAAATCTAAATAATTTCTAATGTTTCTTCAAATATATAATTTCCTTCCACTGTGTGCAAATAATAAATGTGAAGCCAAAAAATATTCATAAATAGTCTTTATATTTTTCGTATTCATAGATCACAACTTGTTTAATTCCATTTTATTGATTAGTTTTAATTTAAGTGTTCCTGAATGTTGTGTAGTTATGGGATTGAAAATTTGCCTTTTTTTGTACATTTATTTTATGTTGGATTGTATCAAAGATTATTGAGCTGACATCTGTTAATATTTTTTTCGGCATTATTTTTACTTTATATCTGACATTGTTTTTACATTATATCTGAAATGCAGATTTCAGCATTTTCAGAAACAAATTTTATCAATCTGAAGCTTGATTAATTTTCTTTGGTATTGAAAGAAAAATTTATATTACTTTTTTGGTGTTTGGCAGAGTTCATTATTCTATAAGGTTCAGCTGTTTTGTTTTATTTAACCCGTAAGCCTGTGTCACATTTGATTGCTTTATGTTAGTGGGATAATTATTTGCTTTGAACCAATTTTAATAATTGTTTTTGATTTAAGTGTTCATGTACATTATAGGTACAGGGATTACAATATAAGGAAATAAAATGTTACTATATATTTACATCTTTACAACAAATAATACATATTTTCTTTAAGCATTCAGCCAATGTGAATGAGGTTTTTTGCAACTTTCCTTAGTTAATCAGTGACAATCATATCTGAGAGTGATTGTTAACAGGATTATTGCTAACAGAATACAAGCCCATCTAGATGGGCACATCTTCTACTGAATAGATAATTATCAAAAAATTATTTTTATATTATTAATAGTTGCTCAGGTTTCTTTGGAAAAAAAAGCACCATAAGTTAAAATAAAATATAGAGACACATGTAGTTAAAACAATCCTTCATGTCTAATAAAGAAAAGCTATAATTCTTTTACTTCAAGAGCTTAATTAAGCATTTAATAACTTTACCTCTCATCCCTTTAGGTGTCAGTTGAGTCAATTTTTTCCCACATTCTTTCAAAGTTGCTATAGCTATTTCTACAGAATCCTCTGTGGGGTTTTCAAGCAAATGAGTTACCATCTCTAAAATGAGAATTTCATGTGCCTAAAAGAATAACATTACAAAGCAGGTATTAATTTAAAACAGAAGTGAATGACATTTAAATATTACTGCTTCCTCAGAAAAAATCTCCAACAAAAGAGAAAAAAGACACCTAGTTTTTTTTTTTTTTTTTTTTTTGCATTTAAATAGAAATGTTTAGTACTTAAAATAATAATAGAATCTGATACTTTCTATAAACAAATTAATGCAAAAAAATTAATTTTGCAAGATTTGTTCAAGTCTTCACCTTATTAAGCTAAACTATTTTAGCATTTGAAGAAAGGAACAAAATTCCTGTATTAATCAGACACTCAAAAGTCACATTATTATCTTTAATAAAAAATTTTAGCTGGATCTAAATAGTTTTTAACATTTTAATTGAGTTATCAAGAAAATATATAAACTGGAAAATTTTTTACAATTACCTTCCTTTTCTTATAAGTATCAGTAGAATTCAATGCAAAGTAGAAGCATGCAAATGAATTAATACTTTTTTTATTATTAATTTTTCTAATACCATGGAAATCACCAAAGCGGAATAATATTTTAAAGATGAAATACTAAAAAACTATTACTTGAAAAAGTTTAAAAACAATCATTTCTTTGAATTTCAGTCAAAGAAGGAAAGATATTTGAAAATTTCTAAAAAGATTACTATTACTTACCACTTCTTGATTTAGTAAGTGAGCAAGGAAACGGGCAGCAGTCATGCATATGGTTTTATCATTTCTGCGAAATCCTCGCTTATATTGTATAATAAGTCTTTTCAAGATAAGCTCTCCAATTTCAGGAAACTAACAAACAATAATTTTATTAATAAAAATAAAAATTCAATTGAGCATCATTATATATATATATATATATATATACTATAGTCTTAGTGCCAATGCAAATCTTGATATTTAAAATAGTTCACACTAATCAAATATTTTACTGAATTTAGTATAATTTAATCAAATTGAAAGAGACTAAATAACAACAACCAGGATTCATTGCAATAGAATTACCTTCATAAATGAAATCTTCATAAATTATGTATTTCAATTTATATGTAGAATTTATCATCAAATAAAGTAAATAATGACATATGAGAATAAATATTTTCCAAATAATGCAGCCAAAATGCCTAATAATAAGAAAAACTTCAGAAAAAAGAAATAATATCAACATTAATTGTAGAGATTATTTGAAATTTGCAATTTATTTGATGTTTTAAATTTTAAATAAAGATTAAAAAAAAAACAAATTAGAATCTTCTTGTTAGAAATAGAATCTTTCTGTACCTTTTTAATGCATAGTATAGCAAACCAGATAAAAAAAAATAATCAAAAGATGAATATTTTATTTGATGTGATTAAAGAAATTTAAAACTTGTTAGAAAATCAAAACACTTGTGTGATGATAATGAATATATGAATAAATTTATAAGATGATACAGAAGGAGACAGAAATAGTATTTTAACGATAAAAAGAATAGTTACCTTTGTGTTTATAATAGCAACTAAAGCAGCATATACTCGTGTAAAAGTTGGAGAAGCAGCTTGAGCTTGCATTATGGCTCGGGCTAAAACACCTCTGCAATGAATATTATAAAAAAAACATTAAATTACAAAAAAAAAAAGAAAAGAAAAAGATACATGACAAAAAAATGTAAAGATATTATACAATCAAGTATTTTAAATGAGCATTAAATTTATTTGGAAATGTTAATGTATTTATCTTGTTTAAATAGAACATATTTAAGTTTTAGTGAAAATAAACAACTGAAACATTGCAGCAGAAGTTCACAATGAATTAGTCATAATAAATATTGTTGATATTTTCAATTCTAAAGTAAATGACTGAAAGTTAAAAAAAAAAGGAAGTCTTAATTGAAATTACAATTTCAATAGCATATAGAATAACAGCATTTCAATTATCAGTTTCAAAAATTTTAGGGATTTTTTTGTTTTAAACATTTAAATTTCCACATGATTCTAGATGCACATTTTATTATTTTATATTTAATTTAAAACTATATATTATATTAAAATGAGAACAATAAATAAATAAACTTAAATATAATAAACAAACAATAATTAAAGCTTTAAAATTTCTCTCTCCTTAAAAAGATACAGAATTCTATTCAATAAATAAAACTTACCAATGCTGATCTCAGTATTTATATAAACCAATAATCTCTCTTCACAATACAAATGACAATTGTCTAAAATTAAGTTATTTCATAAATCCCAAACAGAATAGCATTTTTTTAGTTAAATGTTCTCTCATAATTCTTAACTTATTCAGAAAGAATCAACTTTTTTTTATTACAAATTCTTCCAAAAATTTTATATGTGCATTCTGTTTTTGATAAATTGCAATTGCTAATCCTTTAGCAATGATATTTTCTCTACTATCTCATTAAATGACCTAGATATCTTGGGAAAGTATAATAAAATTGAATTAAATTTGTTTCTAGAATACTTACCATTTTATGATAAATCACAACAAAAAATACATAACCAGTTTTTAATTTTACATGATAAATTGAGAATATAATAATTTACCCCATAAATCCTTCATAGCACCACAATCAAAGGACTAATGTGCCATTCCTACAGACAAGACCAGAATAAATTGTTTCATACGGATTATTTTCAGGTTCCTGAATTTTTCCAGCAATATCAAAGAAATAACAGAAATGAAATATGTGTTAAATCACTTACCTTCCTCGAATAATATTCTCCTTAAAAAGTTCAGGTATAATTTCTGTGATATTAGAGCTGTTTACTTTGTTTGTCATACCAACAATGCTTTTCTTCAAAGCTTCCCATGCAATTCGCTGATATTCTTCACTAAACCAATAGAGAATATAATTCAAATATATGTTTCATTATATTAAAAATAAGTTAAAATGAGCTTAAATGCAATCAAAATGTGGGGGGAAAATTGTATTTAAGGTATTCATTAGAACAAACTATTTGAAGTTTTACTAATCACTCTCACAAACACAAACATAAGGAGGTATGTTCCCTTCCACCTTATAAAACAAGACATTCATACCCCAAGTCTTATGTTAAGCCCTTTTAACATATCATTAGTTTTTGATCTGGATTAACTAATTAATTTTGTACGAGTTTTAGTTTCAGAAATAATGATATAAGAATCCAGTATACATATTTTTGTCTATAAATTCTATAAGACTTTTTTTAAATAAATATATATATGAAATAAAATATTTTGATGATTAGTAATAAAATAACACTCTAAATCTATCTAAATATTTTCATATATGTTCATACTGGAAAAAATTTAAGATAATACTTATTTTAATGGAATTGCACTTTTTTTAAACTTTATAATATCCTATTTATAAAAGAGTAAAATAAATGGAAATAAATATCTCTAACATATCAATGGAGCACTGAAAATCATAGCATCTTGGAAATAATTAGAATTTAAACTATAAATCATCTTTTATATGTATATTTAAAAAAAAAAACTCCAAGAATCAAAAGTAACAACTATAATGCAATAACAAAGATAATCGTCATTAATATAATAAAGAATATGCAATAGACATTTTCTTATAGTTATGATTGTTTTACAATTTTTTTAAATCACGTTAATATTATAATATAAAAATCTAAAGTAATTTTTTGCTTTAAAAAAATTGAGTGAGTGTGATATAAAAGATTAGAACAGACTTGGAAAGAAATTCACTTTTAAGAGGTACAAACAAATAAGAAAACTATTTGCAGAAATTTCACAAGCAATAGAACATCAGGATTTTTTTTAAAAGTAATAAAAGATATTTTATTTGTAATCCTATTAGGTAAAAAAATTAGTTAATTAATAATTGCTAAAATGCAGGAAAAATATGTGTGATTATTAAATTAGTAACATTAAAAATACACTATTTCAAATTATAAAACAGTGTAAAATTTATTTTTATGTAAAAATATTTTCAAAAATTTCCTGAAAAAATGCTTAATTCAGCTCAAAATTGAATTAAAATTAAAAAAAAAAAAAAGATATGAGTGTTAATATTAGTTATGTGCACATTTCCATACTCTAAAGTGTATATGTGCCAAATTTCCTAACTTTATGTCAAACAGCTTGGTCAACAGAGTGCAACACACATACATACATCTTTATTATTGTAGAGATAAATATACATATGTTAACTCAATTTAAGGTATAATAGTTAATTTCTAAACTTTAGAAAAAGGAATATATCATAACTGGAGAAATGTTCTAAATGATGTAAAGAATTATATTTTATTCTGCATGAGTCAATAAATATAATCTGAAAAATTAAGAAATATTTTGTGAAATATTCCTGATAGATTAATATTTTAATAGACTAAATTTAATAAATTACTGAGAAAAAATGGAATTTGAAAAAAAAATTAATTAAAAAAATTGCTTTAAATTCACTTCTAAAAAATTTGATAGTTTTAAACCATTAAATAATAATAAAATAATTTTTTTCCTTCTAAACAAATATATTTATTGTTTTTAGTAGATAATCAAAGTTGTTTAAAAGATTAAAAAAAAACCATGAAAAAAAATACATATTACAGGCATTTGACATGTGTTTTCTAACTGTCCTATAAATAGGACAATAGTTCAATAAATACAATTTTTTTTTTTTCAAATCATTCATATTTCTAGATCGCATAATTTGACTTCAGAAAACTATGTATCCTTTTAACTTTTCATGCTGGTAGCTGAGGAGCAACTACAAAGTGAAATGTTCTAGAATTCTTTTGTATATGCTACTGTACATACACTTGTAAAACTTGTCTTGGAACTTTCTTATAACCTATAAGTTCAGTTTTCCTTTATTTTGCAGTTGTAAAATTTGTCTGGCCACTTTTGTTGTAATTATTCAACCAGAACCAAATGCAGTTAGTGATAAAGAAGAAATAGACAATACTATCACAAATTGTAATATAGTAGAAGCATGTGATGATTCTGAAATTTGAGCTACGACTGGAATTACAGAGATTTGTTCAAATTTGATACAAAAAAAATATACAATCAATATATTGATGACGATATAGTGATGTGTTGATGTGATTGTGAAAAACTAAATTTAATACAAAACCATCTAAATGGAAAAAATGCAAACCAGCATTTTTGCTTTCACAATATTCTTTTTCTTTTCAAGATTATCAACATATGGAGATAAAAATATCAGGAAAAACCCTAGTTAAACTTTCTAACATGATGGCTAATGATGCAGTTACAAGGACTAATTCATATGCAGTGAAGAATAAAGATCAGTGTTTGGATATCTACAAAAGATATATAAAAAAATTTATAGGTATCCTTTTCTTTACAGTGATTACCACATATCAGAACCATTTTCAATGTGTTGTGGAAATTTTTCTCCCTGTTGTGAAAAATCCTGTTTCACAGGATATATAGATAAAGTTTTTACTTCCCATAGTTTAATGACTCATTTGCAGCAAAAAGGAATTTTTGCCATTGGAACTGATCTAGATAATAGAGTAGAAAAAAGTCCTCTAATTTCTTTGAAATCGTTAACTAAAACTGAGAGAGGAACATCTGATGTCCTGTTTGACAAAGCTAACAAATAGTGCAGTTTACTGAAGTGATAAATGTGTAATTTCATAACTAAAAAATTTCGAAGTAACAAAAGTACACAGCAAAATACAATATCTGATGAAAGGAGACTAAAAGGATGTTGATGTACCATTTTGTATTACTTCTTACAACAAATATTAAATTGGAATTCTCTTACTCGATAGTCATATGGAAAATTATTTAACTTCTACTCATGGAAAAAAGTGGCACTGGCACTTTTATAATTGCCTCGATAACACCCTCATTGCAGTCTGGAAAATTTCTAAATTATTTCTCCTAATGATGCACAGAATTTATTAACATTTTGCAGGTCAATAATAATAAGTTATCTTCGGAAAACATTTCAAGAAACAATATTAAATAAAGAGTGATACGATAAAATAACAAAAAACGTCGTCTTCTAAACTGACAGCATGTATTAGTGAAAACTCCAGATGGTTTACAAAGATGATGTCAATTAAAATCTTGAAAGAAAAAAAAATTATTACAATCTGTAAAATGTGCAATGTTGAATAATGTAGAGATTGTTTCTCGGACTTCCCTTCATAAAAATCTTTTTTATATGGTAAGTCGACCTTTATAACTTTCCGTAGTGTATTGGGTCATTGTTCTATTTATAGGAGAGTCTATATTTTTAAAAAATGTTTAAAAATTTTGTTTTATATGTTTTACATGCTTTTAAAAATTTACATTTCTCTTATTATTTTTATGAGTGGTCCAATATGGGTGAAAATGTTATAGAATCAAGAATATTTTAATAAACATGACTATTAAAGCTGGAAACTGTATAAAAATGTAAGACTAACCAATTTTTTCAGCATTTCATTAATTCAAATAATGTAACATATAATATTTAGGTTTGCTGGAGATTTTTCCAACAGGAAGTATATGTCAATTTGCAATAATTTGACATTATTTATCCAGCTCTAATTAAAGGAGACATCCTGGATAAATTCAAACGTTGACAACAACCATGTAATTTTTAGCAAATAATTTTTTAAAAAGAAATAAAATTCTGAAGTTCTAAAAGTTTGACACTAAAGTTGGATAAATTCTAAAAGAATATCAAATGCATTTAATGTAAGACTAAAAGAAGCTCATGATAAAAACAAAACAATCATTTCTCCCTTAAAATGAAAAACTAATTTTACCTTCCTTTATCTTTTATGTTCTCTTGCATCATCCGTAATTTAGCAGGTGGTATATAAGCTCCTCCAGTTCGCATGTTGATATTGCTGATTTTCTGCCTTTTTGATAATGGTTCGGCAGAATCATTGGCAGCATCAGCAGAATCAGGCATCACTTTAACTTCAAATTTCTCCTATTTGGAATAAATATAAATCAATAGAGTCATAATTTCCAATCTAGTGAAAAGGTATAAGTTTCTTTCTAGTTACAATCAGGCTCCCATAAAATATAGCTGTAAAATTTCATATCAGGGTATTAGTATAAAACAGCTTTTTAATAAAATTATAATAAATTTCAATAAAAAAATATATACAATTTCTAAATGTGATAGTTGCTAAATTGTATGCAAACATACTATGCATGGCAATTTTAAACAGCAGAATTGCAAATAATAATAACAATGCTTCAAGACAAAAGAATGACACATTTATAAATCTGGTGTTAAGGATAGAAACTATCAAATAATCTTTTAATACATTCAAACCATTAAAAAAATTTGGTATTCATTTTTTTAAATAAAAAACATAAAATATGTATAGAAACATGTAATCCCATTTTAAAAACAGAAATGATACTTATAATTATTAATTCTTGCAGAAATTTACGTTCTGTTCTCTCTTTAAACCTCACTTCTATTCCAATGCAACTCAATAAAAAGAAAATATTTCTTTGTAGGATGAATTTTAAGAATGACATCACTTCTTCAAGTGATAGTACATTTAACTGAATTAAGAGAAAAATAATAAGCAATAATAATAACATACACAATAATAAGTTATATACTTCAATAAAATTAGCATCATGAAAGAAAAATATGCATAATAAAAATCAATATTATAAAATTTTTAAATACATTTATTTTATATTCTTTGTTAATAAAGAAAATTTTAAGTAGCTACAACCATGTAAATAGCATTATTTTATCACTACAATATCTAAATGTCATAATGCCAAAACATTTGTTTACTGATGCAAAAAAGTTTTATAAATAAGATAAGGTATGGTATAGGTAGGTATTTGTATAGATTTGCAATGAAAACGTTGCATGTGATTAGTGAATAGCTGCTTTTCATGCTGCTTAGTTATATATATAAATAACAGCAACTGTTTCAATTTTTGTGTCGAAAACAGATATTATAATCAGCATTAAAATTAAGAGGCAATTTCAAATTTTATTTTTATAACTAGGCATAAAAAGAAATTTAACTGAGTTTTCCCTAAAATATCATTTGAAAATATTTGTTTTAAATACCCTTTTATTCATAATAAAAATTTCAATCTAGCTACACTTTTAAAAATTAAAAATTTTTCAAGTTGCTTAGTTAAAAATTAAAAGTACTTTAACATATCACTCAGATCCTCACAATTTCCAAATCTAATCGCTGTATAATTTCCAAAATCTAATTGCTGTACAATTTCAAAATCTAATCACTGTAAACATCAAATTAGAATGTCATATTGCACCTTTAACTATCTAAAAAATACAGGTCAGGTTACTATTGAATTGGACATCTCTAAAATTTTGGTTTTAAGTACTCTTTTATTCATAATACAAATAACTGGTGCTTCAAATGACATTACTATATTCAAATTTCTTTAAAAGATTTCTACACCTCTGATTAAATTATATACAATTCTATATATGATTTTAAAAATCTAAAATGAACATTTCATTTAAAATTTCAACAAATTACTCTGAGACAATAATTTGGTTTTTAAACTCTTTAAATAAATTTTTCACATCCATTTAAATCTTCAGCAAATGCTACAAAAAACTTAACAAAACAAACAAAAGAATGAGGATATATGTACTTACCTGTGATTGTGAAACATTATTCTGCTTTTCAAACCTAAAATAATAAAATGTCAGTCATATAAGGAAAATACAAATTATATATGTATTAAATGATTTTCAAAATATAAGAAACACATAACCACAATGAACAAAATGTAATAGCATAGTTAATTTTTCTTGAAAACCATTTATAGAGTTTATAGATCTGATTTTAAAGCATTTAATATTTAAGTACAGAATTATCATGTATTGACAATAGCCGCACAGTTTTAATAAGGATACATTCAAAAGTCAAAATTCTTCAAAATATACCTTATATATTTTATTTTTGTGATTTATGTTATTAACCCATTTAGTGTTAGTTCTAAATTAAACAATAATAAAGTTTAATTATCAATTATACATTATCAAATTATACATCAAAATATATCCTTTTTTAATCATGCATATGGCAAAAGAAAAAATCAAATATTTTAAAAAGAGTTTGAAATTTAGAAAATAATTCTTTAATTTTTATAAGTGTAAGAGTTTTTTAACATATTCTTATAAATTCATTTACATAAACATTAAAGCAAAAGATTTTAATATTTTTTTAATACTGACACCAATATAAAAAGCATAATAAGAATACAGTCACTCAAAAAAGTATTGGGACACTTGGCATGAATAACTAAATAGCTATTTATAAAACTATTTATTACATTAAAATAAAAACAAGATTAATCAAAAATATTTTAATATTTGATGTACAGTTTGTAAGGAAAATTTTATTGTTATTTTAGAATTAAAATTTTATCTAGCTTTTCAAATATAATTCAAAGGCAAAAGAAGTCAAAAAAAGTATTGGGACACTTCTGAAATGAGAAATTCAACAAATATATAGCACATCAATAGAATTGAATTTACTACCACGTTTTTTAGACTATAACATAAAAATTACGACGGGTAAGATTATTTATAGAAAAATGATGAGAAATTAAGATATATAAAATGACATGCAAAAACTTGTATTAAGTCATTGGAAAAATGGAAAATTAGTTCACTGTTCAGGACATATCTTAAAATTTAGTAAATTTACTGTTTTTAACATTATTCACAGATTCAAGTAAACAAATAGTGTTGAAAACAAGCAAAGATCAGGATGTCCAAGGGCATTTAATGAATGTGAATGAGGTGGATTGTGAAACAAGCTTACTTTAATCCAAAAACTAGTGCAGTAAAATTGACTCTGCAATGTAAAAGTAAGTTCGGAAAATCTGTAAAACCTAAAACTGTAAGAAATGTTTTAAGAAAACATAGGTATCATGACAGAGTACCTGAAAGAAAGCCCTACACCAGAACACCAAATCGATAAGCTAGGCTGGTAATTGCTTAAATGTATGTAAAGCTACCAAAAGAATTTTGAAAAAATGCAGTTTCTGTTGATGAAAGCTAACATAACATTTTCGCATCGTATGGCAAGCAAAAAAGTTTGGCAAAAAATTTATGGCCTATTGTTAAATATGGAGGTGGCAATCAAATAGTGTGGGGTTGTATGACAAGCAATGGTGTTGGGAATTTAAATTTATTGATGGTACAATGAATAAATGGGTCTATCTTGACATTCTCAAGCGAGATTTAAAGGAAAGTGCAAGCAAGCTGGAAATCTCAAGAATTTTAAATTACACAACGATAATGCCCCAAAACATACTGTTAATATTTGCAAGTTATGGGTTCTCTACTACTATCCTAGTTTTATTAAGACTCCCATACAAAGTCCAGATCTTAATCCCATTGAACATGTGTGGGATTATTTGCAGCAAAAACTATATGAACATCAAATTTCTAACAAACAAGATTTATGAAAACATTTGATCAAAGAATAAGCCACACTCGATTAAAAAAATTGGTCCAATCCATGCCAAATAGAATATGAGAACTCAAAGAAAGCAAGGATGGCCCAACAAGAAATTAACTTTTAAGTTTTCATTGTTCTTCTAAATTTATTGGGAAGCGTCCCAACACAAACAGTTTGAACACATTTTCTTGTTTTATTTCTTTAATTTTTAATTATAATTATATTAACTTGAGAGTTTTGTTTGAATTATTATGATTTGAATATATCAAAATTATATTTAATTCTTTGTTTTGGTTTCATTTGTATATTTAAATAAAATATTATGATAAAAATCTGTGAACTAGTAGTATGTCCCAATAATTTTTTGACAGACTGTATTTCTTTTAAGCAATATGAAAAGAAGAAATTTGATCAATAGATTGGAACAATAGAATCTGAACTCTAAAGAATAAAAGCCTTGCAAAACTTTTTTCCCCTTCTTTTAAGTTATAAACACTAGTCTACCAGATTTTTTTAAATATAAAAACAGAGCTGCCACTCAAAACTGGAGGGGGAAAAAATCCGTGTTTTTTCTGCACATATATTGAAGATACAAGGAAATGCATTCTTCATTCTCAAGTTTTGGTTATAATAGTCTTAAAGAGTGGAAAAAGCATGAAAAGGAGCAACAATGTAACATTATTTGGAATAATAACATATTAAAAGAAAGTTTATATTTACATACAGAAAAGAAAAAAAACAATTTCTCTTCATTAATTATCAAGAATTTAGAAAGACAAAATTTATATATTAAAGGGGTAGGGGTATATAAACAGTTCAGAGAGTTTGTACAAATGTCTTCTTTTCTTCATTGTAAATTTAATTCCTTAAAAAACTAATTGTGGAAAAATGACCGTGAAGAATATTTTAACACAATTCTATCTTTTTCTGCTTCTTCTTCTTCTTCAAAAAAAAAAATCTTAATATTAGTAATTCAAATACATAATTAGTGGGGAAAGTGCCTTGACGATATTTAATTAAAAAATTATTGTTATCAATTCCTCAAGTAATCATTTTATTTATTTTTATAAAAAAAATTCTATTACATAATCATGTAGAATTTTTACAGCAATTCAAATTAATCTCTGAATTAAAATTAATATTTTCTATTTAATTTCATAGTTTAAGCATAATAAATTTTATTCCAAACAGCAAAATTTTTATATTTGTATAAAACTGAGAAATTTTTGACAAATAAGGTAATAAATATGTTAAAATTATCTTCATGCGCATGATGATATTTCCCAATCGGTTTATAATTTTTCAATTATTTTCACAAAAGTTTCTTCAAAATTGAAATTGAATGTGTCAGATTTTATTTTACTTCTAAATTTAATACAGCAATTGATTTTAATTAACAGTCACCATATTTTTCTAAGATGTACTAATTGTAAAAAGGTGAGGAAAGAAACAGTAATTGTTGAAATTTTTTATGGTAAAGCAAAAAGTTTAGAAAAATCAATTTATAATTCAATACGGTATCAGAAAAAAAAATGTATCAAATAGTTTCCACAATAGTAAGGTAAGAACCCTCCCAAACATGTATCACAATATTTTCATATAAAATTTATGAAATTGCATGAAGCAATAATATAATATGCAATTAAATTTTTATAAAATAAATATTCTAATCAGTTAAGCAATTGTATACCACTTGAATTTTAAATAATTCCATGTACTTTATTATTTATTAGATAAATTAATTTACTAAACAAACTGACTTAAAATTTTAATGCATTGATTGAAGAACTTATTATTATTTAAAATACAAGAGCTTACTCCAAAAATAAGAAATTCTAGCAATAATAATAATAATGTACCTTTGTTCGTCTGTATTTTTGTCATTCTTGGTATCAGATCTTTTAATTTCAGACCAAGGATCTCTTTTTCTTTTTTTATTGTATTCTTCATTATATTTTTCTGACTGTCTACCTTTTTCCTTTTCATAATGCTTGGATTTATATTTAGATGGGTCAGTTCTTAAATCACTGTTATAATTATCCATATCATCCACATTATAATTATCCATATCATCATTTATTTTATTGTTTCTGGATTTCTTTACTATTTGATGCACTGATGAGCGTATTCGATCATGTTTGGATCTGTCTTGATCAGTCTCATCAACAGTATCATTTGAATATCTATCTGCATGTTGTTTTTTGGGGGGTTTCTTTTTTTCCTTTTCAGTTTCATATTGCTTTGATTTGTATTTAGATGACTTTCTTCTCAAATCTTCAGAATAACTATCACTGTTGTTACTATCATTCTGTTTATCATTTGTATTATCTTTTCTGGATTTATTTTCTATTTTGTGTACTGAGGAACGAATTGGATTACTATCCATCTTATTTCGAGATATATCATTTTCTTCATTGCTAGAATATCTATCTTGGGACTGTGTTTTAGAACTTTGCTCAATACGTTTATCATATTTGTTGCGTTTTGAGTGATGTTCTTTAGTTTGCTCCCTTTTATTTTTTTCATTATCTCTTTTCCTATAAGGTCCTTCTTCAAAATCGTTTTCCGTTTGTTTTCTTTCGGTATCTTTATCATGATCATCATCATCCTTATACCTCGAATCATCTTTTTCGTTATTAACTTTCTCCTTCTTGTCATAGTTTGTAATGCAATAATCATTTTCTTTATCTAATTTTTCATCATACTTTTCCTTTTTCGGTTTCTTTCTGTATCCATCATACTTATCATCTTTTTCGGAAACAGAGCGTTTTTCATTATGGTACGTTTCTTTTCTCTTTTTTCTGTTTAAATCTGATCTGTAATTATCATCATGACTTATTCTTTCATCCCTCTTGTCATATTCACTTTTCTTTTCTTTATGCTTGCGTTCAAAAGACCCTTCAAGGTTGTTCTGACTTTCAAATTTTCTGGGACGCTGGAAAAAAAAATTAAAAATTACGAAAACAGCAGAGATTTCCCTCCAACAATTTAATTCAAATACATTAAAGTTAAATAAATAATTTTACGATTTAATGCCATTAGTTTATATACTTTAATCTTATTGCCCGAACAGCAATTACATTTATTACTAGTATTCTTAAGAATAGAATTAAGGCGCTTGTAGCAACTACACAATAATTGCTTCTCTTGCATAGCATACCATTTAATGACAAAACTATTTTAGCTCATGAAAGAGACTAAAAGGAAAATTTTGAAACACAGTTTTGATGCTACAAAATCAATGTATGTACAAATCTTAACTTACCTTGCTCTCAAATCTCGCTTCATCTTTGGACCTATTAAAGACAATATCTAAGAATTATATCAGTAAAATAAACTTTTTATAAAACATTACAATGTTTAAAAAATGTAAGAAAATTATTAGACACATTTTTCACTTACTTTGATTTATTTGATGACATACTTTAAGATGTAAACAATGAAAAGAAATATTTGTTAATTACGGTTACAGCTAAAATTTTACTGAATGGGGTATAATAAAAATAATTTCTTTTTGTTTCTCATATTTATTTTAAATTATCTCATATTAATTAATATACAATGCAATACCAGTATTGCTAATCGTACACTTAATATATTATAATTCATTATTTTGACAGTAATGAAACCAATTAAAATTTCTTAGAGCATAACCTCATGCTGTTTCTTATTTTGAAAATCCCGTTATCAAAACAAATGCAGCATCAAATGACGATAAAATTTTCACAATTACGGAATGTACGTATTTATTGACATCAAAGTTTTATAATTAATTTTTTTTCTAGCTGTATTTTATTTCCCCCTTTGAAATAGTTATTGAATTGTTTTAAAATATAAATAGATTGTGTTTCAAAGATACAGATTCAGTATTTTGCAATGCTTGATATGTAAACACTTTTTCTGTGAACATCAGCAACAAGTATATTTTATAATTCTGCTACTAGTACAGAGTACAGAGTATTTATTGCAGAAGGGGAAATAAATTACACTTTCTAATTTTTTAAAAAAAATGCTTTTTAGATGATTGTTTATAACTTTACAATTATGTATATTACTTAGTTTTTATTGAGTTTATGGTAATATATTTAATGTTTATTAATTGAATTCTACATCACTATACCTACATGTAGTAAAATTTAATATATTTCGTGTTTGCTTTCTTTTAAGATTCAGTTAATGAGTAAATTTGTTTGATCTGCAACTCTTGCATTTGCAATACCAGTGCTGAGAATACTTAATGATTGGAAGATCAATATTCAAAGAAATACTTGTGGAAAAAGAAAAAAAAAACTATTAATTATATATCAAGTTTTATTTGTCTGATTTTTTCTGAGGTGTTGCAGATTTGCTAATATTTTATTTGTACATTCCCGAATTTAGTACTCATTATATTATACTTTATATTATTAAGTGAACTTATGCTCATATCAATAGTAAAAATGTGTTTAACTTTTATTTTACATTATATTTTAAAAAGAGAGAAAAACATCTTACATTTCATAAATCTTGCTAATAAATATATTTTTTTAAATTTGTCTCCATAATCATTAAGTGGTAGTTAAAATTTCTGGGAATCATTGTTTCACTGTACAGCCATTTAAATGACTATCAAAACTGTTATACTACTTCAGAAAATATTAAATTATTGAAACTAAATACTTTTAGAATATTATGATAGAAGAAAAGCAAGATGAACACACATTACTTGTAAGAAAGAAACATTTTTCTTATTTCTGTATACTTGCAAGTGATTTTCTCATATAAAATTAGCAACATGACTTATGTCATGCATTTGTTTCATCGGACAACATCCTGTTCCAAACTTTACTTGTAATTTAATTTCCTACTGTCTGTTGTGACATAGCAATTTTTTTCCTTACTACAATTAGTGCATTCAATTTCAAAATTACTGCAATAGACTAACAAATATGTACAATGTGCCATTTTATGTTTTATTAACTAACTAGTTGAAATCTCAACTTTGCTAAATCTAAACTTTAAAAAAAAATTTATTAATAAAATCAGCTTAATTAACCATCACAAAAACATAAAAATCTTACTTATTCTACTTTATTTGTAAGCATAATTATAACTCTGCATCATGTACAAGAGAAATAAGAATATATGTAATATTAACACTTGATAGAATCTCAACATACTTATGAATTAACACTTTTTTTTTTGTGTGTATTTTTTTAATGGACATGCTAAAATAATGGCAACCATCAATTAATCAGCAACAATATCATGTTAATCTATTGACTATGTTCACCAGTGGGACGTGGTTGACCAGTGGCATATAAATATACAAGTAATAATATTATAACTCATATAATATCTTTTGTTTACAATTTTATTTTTAATTAATAAACTAGACTTTTTTTGACTAATAAAATATGTTGCCAGAAATAAATAAATGTAACAAAAAAAGTTCCAGTTAATTATTAAATGTTCAAATATTGAAGGTAATAATGGAATTGATGTCATTAAAAGGTAAAATTCTAAATTTTAAGATGGCAAAAAACAAAAAAAATCCTTTGGGTGTTTTTTTTTATATATATATCTTTGATGTTATTCCAGGTATATAGCAAAATTGTAGCTAATATCTACTTAATTTAATATTCAATTAAATTTAGCACTTCAAAAAGTGAACAGTGTTCTTTGAAATTCTTGAATAATAAACATGTAAAACTTGGTTGAATTTAAATTCTAAATTATAATTTCAAAATAATGAATTCTTATATTGAACTCTCTAAATAACCAATTATTTTTAAATAATAATCTATTTTTGATTCATTGATTATTTTTTTTTAATTGGAAAGTATTTTAGCATAGAAAAGAGTATAAAGTAGTTGTTTTCATGCTTAACTGGATTCTTTCCAAATCCGCCTTGATAGTTTTAAATGCTTTAAAATCTATTTAACAAATTAAAGTAGATTAGTGGGAACTTGTGTGTTGATGCAGCTGTCTGAAAAATAACATGTCTCCTTAATTAGGCCTATCTTGGAATATAGGTGGGTGAATGAAAGTTTTTCTTTGAAAATATTAAGTTGTCACATATGAATTGTTTTGAGGAGTCATCATCAGCATTCCTGAAGAGGCAGTTCTGGCTTATATAAATGAAAATAAATTTTGTATAGAAACGCACAAATAACAAAATATTTAAACCTTTCAGTAGCATCATTTAATTAAAAAAGAAATCAAATTATTGTTCTCACCTGTGTTTGGCTACATAGAATTAGCTATTTTATGGTGCAACCTACAATAGAATTGGATCTGAACAATCTGAAATCATGCAATTCTAATTGAATGGTCTTAAGTTTTCATGAATAACCAAAATGTAAAAGAAGTTTGTAAAAAATATTACAAGAATTCATTTCAACCTTAAATAGTTGTCTTCACCTATAATTGTACTAGTTCTATAGGTTCTGTTTGTGTTGCTACTGAATGAGGTTATTAATAAATTGATTAAAAAAAAAGGAACAGTGGATCATGTAGTTAAAGGAATACTTAGGTTCTAAGAGCTGACTGTAAAGATCTAAGCAACAAATAATATAGGTTTTGTGATTTTATTACAGTGATGAGGATGTAGTTGCAGATATCCATTCATATTGTTGAACTTTTGAGGTTTGGAAATGTGCAATTAATGGTCAAACTATCTTTCTTTCATTTTTTTTTTCACAATTAGTTTCCTTACTTGCCACAAGTGTGTAACTGATCAAACCTCACCAGCTCATATTGAACTGGTAAGATTTTTGAGAATGCATTTCAGCAGTAGGGATAAATATTTTCATACACTTTATCTTATTTGTCTAAAAGCTGAAGAATTGAAACAATAATAAAGATTAATAAGCCTTGAAATTTACATCAATGTTTGCACTTACAGCTAATCCATCAGCCAATTTAAATTAAATTAAAGATGTACTTATTTTTCCCAGTTTGATAGATGTATTTTTTTATATGTTAATATATAAACTTACAGCAGAACATAAATGCTTTAATGTCTTAAATATGTTATTTCAGAAAGACAAGACTTTTCTTTTTTTGCTCAGCAAATCATTTACCTTTTATGTTTAAATTTTTAAAAAAAATTTCCATTCTCTTCATAGCATTCTGTGGTAAAGCAGCAACTTTGATGCTAAATGTAGCTTATATTAATGCTGCTGACCATTTACACGACTTCTTTGATTTCCCAGAGAAATTTTTCTTTCTTTATATATAAAGATTTGCCTAATACAGAACAACACTGAAATAAGGGACTTAAAATTAGTGGGCAGTTACTTTTTGGAAGTTAGAGGCTCACTAAGGATGGATTTTGCAAAATTTTAATTAGGAATTCAATTTAAAAATTAAAATTTTAATGTTTTTTAACATAATATTAAGGAATAATGTGGCACATAATTTATTTTTACACCTTCTTAAAGGTGTTTATACAATATTTTCCGACACTCTTCTGTGAATTTTGTTGCCGCTTGTTACTTTTCATTTACTTGGATGGCTTGCATTAACTGTGATAGTAGTAGATGGATTTTTTCAATTAACAGTTTTCAAATCTGACCTTCTCCTACAGTATTTTAATAAATTTTATCCTCTTTTAAAGCTTTAGAAAAATACTAGCCACATACATTCCATCAATAAATTCTTACCCCTCTCTTTTGTAAACCCATTTTTTAGAACGGAGGCAAATTCATAGCTAGTACATGTGTTTGGAATTCAGTTCCGATAAAGAAACCTGGTACAAAAATCTGTTAATGGACACAAAGCGGAAAGTATTGCATACAGCAACAGCAGTTGTTAAGTTATCCTCCACAGAAAATTAATGCTATCGACTTTGCCTTGAATATATTCGGCAACCCACATATTCTATATAATGTAGAAATTAAAGAAATGCCTCCAAAAGCTAATGAAACAAGGCATTTTTCACTCGTAGCGAAGTGCAACAACATTCAACGAAGGATGTGGGGGGAGGGGGTTATAAGATATAGACCCTGAAATCGTCAATGAGAAATTTTTAAAAAATGTAAAATTAGCTGCAAAAATAATGATTCTCTAATTATCTATCTACCTAATTAACTGTAATAATAGTGTTCTTGTTTCTGTGCTTATTATTTCTATTGAATGTCTTATGTAATTATTTTTTAATAAAAATAACATTAAAATAAAAGCTGAATGCATTAGTTAATTTAATTTATCAATACAAAATGATACTGCCAGTTTTTAGTCACTAATGTTAAAGTTTGAGTTGAGTATTTTAAAAATTAGGGGAGAAAAACAGTTAGTTACTTTTTATGTGTAAATTTTTTTTAATTGCATGCATAAAAAAATAAAAATTATTAAGACATAGAAATTATTTAAATATATATTTTTTAAATTTAACTTAAATTTAAAATTATTCTGATAAAATCTGTCAAGATTATCTAGTATTAATAATTTAAGTTTTCTGAACTAATACGTAATGGTTTTTTTTTTTTTTGTATAATTAACATAAAATTGTTTTGCCCTATGTCTTGTAAAAATAATTTAGTAAATCTTTTTTTTTTTAATTTACCAATTATTTGAATCTTTAATGTTTGTAACATATATTGATTCTATTCAATTTGCACTCAATTAAAATTTTCAGAATTTCTTTGTATTAATTATTGTTGAAGATAATGTTGCGAATTTAAATAAAAGATGAGGCTGCATTCAACATCTAAACATTGATTAAAATTTGGAAAGTTGTTTTTTAATTAAAATTTTAACTTTTGTAAAAACCTTTTTTTTTTTTTTTTTTTTTTTTTTTGAAATTTTTCTATAACAACTATGATATAATAAGACAAAATAGACTAATTATAAGGCAAAAAAATTCTATGAGTAGAAAATTTTTGAGTTTATATATTCATGTATGTACAAAAGTGTTTAATTTTTTTCACTAAGGTGCTTAAAAAGTGCTTAAATTTTGCACACTATGCACCCTGAGTAATACTTCTAAAAGTTATTTAGAATATTTTTAATTTTATTATTTTGTTATGTCATTTGTGTGTTTATCAAATAATAATAATTAGGGTTGGTATCAAGTTGTAATTTTTCCATACAAATTTATTTAATAGTTTATTTCTTAAACACATGTAATTTTATTTTTGTTTATAATGTTAAAATATACATTTTGAAGAATAGTAATCATGAAATTGTTTTATTTAGGTATGGAGTATTGCAATGAATGTAACTCAATCATAGGTTAAAAGGAATCATCAGATTTTGTGGTGATGCATTCTTGAATAAATTGTACTAATATGGAACAAAAGGCACCTGAAAAATTTTCATCTAGGAATCAAAAAGCTCTAGAAAAATATATTAAAGCTCTTCTTTTAAAGTTTCCTCAGGCAGTTGTTCAATCACGATGTGGTGAGAAGAGAAATCGTAAAGATTATAAATTATCAGGAAATAACATAGTAAGGCATATATTTTTATTTATGATATATTGTATAAATGATTTAGCTTTTAATAAGTTGAAAAGAGTGAATAGAGATTACCTTATTAATGACTGAAACAAAAGACAAAATAACATATTTTCTTTTAGTCAGTTTATTTTACCATTTAATACTTATTTGAAATTCAATGAAAAAAAAAAAGGATAAAACATTAACATTAAGTTTGAAAAAATGTTGAAATGCATTGATATTTCTTTTAACACATATCTATTTGTATTAGCAAAATACAATTTTTATGTACTTCAATTGAAACAGTATGTTTTTGTGTCTTGTATAATATCAATAAATTAATCTCCAACATATTTAACCCTTAACTGGGGACGTGCTGTCTGTGAGACCGCTAGCAAGGGATTTTCTATCACCCCTATTCTATTTTTAGCTCAATTGAATGGATTGACCCTGTAGCTTCCTGTTTTATGATCTTGAATACACATGCACTTTTTCAACTGATTTCAGATGTTTTTTTAAAATAATTCAGTTATTTCTTCGAATGCAATCTCTAAGACCGCATCTCCCTGTTAGTGTCCCAATAATAAACAAGGCTTAGCAGATGGCGCTAAAACTTGGGCCGTGAAATATCATCCAGTTTACTAATCCTATTATGAAGCAGTGCTCCAGACACTTTTAAATGAAGCATAAAGTGATTTTAGTGATAACTATAATTGTACAGAAGAGTTTTTCAATGAAATTTTGCATTCAACTGATTTTGATATGTATGTTCAAACATAATTAATATTTCTAGTGATAATGTATTTTGAAAAATTTATAAAATATATTAATATACCAAGGGAGATATATATATATATATATATATACAGAATTTATAGGTTGATTTTTATATTAGTTCTTAACCTGTATGTTTAAAATGCCCTAGAAAACCATGCTATGAAATTCACACAAGCTGATAAAAAAAAAAAAAAGGCCAATTTTACCCATTGTCATTTTTTTTATTTTTCATATAATTGTTGAATTTTACATTATATTGTCTTCTATATACCTTCATATACTGTAAAAATAAATATGATTTAAAAAGTAATATGGTTTTTCAAGATTATTATTTATTGTAACATGTAATATGAGAAGAAAATGTCTGTTCCAATGCAATTATCTTTTTCCAATGATAAAATATTTTGGAAAATTTTTAAAACATATCTGTATATGAAGAAAAATATCTGTAAAATATATTGGCAGTTTTTCATACTAATACATTCATTAGAAAATTTGAGTGTAAATGAAATGCGGTCTCGTAGACCGCACTTCCCCAGTTAAGTCCTAAAATTTCACTTCCCCAGTTAAGGGTTAATGCTAAATCTAAATAAGTATACTTGAGATTTTCATTATCATATATATATATATATATATGAAACAAGTAAGTAATCCTAATTAAATGGTATATTAAGATTCATTTTTTTCTTTGTTCTTAGCTCATTATATGTTATTCACCTTATCATTGTAATCAGAGGCGTCGGTAGCAAGGGGGCAATTGCCCCCCCCCCTGTCGGCAGCCTTTACCCCTTCCCCTCCGTTGGCGAGAAATTGAGTTTCGTCAGCAAAAGTGTTCATCATTTCAGGATGGTTGTACAGAGTTGCACATTATCGAATATGATTATTTAAAATCCACCTTCATGTTAATATATTGTAAACAGTCGATATATCTAAGTAATGGTTAAAGTGTTTTGGCAAAATAATTGATAGGGCAGTAGGTCAGTAATATGCCATATTTTGTGGACAATTTTTGATAGTTGAACTAAGAACTGAATGCAATGGATGTCAAGGACATTATTTTCATAAATTTTCAGACATCTGATTCAAATGTCTTTCATTAAGCTTATAATTTGTACTACTTTTGGCAGTATAATCGACAAGGTAACAAGTGAATAAAATATTGACTAGTTGATATTCTCATTTTGCTAGAAATTTTTGGTCAGTCGACTATGAATTCAATGTGGTGAATACCAAAGATATTAAATCTGCAGATTTTCAGACATTTTATTGGAATGTCATTCATTCACTGGGCTTATAATTTGCATTAGATATGGCAATATATCCAACAAGTGAATAAGATTCCACATTCTGCCGATCACTTTTGGGTGGCCGACTATGAACTAAATGTGATGAATGTTGAAGAATATATCCACAGATTTTCAGGCATTTGATTCAAATGTCATTCATCAGTCTTTTAATTTGCACTACTTTTGGCAATATAACCATCAAGACAACATGTGAATAAAACATGACATGTCACAATTTCTCAAAAAATTTTGATAAGTCGACTAAATATTCAATGCAAATGGATGTCGATGAGTCCAAATTCTCAGTCATTTTATTTAAATGTCATAATGTTCATTCAGCATATAATTTATACTATATTTTTCAGAATAATCAATAATCTGGCAAATAAATAAGATGTCACATTTTTTCCAACTAATCTCTGTCCTTCGGTTAAGATTTTATCATAAATTATAGAAAAAAAATTGTTTTCATCAGGTATTTCGATTACATGTCAGTGATTAATTAATTCCCAATTAAATGGCAAATCTTATTTGGGCCCTTATATTAATCCCTAGAATAATATAAGGGCATTTGAGGTAATGATGTGTTTTCCAAGTGATTTTAAATTACTTAATACTTTCACTTAATTGTAGATTTAAAATTAAATGATTCCATACACGAGTTAGATTTGCCATTATATACGAAGGGAATAAGAAAAACCACTGCATGCAATTGAGGGAATAAAATTCACCTTTTCGGAGGAATATAGGCTTGAAATAACTTCGAATTAAGAAAGTACTTAAACATAAGAACGCATGCCTAAAAATGAAGATAGGTGAATTCATGTTCAAGATCTAATTGTTTTTTGAATAAAATACTTTGGTTTTTTAGCCTAAACATATATAGAAAAATAAATACAAGAGGGATCTAATGTTTAAGCAGTCCATTTTTCATATTTTACATAAAATAGTAAGCTTGTTTATATATTTACAAAATATTTTCTCCGGCCTTATTAAAAACAACATCATTGTATCTTTTCCGCATTCTTTATTGTTTGTGTCCGAAATATAGTAAATTTTTGTTGAGTATGCGTACTTATTCTCCTCGGATTCGAAGCACATCTTAATTCCTGCTCGTTGTTGCAATTCTTACTTAACAAATATTTTAGATAGGGGACTACGCAGAAAAGTCGGTTTCTGGCGAAAACCTCGAATATTTTTTATTTATTATTCTGGATTTCTAAAAAAGTTTCTTTTATAAAACTTTTTGTTTCAACATTCATTTTATATAGCTTCTGATATAAGATAGTAAGAGTATGCATTTGTTCATTTGGCATGATACATCATTCTGGTGCAATCTGTGTTTATATACTACAATCTAGAATGGAATATGACTATATTTTTCCTAAAATTAGATCTTAGAGAAATTAAATATCAAGAATCACATAAAGAAACAGATTCAAATATTGAAAGAAAGGATCAGCATCTGAATAAAAAAAAAGTTAAATGATACTTAATTTTCTTTAATTAAAAGTAGCATTAATTATTATGATTTATTTTGAAGCTAAATTAGAGAAATTGTCGTATCAGCTCTATGGAAATTGTGCTTGCCCCCGTCAGATTTGTCTCCCCCGTCGGCAAATCTCTGCTGCCGCCTCTGATTGTAATGATCTTGGGAATTCTCTAAAATTAATCTTATTGTACAAACTAAAACTTTGTTAAGTACATATTTCTATATTAATTAAATTTTTGAATCACATTAGTTAAAAATTGAAGTAAAAGATGATTGAAATCAAAATTAGTTAAACTAAATTTTGCTGAGAGTTTTTAAATAAATTTCTTTAAAACAATGATTGTTTATTCTCTTTGATAATGCACTGTTTGTCTTTTCTACAATCATTGGCAATGTTACCATAAGCAAGTACAAGGGAAATAAAAAAAAGCCCAAAATAACACAAAATATTAAAAATTTAATTTTCTACATTCAATTTTAAAATTATAATTACTGTGTGCCAATTTTTTTGGCTGTAAATGCAATCTGCTTAGTATTGAAGTTTTTATTTGTACAAAAATTTCTATTTATGTGATATTTGATGTTCTGATAAAGGTCCTTTTTATTATTATTTATTTATTTTGACCCCTTACCAATAAGATGAAATCTTGATGATTTTTTGTCAAATTTATATATATTTGATCAATTTCTGGATCACTTATAAATGAATGACCTCTAAAACATATGCATTTACGCTCGTAAATTATGATTGAGTAAATATCCTATTTAAAACAAATATGCTGCTGTTTATGTATGTTGAGCATTTTAGTTATTTGTTTATTCAGATGGCATAATTTATTTGCTGGGGTGTATTTTAATCACTAGATCTTTAAGCATTTGTGTTTTAACTAATAGCTGAATCCTCTTATCCCTAAAGATATATAAAAAGACACCAATTAGAGAATGTTTAAATTTCGTGACTTATCTTCCCATTCTAAGGAAGTAAGAAAGTCTATATTCTTTTTTGTAATTTATGGAAATAAGGAGGTTGATGTAGAGGCTTTTGTCCATGATATGAAACATAAATTTTTATTTATTTTGTATGATAAAAGATAATCTCATATGCTTGACATGATAGATTTGATGTTTATTTTTCTGTGTTTCTTTTTATCAATTTTCTTTTAATTCACCATGTCACCAGTAGTTTTCCAAATTCTAAATAATTTGAGGTCTAAACCTTTTTGAGCAGATCTATTTGATGTCCTTATGTTATCACTAATAAATTTAAATTGGATTTCTATTATTACTCAGAATCTTTGAATCTTATAAATTAGATAAAATCTACAATGATTTCAGAGGAGGTAGAATCATAAACATTTAAAAGGCATATTATTATGCTTACAGAATATATACATTATCTCATGTTCTTCTACTAAGCCTAATATACCTATTTTAATAGACAGAATGTAACACACATATATATCTGTGTGTGCGAGTGTATATATTTTTATTTTATTTTTAGTTTGGAATTGCGATTGATGAAAATCATGAAATTCAAGAAAAGGTCAAAGAAGCATGTGCTAACATAAATCCATTGCAAGAATTCTGTCTCTGTGTTGAAATATTATTGAAAACTGCCGAAGGTGACACACTAATATTAGAGGCATGGAATCTTCGTTTAAACAATTCGAGAACATATTGGGATCCTAAATTTAAAAGATTTGCTGCTCCAGAAATTATTTTCAGCAATCTAACTATTCTTCTCAAATCTATTATCTGCGTGACACGAGCTGTCCCAGCCTTCAAACTTTCTCTTGGACAAAGTGCTACTTCCTATGTAATAATGTACAGAATTTATCCTGGTGAACCTCAGGTAAAAATTATTTAATTTTCAGTTAAGAAAATTCTTATTGTAACTTGTGTTATATTTCGTTTAAGTTGAAGATTACATGTATAATATAAAACTACAATATAGCATGAAAGATTTTTCCCCATTTATTTTAAAAATGTAATACAGGTTAAATTATCAAATTTGTAAAAAGAATGTGTAAATGTTACATTTAAATATTCTTAATATGTTATCAGATTTTTTTGAAATTACTAATAAATTTTAAATTGTTGGTAGAAAATACTGAAATAAAAGCTTTATTTTAATAGAAAATATTTAAAATAATTGCCACTTCATTTAACATATTTTAAGGTGTAATTATTATGTTTAATTCAGTAATTTTAATTTATTAACTTTTCTCTACAAATAGTCACTTATTTTAATACATCTGCAGCTTTTAAAATAATAGGCTATTCTGCCTTAAAATTTAAAGTTTGAAATTAAAAAATAATTTAACTGGAGATTTTTAAGAAAATATATAAATAAATATTAATTATTTACTTTAAAATAAATAAATTTTTTTAAGGTATAATAGATAAAATTTTCAGATTGACCTTAAGCTTATTGAAAATTATTTTTTAAATAAATCTTATCAATTATCTTATCAATAAATCGTATCTTATAGAATTCTGCAAATAGCTGCTTTGTATCATTCTATGAATTACTTTCAGGCAAACCTTTTTTTTTTTGCATGATATTTTTGTTTCCCTATTTTTTTCATTTCATGTATATTTTTTTAAATGTTTTTATGTTAATCTTATGGATTTAAACAAATACTGAAATCAAAAATTTTGCTTAGAAATCTTCTTTAACCTTTTTACTACAGATAAAATTGTATCCGTGTATAATGACAAATGCAAAAAAAAAAAAAAAAAAAAAAAATCATTTTGAAAGTATAAAAGTAATGGATATACATCTATTGGTCACCACCTTATATAATATAATAATCTATATATATACACTTATTTTATTATAAGTGGTTCTGCGTGAGTGTTGGCACTCTACAGGCCAAACTATTTGACCTACAGCTACCAAATCTGACACATGCATACCTTGGATGTCAAGAATAAGCACCTCAGAACTGTTTTTTTTTAAATTTCTAATTAAAATTTTAATTAATTAAAAATTAAACAACATTTTTTTTTTATTTATATATAAAAACTCTATAAATTGGTCGGATTTGATCGCAGAAGATAGAAGCTGTTATTTACTTATTTAAAAGCTGAACTGTCAAGAGTATTTCAAAGAATATATATCCTTAGGGACCAAAGGACTGTAAAATTTAAACTTCATAATTTTTTCATAAGTACATTTATTGACTGAAATAAAATAAAATATTTCTATTTACATCATTTAAATATTTTGAAAGTAAAACTAAAAACTCAATTTTACAATGAATCAGAGGAATTGAGTTGGATAATTCTTGGAGGTAATTTAGGATGAGTTGAATAATTCTTTAAGATATTATATGAATTATGAAAATTATTCTGCAATGCACATATAACTTTAATGCTGAATAACTCTACTTTCAATTTTCATATTAAAAAAAGACATGATTGGTTTCAGTAAAAAATGCTTTTGTATTAATTGCAGTTTAACATTTTCACTTTAAATTAAAGTTGAAATTTTATGGGCGCTGACCGAAAATTAAAGAAAGAAATAAGTGAACAGACCTGTTTAAGACCTACATAATAGTATGATTGAATTATATAACTATCAAAATCTGAAGCTTAAAAATATTTTTTCAGTAAAAGCTACTAAATAACCAAGTGACTTAAAATATTATTTTAAAATTTTGGTGGTCATTAATACTGGCGAACCGGCTAGTCGCGAAATTCGGCTAGTTTATAATAAAAGCTCAGTGTGTGTAGGTTGGCGCTCAACAGGCCAGACCATTTGATCTACAGCTACCAAATTTAATACATGTATACCCTGGTGGAAGGGAATATGCACCTTGGAGTGATTTATTTTTAATTAGAATTTTAATTAAATAAAATTAAGTGAAGTTTCGGTGTTTTCCGCTACAACTTTGAAAATATTATTGCACAAAAATTATTTTTATATACGTTCAAGTACAAAAAATAATCTTTTCAATGATACTAATATTTTAACCTATAAATTAAATTTCTATTTTTAATAAATTTTGAAAAATAATTTAATCATATTTTTCAACAATTTATCATAAAATAAAAATTAAATTTAACCAGCACGAGCAAGTTATGCATGCATGAGGAAAAACAATTAAGCTTTTATCAACGTGTTGTTATAAGTTAACAGTTACTGGAAATTAAATAAAGGAAAGTAATATTTAGCATGTGTCTGTATGAAATTAAATAAATATTAAATATAATATTTTCTAAAAAATAAATGCAATAGAACATATTCAATGTTCTTTAACAATATCTGCATTATTAATTCAATAAATCAGCTTTATTTAAGGCAAACATGGTATAAAAAATATTCTTTCATTTCAGGACCCAACGTCTAATTTGTAAAAATTAATTATCAAAATACAAGTGTTAAAATGGTCTAAATGAAGTAAATAATTATATTTTCTGTAACTTGAGGCAATAAATGCTCTAAGAAATTTTAAAAATTTAAGTTTTTTTTATAGATTCTCTGCTTAGTGAATCATATTTGAGATACTATATTTTTAATAAAAAGTATTGTATTCCAATCAACTAAATCAGTCACTAAAACTGACTGATTCATGAAAATTTGAATACCACTATTCAATAAAAATGGACTATTTTAGATCACTACCTCACTCTTCTCAAAGATCCCTCAATGAGCTTCTGGGATTTCTCAAGACTGATTGGCCTAATATTCAGAAAATGTTGATTCATCTAAGCTATTCGATTCAAAACTTCATAAATTGCTCATATTTGATAGTAAAAGATCAAAATGTTTATTTAATTAAAAGTTGAAGTGTTAAGGAATTTTAATCTGTGAAATATTCTTAGGACCAAAGGACAGTATAAAATTTAGATTTCATAATTTTTTGAAGCATATTTACAGACCGAAACAAAATAAAATATTATTATTCATATTATTTAAGGGGTTTGGGAAGTAAAACTAAACTGAATTTTATGATAAATCTGAAAATTTTTTGAGATTTTACATAAATTCTGCAATGCATATAAAACACATAATGTTTATTGAAAAATGGAAGACACAAACACAGATACATTTATAAAAATCACACGGCTACGCCGAGATCACAATCCGTACTGAATATATCACGCAGATCGCAGGCTGACGTCACAACATCGCCGCCTGGTGGTGGTTACATTTCGCTTTTTTAGGCGCTTTCACATATCTGCCACAGGAGGTGTATTTTCTCATAATTACATCATCAGCAGGTGCCGATTTGTTTTGATTATGACACACATCATGAGAATTAGATTCTTCTCCAGTAGTTTCCTTATGAATAGGTTGATTTGAATAAATTTCTAAAGGATAAATTTGCTGTATAGGGCGTAAAACTGTTCCATGTTTCGTTTTAAGTTTAACTGTCCGAATTTTCCCATCACGCCCTGGAATCAATTCAATAATTTTCGCCAAAACCCAAAAGAAACGCTTTTTGTTGTCACCTACTAAAATTATTTCTCCAACCTGAGGACTACACGAATGCTTTTCATTATGTTTTTGCTCAAGTTGACTAAGGTATTTCTTTCTAAAGTGCTAACGTAGGTCTTTCAACAAATTGTTGCGATATTGTTTTCTTTTGTTCAGACATTTCGAACTTAACTCTTCAATATCTTCAGTGTTTGAGCTATTGTTTACAATAAGGAACATACTAGGAGTAAGAGGAATCAATTCTTAGGTTACAGGTTAACGGTCTACAATTGATGATGGATTCACAGTCACAAATTATGGTATACAGTTCATCATATGCTAAATTAGATTTTCCTAAGGTGCGTTTTAACATATCTTTTAGAGTGCGAACCAACCTTTCCCAACAAACTGCGGTAGGAGGAATAAATTTCTAAAATATTTTAGGAAATCTTGTTTCTTTCAGAATTTTACTCTAATTCAATTTTGAGAGATCACTGGAAGCGAACCGAAAGTTGGTTCCATTATCGCAATAAATTGTTCGTGCCCGGCCACGTCTAGCGATAAACCGTTTAAGGGCCAAAAGGAAAGGGTCAGAAGATAGTGAATTTACGTGTGGATCCTAGCACAGCCCAACTCTTGGCGTCTTTCTAAATTCTCGCCAAACGTGTGGCGATAACATCGCCAATGTGGCAACACAAGAATTTATTTTTATTTTATTTCTTTATTTATTTTCATTGTTATATATTTATTTGTTATTATTTCTGACCTTCAAGTATCGTTTTTTAATTGAAAAATAATAATAATAACAAATATTCAATTAGTAGTCAACTTGGCGAGATTTCAGATAAGTCACCAAGAGGTGGGCCCATCTACAATTTTACCGAATTTACAAGTTCAAGGTGAATGGTGCGTTAAACTGCACAAGTAAAAAGAACTATCCACACCTTTTCCTTATCTTTCAAAAACAGTGGCCCTGCCAAATCTATTCCCACAATTTCGAAAGGCGCACAGTCCGTTATTCTATCTGGTGGTAAAGGCGTGGGTTCGCTTGACATAGATTTTATTTTAAAACGTTTACAAATTACACAATCATTCAGGACATTGTTAATAGCTTTCCTAGACCTTATGATCTAATATCTTTCTCTTAATAAATTTTGCATCATTTGAATTCCTGCATGACAGATTTTTTTTTATATCTACAAGTGTAATTAAAAGTTTAGTAAATATACATTTTTCAGGTAATAATATTGGGTACAAAAAAAGATCTCTCACCATTCAGGTTAATTATTTTTGTTTTTACTTTTAATATACCTTTATTGTCAAGGAAAGTTGTAATGAAATTGAAAGATTTTGCATCAGAAAAATAACAATTCTGCACTAAAAGAATTAACTTCTTAGAATATTCAATTTCAGATTGTGAAAGATCAGACTTTACATTTCTCATTAACTTTACAGTTATTCATAAATCTCAATATACATGCAAATACTCTAAATCATTTTATTGCAATCCGATATTCTTTCTGCATACCAAGGTTCGGTTAGATTCATGTTTACAGATTTAGGCCTTTTCCTTTCATTGTCCACTTCATTAGGCTGACAAATGACGCTGCTGAAAGGCCAAAACTTATGGTTATCTTTTAACCATGATGGACTTTCCCACCATCTCGATTTTAGCATTTGTTATGGGGAACATCCACGCGATAAAATGTCGGCAGTATTCACATCTCCTGGAACATGACGCCACGAATACCCCTCAGTTTTTTTATCTCTTTAACGCGAGTGGCAACAAAAACAGACCAGTCGCCACATTCTTTGATCCACCACAAAGCAATAGTAGAATCTGACCAGAGAATGACTTTAATGCCTATTGCTTCAATAGCTTTGATAACAGAGTTAACAAGTCTGGCTCCGATACAGCCAGCCATCAATTCCAATCTTGGAATGCTCAAAGATTTTAAAGGAGCCACTCTGTTTTTAGCACAAATGAGCCTAACCTTAATTTTAGCTTCCTCCTCTGATCTAACAAAGACACAAGCAGCATATGCCTTCTTGCATGCATCTACAAATACATGTAATTGTGATGTTTCGTTCAAGTTCATAAAACGAGGCAAGGATATCTCTTTCAATAAATACATTTCGTTTAACCATTTAGAAAACATTTCAGTAACATTAAAAGGTAATTAATCGTCCCAAGAAAAACGAGATTTCCACAGTTATATTACAAGTTTAGAGAGCAATGTAGAAGACGTCAACATACCAAGAGGAACATAAAATTTTTGTACAGTAGACAAAATAAATCTCTTCGTTATTCTAGTTTCACAAGATAAAATTTCAAAATCAGTTTTACATTTCAAAGTATCCTCATCTAAATTCCAAATTATTCCTAAAACTGAAGTATTTCCAGAATGTTTACTGATATGTTTACATTCCATATTGATGATTTTTGCTTTTTCAATAAAATTCTCAGCATCTGAAATACTAAAAACTCCAGTTAAACAATTGTCAACATAAAAAGAGCATTTGAATTTCTGCACAACATCATAAAATTCAGTACAATTTTCAAGAAGATGCATAATTGTAGCATTCAATAAAAATGGGCTCGAAGAAACACCAAATACAATTCTACAATATCTGTAAATCAATTTTTCATTACAAGGATAAGAGAATCTAAGAAAATTTCTATCTTTAGGTGCAACAGATAACATTAAGAATGCCTTCTCAATATCTGCCCTAATACCAATTGGATACATTCTAAATCGATCGAGAATATCTGTTATTAATTCTATTAGATTATTTCCTTTAAACAAACATTCGTTCAAAGAAAGTTTCCCTCGCTCAAAAGCAGAAGCGTCAAAAACCGGCTGAATTTTTGTAATTTGGCTTTCCAATTTAAATCACTGGCCGGTATGATAAATAATTACATTCTTTATTTAATTCGAAATCCGGCGCACGTTCAATAATATTCAAGTTTTCCCAATCCTCAAACACTTTCTTGTAATCCGAAAAAAATTCCCCATTTCCAAATTTGCTCATAATTTTTTCATGTCTTTTCCAGACTAATTCTTCATTACTAGGTAAATTCTTAGAATAATGTTTCCAAGGGAGTTCAACTTCATATCTTCCATCAGGAAGAATTTTCATTTTGTCATTAAAATCATTTAAATAATTATCGCCTTTCCCCCCTTCAGATTCGGTGGGGCTGGAAATACACAAAACTTCAAGTTGCCAAAGTTTATTTACTGGAAATGTCATGGAATGCATTGATAATGTCGTTATAATATCTTTTTTTAAAAGAACCTTTTTCAAAAACAGTCCATCCGAGTTTCGTTTCAACTGCAGTTAAACTAGATTCTAATTCAATTGCATTTCCTATCGATAATTTTCCTAAAACATCTGCCCCGATCAAAAGGTTAATTTCTGTTTCATTTTGGAAAGAATCCGAGAAATCTATTTTCTTTCTTTTCAATTCATTCAAAATATCTTTAGCGTCAATCCTAGGAATAAAGCCGCAAATTCATCTTTCAGAAAGAACCTCAAAACTACAAGAAAATGTTTTGTATAAATTACTGATCTCGATCGGGAATACAGCACAATTCATTCCTTTCACGCCGAATAACGTATGAATAACAGTTTCAATTCCAAGTGGAGAAACATTAACTTGATTTACGATGTTTTCATTTATGTAGCTAGATTGCGAACCAGAATCGAAAACAGCACGAATTCATTTCTGTTGACCTTGATGTCTAATGAAAATACAAAGCGTTTGCAAAAAGATAGTTTCGCTTTTGCTGATTTTAGAGAGGGAATTCCCAGATTTTGGAGAAACACATTTAGATTCATTAATTCTATCGCACATTAAATCAAAAGTATGACTGAAAAATTCAATTGATTTTTAATATTACAAAATTTACTTATATGCCCAGATATTTTTAAACAAGAAAAACATGCACCTTTTTTCTTTAATATTAATTTCTTATCATCCAAAGACTATTTCTTAGCTGAAAAACATTTCTCATTAAGGTGCGATTTGTCACAAAAAATACAGTTTTGAACCTTCTTACCTTGTGTTTGAAGACTTACCAACGCTGAGCGGTTGTTTATTCAATCGGTTGTAACTGTTCATTATGGATTCTGTAATTATCCCTTCTACGACACCCTGGCTGGGATCCGAATCTAGCTCTAGCAAGGCTGATCATTTCTTCACCTTTTACTTCCTGGCGTATGAAGTTCATCAAGTCCACTAAAGTTCGTGGATCTTTAGTCTCTGACAGGCTACGTTGATTCTGGCTCCTTTCTCAGGCCCATAAGATTTCTTCAGGCAAACAGGACTCCACAAGTGGACATAGGAATTCGCTATATTTTTCCTGGGTACGTCCTAGGCTTTCTATTTTCACTTCCAGTTTGTCATATAATGCTGGAAGGGTCAGTCTTGGAACGTCGGGAGGCCGCATTCTTCATCACCATGGACAGCAAGTCTCTCACGTATATTTGAACCAGTAAGTCTTCCCTACCGAATATTTCTTTTAGCTGAGCGATGGCTTTTGGATAGTTTTCAGCTGTAGCCGGGAAGCTTTCCGTTTTTGGCACAACAGCTTGCAGTAAATACTGAAACTTGTCTTCATTCGGAATGCTTGCGTCTTCGTCGATTTTCTTAAATTGACTCCAGAACGTTAGGTATTCTTTGGCGTCTCCACTAAACTTCTTTAGCTCAATTTTTGTGAGTTTGAATTTGCGTCTTTCAGGGGATTCGTTAGTACTAACTTCCATCAAGCTCATTTGTTCAACTTGAGAACAAAGCTCAGAATATGTATCCCTATATTCCTCAGTCGACAAAAAGTCTTCTTCGTAAGCCGTTTCGGCATCATCCAGTTCCAAGATTCGGTTCGTAAGTTCGGTTTGGCATGTTTCCAAACGATGAAATTTATCACTAATTTGCGATTTCAAAATCGCGTTTTTTCAGTTCAGGTACTTCCTTCATAAGCTCTTCAAGCTTTTTCGCACATACCGTAAACGAAGTACAATACGATTTTCGCTGTGTTTTCAACTGTATCAAATTCATTGTTATGAAACTCAGAAAAATTCAAATCAAAAGTACCCGGTCCTGTCACGGACACCACTATGTTTGGAAACCAAACTAAACATAGAATCTTTCAAAAATCAAAATAGGTTTGCATTTACCAGATGCGGGGTACTCAAGTCAAAATAAGTTCAAAGGTTCTTCAGACACGTTTATTGATAAATGGACAACACAGATACACTTACAAAAATCACACAGGTACGCCGAGATCACAATCCGTACTAAATATATCACGCAGCTCGCAGGCTGACGTCACAACATCGCTGCCTAGTGGCGGTTACATTTCGCTTCGCTTTACAACACTTAATTCTTTTATTTGGTTTTGGATATATATATATATTTGTCTTTTTAGTTTTTGGTGCTGTTTATAGCGTTAGAGGATCTTGTTGTTAGAAAAAAAATTCAAATTAAACCTTGAAGAAAATTACCTCAATGTTGAATATTTATCAAGAACATCTGTACCCAAAGAGTAATGTAAATGTTATATGTTAAAATTAAAATTTGGAATTTTGCCAGCAATATTATAATAGTTTGCCTTCCATTTCAATCTCTCTAGATGACTTTATGTGAATCTAATGATTGATTCTGTTTTTCTCCTAAAATTAATAAAAACTCCTCAGTTCTGAAAAAAGAACTGTGAGTGATATTGTAATGCATAAAATTAAAAAAAAAAACATCTAGAAAAAGAGAATATTTTAGATTCCATTATTTTCCCCCCGTCTGTTTTTATAAACTTACAAGTTTTGGATTCATTATATTATAATTGTTGATCACATTTTAACATTTTTCTATATAAAGCTAGATATCTTATTCTAAAAATAAAAAAAAAATCCAATACGAGAATGATAAATTCTAACATTTTAGAAAGTTATTTAAATTATAAACTTATTTTACTCTAATCATATTAATAATTTTAAAATGTTTCAATAGCATTATATACAAAATATTTTGATTTCATTAATATGTATTAATTATTTTCAATTAACATTTTGCTGATATTATTATATTCAAGCACAACTTATTTTTGCAAAATGTATATTAAGGTTTTATATTGGGGATGAGGTTCGAGAGTGGGATGAAAAGTTTCCGACCTGACCTAGAGGTGGTGCTCTCCCAATTACTTTGACTAAAGCACTTCAAAGAGCCGCCTTTGTTTAATACTTCTTTCATATCTTAAGATTTGTGTTTGATTGTTTTTGTTCTGTGCGGTTTTATAATTGTCTTCTTTTCTTTTTAGCTAAGTAAGGAGAAAACTAAAGTGTGAGCTGTGATAAAATATTTTTTTAAAAGCTTATTTTCAACGGATATTAAAAACTTAGCTAGATACTTCACTTGGCGTTCTTGGGCCAAATGCAGCCACTGCAGATGAAATTGGTAGAAAAGTTCACAAAAATATTATGAATGTTCTTTGATTGAAATTGACAGAGGTTGCTGAGTCTGTTGATATATCGAAAAGACGAACATATCATATTTTTATCGATATTTTGTGTACTAGAAAGTTGTCAGCAAGATGGGTGCCACGTTTGCTGGCCTTGAATCAAAAATTGCGGTGCGTGACGATATCCAAGCTGTACAATTCAAACCCCACTGATTTTTTGCAGTGATTTCTTACTATGAATGATACATGGATCCATCACTATACTCCAGAAACCAAACAGCAGTCAAAACAGTGGACAGCGAAGGACGAATCAGCACCAAAAAAAGCCAAAAGTGTGCCATCTATTGGAAAGGTTATGGCAACAGTTTTTTGGGACGTTAAAGGCATTTTATTGTTGGTTTATTAGCCTCCTCCTTAGAAAAGGCAGGACCATGATTGCTGAATATTATGCTAATGTTTTGTATAAATTGCAATCCAAAATCAAAGAAAAAAGATCAGGTTTTTCTGAGAAGTACTGTTTCACTACGACAATGCTCCCATCTATGAGGCTGTCATTGTGATGGCAAAACTTCATGAGCTGATTTTTGAAATTCTTCCTCATGCATCCTGTTCTCCTGATATGGTCTCCTTAGACTACAATCTCTTCCCCAACCTGAAAAATTCTGGCTGGAAGGAAATTCCTTCTGATATAGAAGTCATCTCAGCGATGTGGGTCTACTTTGAGATCTTAGAAAAAAGCTCTTATAGAGAAGGGGTCCAAGTGTGCCATACTGCTGGAAAAAGTGTATACCTTTGGAAGAAGACTACGTTGAAAAATAAAGCAATCACTAAACATAATTTTTTTATTTTCCTTGTTAGGCCGGAAACTTTTCTACCCATCTTTGTATTATTATTATTTTATTTGAGTTTATATATGATTTACATTTGTTATTATTATTATTAAATAGGTTCATCAACTTGGAAACAATCCTCATATAAATAAAATCGGTGAAGTACACACTCCTGTTGGAACAGTATCTGTATCAGTTGCATATCGTTCCAAAACAGAGATGACAATTACTCCTCAAAATTCAGAGAAAGAAAATTCTTTCATGGTTAAAAGTGATTACTTTAATGTAGATATGAGTCCTAAAAGAGCAAGTTGCGGGGAAAATATAATTAAGTGAGTGAATTTGATTGCATTGAAAAATATTTATAATCTATTATTAGTATCTGTACGCATTTCAGTTCAAATTTTCCTATATATGTGGCCATCTTATTTCTAGAATCTATTCTTTTTTGTAAAGCTTTCAATGACCTTTTTATTTATTTTCATCCTTAATCTTATATAAAAAAAAATGTGTACTATTATTTTAATCTTTATATATTTCTAGTTCAGTTTCAAATTAAGAAATAAAACCTTAATCTCTAATAATAGTATTATTATAAATGCATGTCTGTCTTTTGACATTTTCTTTGTCAAACAATTGAATTTAGATCTATCATAAAAAAACTTATTATATGAAATAGGTTTTTGCATTAGTTAAGAATACAAAGACTTTATAGGGCATACTTATTTTTTTTTGACATATATATTTTTAGCTTTACAATAATATCAGTTTCAGTATCATCTCCCCCCCCCCTTTCTAATCAAGACTATTTTTTTTCGATATGAGCTAAAAAGTATATTTCATTATAAAGAAATTGCAATTAGCTCTTCATCATTTTTTATATTATGCATTGTATGTTGTTAAAGTTGATTAGTAACCCATTTTTTAAAATTAATGAAAAGTTGTAATTAAGGTATTTAAAGTTTGCTTCTTTCAACAAAAATTGTTTTTTTTAAGCATTTTTTCTCTGGTTTTTGAACATTACTTAACTGTTTTTCATTTTTGGATTGTTTGTTTAAAATTTTATTTTATTTCTTTCTTAACATTTTAAAATGTTCAATAAATTTTGTTGATATATCATAGTTATTTTTCAATAATTTTCAGTTTATACTCAATATATTCTACAATTCTTGTTCCCTTTAATTAATGTTATACAAATTATTTCAGGGAAATAGTTTCTTGCACTGATTTAAAAATAATATTTTGTCAAAGATCATTTTTTTAAAGTCATATTTTTAGTTGTGTGCTGTTTTTATAATATCTACAGTTTAGATTTGTTCTTGTTAATTACTTTTGGGTATCTCACTATAAGATACTATCACTATAAGATATATAAGATAACTAAAAAATTATGATATAGCTTGTACTGTAGACTTTAATATTTAAATTATGGTGCTATTTCTCCCTCCCCTATAGCCTATTTGTTATCATGGTGAGCTTATTGATGCAAATGAGTTAATAATTTGTAGGTTTTTCTCTTAGTGATATTTTTTATATAGTTGCATACTGATGTGTGGATATTCCCTAGTCTATTTCATTTTTCCTTATTAAATTTATTCACAGTAAAAATATAGACCATTATTATTTATTTTATTTCAAAAACGTACTTAGAAATTCATGTTTTTAATTAATTTTCATCACTGTCTACTTCAATATGTAAGATAAAAAAAATTAATATGTATGCACTCTGTTTTAATAATACAGAATCCATTATTTTAGAAAATAAATCAAATGTAAGTAGTTATATATGTAATGAATTACATTGTTTAGAATAGTTAATGTTATCATGGAACTCTTAAGTCTTCTTATTTTTGCTCTTTTTCTTATTATACATATTATTTTCATACACAAATTTCCTGGAATTGTATAGAATAATTCAAAATAGTTAAGAACTCTCGTAACTTTCTTTTTTTAAATATCCAAACAAAAGTTCTTTGCAAAGAATTTTTTGCATTGTGTGAAGGATTGATAAAATACTGCAAAATACATTGTTGTAACTTCTGAAATACATTCATATTATCTTATTTCTTGGCAGCAAGGTGCTTCGAAACTCAACCAATACTCCATGTGTTGGTGCTTTTGCTTTACCTAGCAACTCTCCTGAACAAGCATTTCCTGAGCTAGATTTCCTTCAGAAAACTTTTCTCCATCCAACTCGAAGTCGTCTTATTGAAGAGAAAGATACAGCAATAGATAATGATAACATCATTGGAGATTTGAATTCTAATCTGATTACAATTCAAGAAGCCAAAAATAACCATGATGCAATTTGTGAACGACTTGCATGTAGTGACATATCTGATGGCAGTGATTTTGTGTTAATAGATGTGAGTTTCAATTTATTTCTCATGGAGGAATATTTGCTTATATAATTTCTTTTCTTTGCAGCATGCTAATGTATAGTTTCCAATTTTCAGAAATTAACCAAACTGGCATTAAAGAATAATTTGTGGATTAGTGCATTTATAATTTGCTTGAAGTTGCAAATGGTTCATCTTCTATATAACATTTTTTTCATATGTTATATAGAAAAATTCTAGACTGCATGCATTGCTACAAGAAAAAAAAAATCTGCCATGTTTTTCTTTGTAAATAACAAAGATTAATTTTAAAAAGTAGCATGATTTAAAACATTTTGTTAAAATCAAATAGTAGCATCTAAATTTTGATTATTTTTTTAATGTATAGCATGTTGGTATTTAATATATTGTTTAAGTTCTAGACCTCACTAAAGCTGATTTTTTAACTCTAGCTTAACTCAGATTAAAGCTGGCCTAGTTTATGGATTATTTTACAACTATTGAACGATCTAAAAATGTAATAAAATACCGAAATTATGTCTGATATGCAATTTCCAAGATAAAGAACGTTATAGATAAGCATTGTAGTCATTTCATAATATTTTAAATAATTTTTCACATTTCTTTGGAAAAATTTAGGAAATTTTTTGTCTTGGCTTGATTTGGAATTAAATATTCAAATATTTGTAGTCAGTCTGTCAAGAATTCTTTTTAGTATTATGCTGAAGTTCAAATTCAGACTTTGGTTTTTTTCCTATTTATAGCATTTGCTTATATATATATATGATAAACATTAATATCACTTTTTTTACATTTATTATGTATCCATTGACCAGTGAATAATAAATAAATAAATAGTGCAGGAAGCTATAAGGATTTTTTTAAAAGAATATATGAAAATTGCATTTAATTATTCATATTCTCTTCATTGTTTCTTTGACTAGACAATTAAAGAGCTAAATATGATAGAATAAATAAATTTTTATTCTCAAATTTCAAAGGAATGTGAATAATATGCCTAATTGCTTTTTATTATTATTATTAAATTGTTTGAAAAGGAATTGAAATTTAAAATGAAAATTCCTATAAGTGCTAAATGAGAAAATGTAAAATTGAAAAAAAAATTATACAATCAAATTTCCAAGATGTCATTCTAATTATCTCTTTATAAGTTTTTTTTTAATAGACGATTTTCAGTCACTTTTGATGTTTATCATTTTATAAAGCATTTTTCTGTTAACATTTTAACTTTTTAAAAAAAATCCAACATTTGCATTGTTTATTATTTTTTGCCTTTTGTTTTTTTAGCCTTATTTTTCGCAAATCTTCTAAGATTGCTCTTTATTTAAAAATACTCTCAGTAGATGAAGTAGAAGTAATGAATTATGTCAACCAAAAAAAGTTTTACTGAAATGAATAGTTGAATCTTGAACTATTGCTGTTATTAAATGAAAATGAAATTTAAAATTCATATATAAGTCTGTGCTTGTGTGTGTCTTTCTTATTTAATGTTTTGTTACAAAACACATTTCTTAAACGTAGGTCAGTTTCTAATTTATAAAAGTGTGAGTTAATCCAAATTGTTTTAACATTAAGAAATGAAGAAAATTTAAATCATTTTTATTCAACAATGTTATCAAATTTACCTAATTAAATTATCTAAAAAGAGATTGAATGTAATAAACTAGTGCTCTATTTCCTTCTCCACAAATATTAAAATTCTAGTGCATATTTAAATCTACCAGTAATAAATATAAAAATTTATTTAATTCATATATAAAATTAATTTTTCAAGGCATAAGATTTGGAATTTATTATGTATTAAAATTACTTAAATTTACTTGTTAAAGGCATTATTATGTCGTTTTCCTTTCTTTCTTTCTTTTTTTTTATAAAGAATAAAAGAAACTGAAGGGTTTTTTTTTTAAGTCAACAATAAAAAAAGGTAAAATTTTAAAAATTATTACATTGAAAAAATGCAATATTATAAATTGTAATATGCAGACATTGGCATTGACACATTTTATTAAAAAAATTTTAACACAATTATTTTCTAACTATTTTTTATTTAAAAAAAAATGAATACTTTTTATTATATAAATTGAAACTTCTTTTATTTAGAGTCAGTTTGATCAGTCTATATGCTAAGAGATGCTATTTAAAACTTATAATAGCTGTAAATAAATAATGATATCACAATATATAAAAAAACATCGAAGTATGCTGGATGATATATCGCGATGATGAAGTTCGGTTCTTTTTATGTACAATCTTTATAACCTTACCTTCTATAGATAAAAAGGAGATATAAGTTTATTTTCATTTAAAAATGGATTGTCATGTGTAAATTATGAAGTGTTTGTTTTAACTGATCAGATGTACAGTTTGTTTCTAAAAGAAATTATTTGCTTGCCACTTGAAAATGCATCTGTAATTTGACGAGTTTTTTAAAATTATTCATTAATAATTTAATTTTTGATATTTGATTCAAAATTTGTTATGATGCAGTTATTGAAATATTTAATTTTGTGTTCCTTTTAACTTATGATTTTTTAAAATTATAAATACACTTTATTTTACAGAAACCTCCATTTGCAAACAGTGACTCAGAAGATGACCTTAATGTTTTTTATAAAGAATGCCAAAGTGCACCATCCCTTTCATCCTTTTCTAATCAACCAACACTACAAGAACAAGTCCTTGATGTCACAAATCAACTTGAAAAATTTGAAATCAGCATGTTGGCTTTTGATAATTTTGTTGATTCTGTCTGTCATGTAGACACTGAAGGTTGAAATTTTTTCTTCCCAATTTTTTTGTACATACAATGTTTTTATTATAATTATTATTTATCATTGAATAAATGACTATTTTTAAATGAGTGATATTTATTGTTTACAAAACTTTCTAATGTGATTTGACTTTATAATATGTTGGTTAGCTTTTAAATGGTATACTGCAGAAGTTTAATACGAGCCTTAAAATTTAACTGATTTTTAAAGTTTAACTTTCTAACTGAAAATGAAAAAGTGCTCTTCCTTCTGTCCTCAAGTAATTGTCAGATAATATCTTTGACATCTTTAAACCACTGTGGGGTTTGCCTATTTTTATTTCCCAATATCAACTATAAATCTATCCATCATATTTACCATGTTATCACTGGGGCATGAATAAATTGACCTATGTTGTCATAGTCAATCACATGCTTGTCATAAATAGACATAATAGAAGACTAGATATATACCTGCTCATGCACATCAATACTAGTTTTAATGTAAAGGAGAAACAGTGAGGTAAAAAGGCAGTTTTAAAAAGTAAATCATCAAAAATTTTAATTTTTTTATTAAATATGTAAAATTGTTGAGGTAAATACAGATTTGACATTTTAATACATCATTTTCTTAATATCCAATTACTTTTAATATAAAAATTCTTTTCTTGCAGTTCTTCCTTCTCTAAAAAATTAAAAAATATTTCATTTTTATTCAGTGATGCATATATTTGATGGCATTAAAAAAAAAGTATTACCTTATCCAATATACCATCTATTGCTGTTCTATTCATCTGTGTTGTTCCTTGATGGCTTATTTTCCTTGGTGTTGAAATTTGCAGTTATCAAGCATTAAAATGTCAATGCTTCAGTAGTGTCCTTGTCTGTGTTTCCTGTATTTATTCGTTTATTTATTTTGTAAGGAACACGGCTGGTTTCATTTTGTATGAGTTTTACTTTGTTAACTTGAAAAACTCTTCTTACTATTACAGCTTAAGTAAGAAGTTATTAAGAAATTTTTCGATTGGCATTTCATGTGTGGCAATTACCTTGTTCATAACCTCATTTTAAACACACAGAACTTCTTCATTACAGAACTTTTTAAACTTTTTTCTCTGGGATCTCCAAAATTGGGAAATCAGGATTGCCACGCCACCGAGAAAACAGGAAATTTAAAAATACCGGGAAGATGCAGAGGAATTTGAACATTTTCATAAAAACTGGGAATTTTAAGTTTTTTAGTTATTTTTTCCCCCATTTAAAAAATGCCGATCTTAAAAGATTGCAATAATAAAAGATCCTAATCAAAGCTTCTAAAAACGAAACAGTACCATTCACGATTGTGTAATTTGGAAACTTGTCCCCTTTTTTTTCTGTATAAATCATTCCATTTTTGATTTGTGAGGCAGATGTTCGTTTCCTGAGATTTTCCTGTTCTTTTTCCATGAGATTCCCGAATTGCATCTAATGAGTATTCACGAGACTTCTGTAACTGGGTGAAAGAATATAATACATTTTTCTGCCAGGATTAGCAACATTCAATCTGCAGAAGCAGTGCATTGGTGTTTAGTCAATTATACTTGAGTTTATTGAATGGTTTGTTTATTATTTGAGAAACTGCAAGCTTATCAAAGTAGATTAGAGAATTTAAAAATTTAATTTGAACTGGACGGTTTAAAAAATGAATAGATTTTGCTGAATGAATTTGAGAAGTTTCACAAAATTCATTTATTGTATACTGCTCACAAGAATATAATAAATCTAAATTGCATGCCAGTTCTAAAGGATTTAATATCTAAAAGGAATACAAGAAGAAATGGCACGTCAAATCCAAAAAGTCAAATTTAATGTCCGAAAATAAATCATTTCAAAAACAGTAATTACAGCTAAATTTTTATGGGCATTAAAACTTGTTGCATCACATTCGTGTTTCAGTGCATTCAATGATACATCGGAAATACACCATGAAACTGATAGTTGAAAAATCTCCAGAAGTTGCAGAAATTGATACACAACTAAATGAATTGGCAAAAATAAATAAATAAAAAAGTAATCTTGTTTTGTAATGTTTTTTATTAAGTAATCATTAAATGATTTGTATCATGATAGCAAACATGCTCTATGTTTTTATTTCACCTGAGACCTTAATTTTGTGTGACTTACAATTAAAGAGCATGAAAGGTATTATATCCCCTCCCCCTTAATACGTAAAATTTGTCTTGATAAATTCTAGATAATAAATAAAAAGAAGTTTTTTTTCTGTATAATAAATATAAACTTTCTTTTAATATTCTATTATTTTGAATTGTTGCTTCCTTTCCTTGCTTTTTCCACTCTTTAAAATCATACTGCATTATAACTAGCACATGAGTGCTATTCATGCATAGAGGGGGGGGGTCCTTCTTTTTTTTTTTCTTTCCAGATTTGAGTGGCAATCCTGATGAAATTAAAATCAATCTTTTATAATGTTCACAAAATCTTTACATTTGTATTCATTTTTTGTAATAACTTTAAGTATTGTAAAATCTGACAGAAGAATACCATATGAAAGACTTTTTCTGTCAGTATTTTCTTATAAATCTGCACTTAAGAGACCTAACTTTCAATTTAAATTATTATTATTATCAGTATTACTCTTTATTCAGTCTATGAGGGCTTAAATTCTCACCAGCATTTCAAATCACCACATCATACTCACATGCAGCTCTTTCATACCCTTATTGGCAAATTAAGCACATATATGTATATTCAAAAGCGTCAGGTATTCAGAAGCAAAAGCTGTGCATTATGCTGAAAATTATTTAAATATTGCTTACTAAATTCACAGAGAAGACGAAGCTTGTCATCACAGCCCATCGTAAACATTCCAATCGATAGGTTTTTCAAGAAACCGTATACACCACAATCTTGATGTAATTCATCCTCGGGATCCCAACGTTTCGTTTCTTCCTCCCTTTTAATCAAAAGTACGTCATGAAGCAAACCATTGTTATCAAATTATAAAAACAAAATCAGTTATTTCTGAATAGTTGTATAGTAAAAAAAAGTGTTTTACTTATACAAAGATTGCAAAATAAAGCAGTGGCAATGTCATTGTGAAAGTACTACAAACTATAACATGATATGAGTTTCTGGATATACACTGTTGTCAATGTTTAAGGACGATCCAATTATGTGTGACTTAAAGTAGTTGGTGGTCACGAGTCAGTATCAAAGTAGTTTGCAGCGAAAATGCATAGGAATGTTGTGATGGACTTATTTAAGTTTGTATGAGCAACCATAAAGGTATACAGTTTTGTGAATTTACCTCCAAGGTCCGAGCATTACACAAGATGAACAGTAGGCTACCTAACGCAGAACCGGACATCGCGGGAAAAGTATTGTTACGAATTTTCTGCCGGGGGTTCGTTTGGATAGTGGAAGTGATATGGTGTAAAGAACGCTCAATCAGCAGGCGGCAGTAGAAAAAGAAACGACATTTATTTTTACCCGAAGACACACAGGACAGCACAAAAGCGACAGCTATATACAGCACAGAGACGACTATCTTCAGCCGAGGCGTGTAGCATTCAACCAGAATCTACTGCAGACAGTAGCGCACAGCTCAGTTCAACACTGGCTTGACTCCGTCGCTTCCGACTACTCCGGTCCGTTGATTCCGTCCACTCTGTGTTCGACTTCGTCGACGCGGACTCCTACTGACTTTGACCACCACTCCGACTTCTCTGTCTGGCAGCTGCAGCCCCTTTTATAGGTCTCAGGAGGCGGGGCTAGAAGCCTCTCAACCAATCAGGAACGTTCGGTTCCTACTGGACGGATCGGGAAAATTCTCGATGTTTCGGGTATTATCTATTTTGGAGCCAAATGGTCGCCAAGCTCTGGAACCTCCAACGCGCCACCTGGACACCGTCTAGTACCGATGACTTTAAAACAGTCTTTCCGTTGATGGAACAAACTATGCTGGGAAGCCGAATTGCAGGTTTGTAACAGTATATTAATAACTGAGTTGCGTTGTTGCATTAGAAATGTTGTCTAAGCGGAAGAGATGCCCCCCTCCCCGAGCACCAAGAATAATGTCGGTGGAATGCATTCATTTGTTCTGTTTATGCCGCCTTTCGCCTGCGTGTTTGTAATCTACCCACACAACCGTTTGGAGTGGTCGAGTTTCTCTACCTTAATTTGTATTCTGAATCCAATTTGAACATTGAGCTGGAAACTCTTGAGAAATTAGCATTGAAATTTAATAAAAGATGAATTGCACGAAACTCGACTGATAAAACCACAATAAAAGTTCCAGTTAAGGAAAATTGGATCTAAAAATGAGTTCAGTTTTAAAACAAATCTGTAAGAAGATATATTTTCTTAAATGCTTTAAGAAACTGAGTAATAATGACTGTAAATATTTGCCTTTATTCATTAAAGAAATTTCGACTAATGAGAAAATTATATAAAATAATCAGTGTACTGCACTTTGAATGCAATAGCTATACAGTAAAACTTTAAAATGAACATCAAAATTCATATTCAGCATGTGCCAATATTCTCTAAAAAGTGAGGAATTTTTTTTAATTAAATGCAATATGCAATCACTGGACAAAATCAGAGCAGACATTTTTTTTCAAATATGATTATTGGAGATACAAGACATTTACATAACGAAAATAATTCAGAAAATAATTTTATTTTCGAGTTAAGTAAAATAAATTCCAATTGTAAACGGTATTTTATCATTATGTTAATCGAATCGAAATACCCGAGGGAAAATTTCGAATTTAAGTTTCACTACATTTTCAAATCTTTCATTTTAATTTATCTTTCAAATTATTTCTCTCTACAGCAAAACAAAATCCATGAATCTCCCTTTGATTTATTAAAAAAATTTTACGAACTTATTGAAAAAGCAACAGCATGTTACACTTTTTCTGTGTCACATTCATTAGTTTGTGCAGACCACGCGTAGAACTGTAATACTTTGTGTTTTTCTGCGCCTTCATTTGCGATATTTCGGTTAAATATTAGCACAAAAACTTAAGATAAGAAAGGAAAAAAAAAAAAAAAAGAGCAGAATCTTAATTGCAGTTTCTATGCCCTTTACATGTCGTTACGTCATGGAGTGTCCTATAGCAACGATTGTATCATTTTGCATACCAAAACCAGATAGTTGCTTCAGAAATTTTAATTTACTGTCTTTATAAACAGTTTTAAGACACATTTTAATTAAAGGAAACGAGGGAAGATAGAATTGCGACTCACTTTCTAAAGATCTGATTTCAGTGTCCCGTGTGGAAAAGGAGTTCAGAATTTAAAGTCAAGAATAATTTTAAATAAAATAGTAAAAAAAAAAATGCAAAATGTTTTTAACAGAATATAAATATTATTTAATTATAAGAGTGACAATATTTTTTTAACTTACAGATCAACTTTTTAAAAAAAAATTATGAAATAAATTTAAACTATTCTTGATTTTAGTATTAATAATATCAGATATTTTGTTCTTTTAACTTAAATGAAAACACAACATTAAATATTTCTGAAAATGCAATAAAAATGATCGGGGTTCATAGATAGTTGCCTTTTTAATAACTTGTTTTTTTTTTTGTCTCCGACATGGCAACAGGTGTAAATTTACAATAAGGATACTACATTTTTAAAATCGTATACATTTTTTCCATTTCATAATTTTAATGAAAATTAATTTTTATACTATTTTGAATTGCACAATCACAATTTTGCATCTAAGAGTTTATCCAAATCCTAATATCAATCTCCCTAAAAAACAAATCAGCATTAACTAACAGTGAATGCCAAACATTTTTTTTTTCTCATATGCTTAAAACCATTCAGTCTAAATAATTTAATCCGAATTATCATTAATAGCATTTATTATTTTAATTTGATATGTGATAATCGACGGTATTATTGTTAAGATATTTGTTTTGAATATATGGCAACGGGTTTTCGAAGACTACAAGTCTGAAACTCGATGACACCAAGTATGGGGATTCAATGCTCATTCATTTTCTTGCAAGTGGTCAAAAATCTTCAATTTGTTGCGGTGTAGACTTTTGAAAGGTAGAATGAGGTGTGAACATCGTCATCTCGATTGCCCTTCAGATATTGAACCGGCCAGATGTTTTGAATTATGAAGTTCCTTTCAAACTGAATGTTAGTCTAATCTGTTTAAGCTAAATATTCTGTCAACAAACACTTACCCACTTTCATACTTCCACTGGCCTAGCTCATTTTTTCTGAGTCCCGCATAGATTCCTCCATCAAAGGTGATAGAGCTGTAGATGGCTGCTCCCACACTGTCCGAATCGTCGTAACTCTTGTAGGGAAACAGATGGGCCCCTATTTGCCCACAGATACTTTCAGCTGCCATGTAATTATCTTTGCGGGGAAAGATGCTCAGGCACTTTTGATGGTATTCAACGAAAGGCAGAGTGTTGTATTCACACGCTTTAGTAGGTCAAAAAGAATAAAACATGTTCACCAGTATAGAAGCTAAGTAATAAAACTGTTTTAAATCAAAAAGAGGGCAAAATATACTTCAAATGGAAATGTGTCATTTCTGGTATAACTTATTGAAAAAATATTCAAATTCTATTCGATTGTAATTTTTTTTCTCAATCATACTGGTCCTTTCCGCCAGGAAATAAACTTAGTTGCACAAAACATAGAACCAAATGTATTAATGCAAGATATTCCGCTTTATTGCGTGACACTCTAGTAAGGATATCATAATAATGTTGTTGGGCATTTCGTGCTTGCTGATAACGAGGAGAGAAAATCCGTATGCACTCAGAAGTGTTTGCATTTGAACAAATATAACAGTAATATCGAAATCTTTATCGTAATGTGTAAAAATATATTACTTTTAATGAATCAACTTGATTTGTTTATATGGCTTTGTAATTTAAGATAATGAATGAGCCATTAATAGAAAAATAGTTTTCTATTTTTTCCAAGTTATGATGCTCTCGCAATCCGTACGATTCACACTCACGCGCATATAACATATTGTATAATATTATAAAAATTGGGAAAACAAAGCCATACAATACTAATGTAAAATGTAATCAATATTAGTTTCAATATAATATTAGTTCCAATATAAATTTGGTAGCTGTAGGTCAAATGATCTAGCCTGTATTGCACACATACCTATATTTTTAATATAAGTCACCTCTTGCGACCAGCTGGTTTGCCAGGAATATTGGTTATATTAGATTTCAGATAAATCCTTTAGATATTACTTCATGCCTATGATTTTGTCAAAATGTTAGGCATTAAAGCCTTGTTATTTTAATTGACTTATATATATACAGTTGAATACGAACATAAACCTTTCTAATGAAAACAGCTCCATAACATCATTGCGCTATTAAAAATGAAAATATCATGTTCATTCTATCATTTAAATTTCGTAAAATTTTAATTTCACATTTTGATTTGCCTTGTACACTACACATATATTTACTTCTGAAAACAACTGCTTTATACTTCTATTGTAATTTATTGAATTTCGTATCCAATATGCAACATTAAAAATAGCTTATCTTTAGTTTTTAAACACAGATATTTTTAAACTAGCATCACAATTTAGGGGGAAATAATTTCAAAGTAAGGCAGTTTGTTTAAAACAATCATGGTGTTCAAAAAACGATTACTTACGAAACTCATTTTTTTCACACAGGAAGACTGCTGAGTCGGTGCACGAGAAAGGATTTACTTTGAAATCCTTCCGATAGGTGACAGAACCACAGTCTTGCACAGATGGCTCTCTGGTCCACAACGGATAGTCGTCTTCATGAACTTTTCCTTGGTCGTTTGCGAACACGAAGTTTTTCGTCGGCTGATTCATATTATCCTTTTCCCTTGTGATTCCTGAAAGAAACGCCCCTTTTTTTTAATCGAAAGAAATGATTTCAGTATTCCATCATAACATCCTTTTAATAAAATATGCCCACTATCCCTTGCAACAAAAGAAAAAGAGAATAAATGACTTCATCAAGAAAGCTGCTGGCTAAAAGACTTTGTTCGCGAATTGGCCATTTTATTGGAATGCAACATAAGAAGCACGTCATTTACACAATACTGACGATTGCGATTCCGAACGACATTGAAAGTTTTTCTGCAAACATTCTTTCCTCTGCCGAGTGGGAAGAAGCGTCTAAGGTCTATCACCGTAAATGGAAAGTGCCAAGTCCTATGGCTAGATCTGAAGTTTCCTGAACTACAATCCACTGCAATAGTGTAATGAAGATGAGTGGCGCCTAGGGCATAATGTGATTTTTTCACTCCCAATCGTCATTAGTAATTTATCAAGATTAAATATCATCCAAGGAATGGCAATAATCCCATCGTGTTAAAATTCTCCCGTTAGTGTGGTACGGAAGAATAGAAAGGGAAGTACCAGTTCCGTGCACCCATTGTCAGTTTTCATAAATATTGTTTCCAGTCGTTAAAACGACTGAAAACAATGTTTATGTTGCAATTCTTTGAAATTTACCTATGTATACTTCCGGCGGGAAGAGGCTTTCAACTGACATCTTCAGATTTCTGCCCAGTTCTCTGATGCCTTCGTCCGAAAACCGACGGTTGAATGGTTTTCCACCATTCGCTTCATTGGTGCAGTAGGCCTCCATCTCACTCAAAGCAACGGCCCTGGACGACATATAAATGCACACATTCTCCGAATCGATAGGCACATATGGCTGAGGACAATCTGGGGGAAAAAAATTATTTTTTCAGCTAGTGAGTATTCTCAATTATAAAGGCAAAACTAAAATGCATAGATTCGTTTTATTCATCTCTGTCTACTAATAATAAAGATAATGAATGTGTCTGCATGTGTCAGCATGAACTTTTACGTGAACCAAGAACTCGAGAAACTGGACCAGTCATTGGGGCTGGGCGATTGGTTTATCTTTATGTAATCTTCAAGTAAAATGTATTATTAATTAAATCGTATAAATTTTCTGCGACTTTTGCATGGGAACATATTTTAATACTGAGAACTTTTCAAGTATAGTCTAATTTTTTTTATATATAAAATATAATTTTGCAGATATGAAAAGGACGAAAAGAAGAAACTTTTGGAATCAACTTCATTTTATTTCACTACAGAAGAACCAATTGTACGAGGGGATGAAAGGCTGAACACGTGTGTTCGTTCCAGAATATAAAAGCAAACTGACAGAAATTTTTCCCTTCAATGGTTTCACCATGAGACTTTGATGGGGATCTCTTTGACACGTGACGACATATTAAAGGGAATTTTAGATCTCTTGCAATGGGATGCGCAGATGCTAAGGATTTTTATCCCTTTGCCCGTGGCTTGTGAAATAAAAGAATCAGCTGTTTTTTTAGAAACTTAGATAAAAAAAAAACTAAACTAATTAAAAAAGGGGGGGAATGGATCAGTAAATAAGAGAAAATTTTAGAATGAAGTAGTATATACTAATTTAAGATAATTAAGATGATTAAGTTAAATTAAAAATATTAAGACTTAATTATACCGATTTGACCCCCTATTGCCGATAATCCACACAGTGCTTAAAACCAATCTTAGGGTCTCAATGCTTTGTAATATCTATAAGACAAATAAAGTAGTCGTTTCAAAGCATTCTCTAAATCTTATAAAAATAAAATTTTAATCCATATAATTTTTTAAATATAATTTTAGAGTCACATTTTCCTCTGGTACAACTGAAAAAACCAAAACAAAATATTTTAAAACAATGAATTATGCAGATACAGGTGAAGGAGACCATATTGCTTGTCTCTGAGGAGTTGGAAATTATTTTTCAACTTCAAATAGATCAGTACATTTGCTAAGAAGGGCGAACATACAGTAATCGCAAAGAGGAATAACAGGTTTATAATAAGTGCAATTATGTTTATGTCTACTAATTTATCACAATTGACTCGTCTGCTATTTCATGATGGTTAACTTCTCAGCTGCCTTCTCGCCAAATCAGCGCATACTTAAAAAAATGTCTCGGATCTCAAGCAGAACATTATTAAAAATTAAAAATTATATATTCCAGACGGATAAAAATTAGAAAACGAGTTTATCAATATATTTTAAAATTCCTTTCACTTTGGATAGAAATGTAACAAACAGAAATATGTTTTACATTTTATGTTTTTTAAGTTATTGAGATTTTTATATTTAAATCTAATATAAATATTTAGAATCCTGCCACTTAAAAAATTACTTACTCTGGCGCGAGAGAGACAGTATAATTCAAAATTAGAGTGTTTAAATTTGATTTTGAAATGTTTATTTTGTTTCACATGATTGAATCAGCAATCAATATTATCAAAAGTCTATTGGGCCTTTAGCCACATTCCAATATTATTTTCAAAGTATCAAGACATCCTCATAATAGTTTAAACAAGATTAAAGTGTTAGAAAAACTTACCAATGCAATTCACACCGTTGAGCATGAAAAAAAGGAACCAAACTCTGCAATTCATTTTTCTGTTCTAAAGAACTTTGTTTTGCTTACTATAATTTATACAGATAGCAAGCTAGCATATCGCTAAGATACAAGCTATACAAACTTTCGCCATTAAACACCCATTAATATTTCGTTAGAAATGAATCTGTTTATTTACATAAAAATAGCATACGAAATCATATTCATGAGACAGAAGCATTCTTTTTCCAAACCGAATTCAAATTAGCCGGTCATTCTGACGGCCATGTTTACCCACATATGAATGTTAAATGCACATTTTTGATAATTAACATCGTTAAAAATTAACACTTTATTCATTAAATTTTACTAGCATGAACTATAATGTGTTTAAAAAAGAAAATTTCATCTTCAATATTGAGCGATTTTGGAAACTAAAATAAACGATTCTGGAGCCGCAAATATGAATGAAAAAATTAATTTTTAGCACAGTGAGTAAATCTTTAACATTGTGAAAAATAAAAGAAAACTAGACAAAAAAATTGTAACGAAATCAGAGGATCTATTCTATAAAAGTCATTTGACTTAACGTTCCAGATTAGCAAGAACAGTTCTGAAAGTAAAGTAAACCGTACTTAATAAAGTGGGTGGGATTTTGTGATAGTTTTAAGAAAATGATACAGAGTATTTTTTGCAATAAACATCAATATCGCTTTAAACAAACTTCTTCTAATCCGATAATTTTACTAATCTGGCAATACTCTGATCTGGTATTCAATGGATCACTGAGAATTTATTGTATAAGTCATTCCACGCAGAAATGCTGAAAATTTGGTTTAATATGGCTGGTCTGGTCAGTTTAATGTAGCTTCATTTTAAGTACAACAGCTACTTGTGAGATTTAAATTCATAAAGATCATGAAATCAATAAAATGTTCATTGATAGAAAGAGGAAACATGACTTTTTTTCTTCTTCTATCTTAACCATGACGCTCATATTTACCAAAAAGAGGGTTTTTTTTTTTTTTTTTTTTTTTTTTTTAGCATTTAAAAGTTGTGTTTTTGTATAATTGTCAAAAGAAATTATTTGAAAACACTTTGAGAGTATTTATTCACAATTTTGAAAAAAAAATAGAGTTTACAAGAACCCAGATAATGGCCAAGTTCTTCAAAAACTGTGTTGAGACTTCGGGTTTCTTAGGCAATATCAGGTTAACTATCGTGCTTAGGATGCCTATTATGTCAATTTGATAATCCTGTCCAATCTACAACCTCTTTAAATGGTGGTGATTATATGGATAGCCAGAGGAAACTTTTTCCTTTTTATTCTTGATCCACAAGCATGCTATGCAAAACCATGCCTTAACTTACTAGATCAATGATGGATGAAAAGGGAAGTATAATTTTTTAATTCAGTATCTGATGCTGTTCTGGAGAGGAACAGCTGTGGTGTCCTACTGGTAAGGTTTGGTTGCGAGATTATTCAAGTCACGGTTGAAATTTTGCTGTTTATGAAGTGCTAGTGTACGTTAAATCAAATTGTTCGTGGAATAACCTAGAAATTTAGAATTCTTGATTAGCAGTAGGCATTTTCATTTGATTACGGTTCAAAAGGGCGAGTTCCTTCTAAATACTCTATCATGATATATTTATTAAACATGCATTAGACTTCAGTTTGCTTTAAAGCATAATTTTGATTTAATTACAAATAACAAAAAATAAAAAAACGCGCATTTAACATAGTTTATATATAAATATATATAAACATACTGAGTGACCAATTATTATAACCACTCTGCATTTATACTGAGATCGGCCCTAATTTCACGTTGTTGCCTCTGGAGGGGAATATAGCAATAAAAGGGAAATGGAGAAAAAGTGAAACATCAACAGCAGTGGTTGCGAAGAAATGGACAAAAAAAAATGTGATTTAACGTGAGAGTAGGCTCTCGAAGCATCATAACAAAATCAATAAAACGACTTCACTTGAGAAATGGTTGAAAGCAGCGATTTATAGAAAGTGGACTACTAAACGGAAAACCGGGTCTCAACGTTAGGCTTGTGGTCGTCACAAGTTACTGAATGCTTCATTTGAAAGGAGATTTGTCATTTCAAGAGAAGAGTTACAGTACGTCACTTTTCAGAGAATCTTAACTAAAGATGACTCTGCGAAATCTTTGAATGAACTGTTTTGCTTATCTACCTTGGATCGAATACCAATTCAAATCAAGGCAAAAGATCGGGTAAGGAGAGGTACAGTAGTTTTTGTGGTAAAGACACCTGAGCATCCGAGGGCAGAAATCTGACTTTATCTCATATGAAGATACACTCATATGAAGAGCCCTCCTCCCTTTTTGCGGGGGTGGGGGGGCTCTTTCACATACCTCACAGACAGAACACAGGGTAGAGAACAACCATGCCCGAACCAGGGCTCGAATCCGGGACTCCCATATCACCGGAAAGACGGTCTACCTCTCGGCCAGGACGCCGGCTGAATGAACTGTTCATCTCACATAACACCGTATAGGCCATGGAAGCTGTTGATCTATTCGAAAGCTTCTATTGTCTACCTTGAACAAAAGCAGAAGTCTCCAGTTCTCAAAGGAGCACAAAGAATGGACAATAGAGGACTGGAAAATGATCCGATGAATCGCGTTTTCAATTATACCATACAGATGGCAGAATGTAAATATGGAGAAAACAGAATGAAGGAAGAGACCCCCAACTCCATTATTGCAACAAGTTAGTGAAAGTAGTGTTATAGTTTTAGGGTTGTTTTCTTGACATTGTATAGATCCTTTGATTACTGCGGAGCAACGTCTATATTTCCAGCGAGACAATGTTCCTTTTCATAAAGCTTGCTCTGTACGCAGATGATTAGAAGAGCTTGACAGAGACTTTATATGACTTAATTGGCTAGCACAATCACCAGATATTAATCCAATGGAGAATTTGTGGGATGAGATCGAACGAGGCATAAGGTATCTGGATCCAATACCACCAAATCTTAAGGAATCGGAAAATTCAGTTAATCGGATATGGTCTCAAATTCCTCATACCAACTACCAACATCTCACAGAGTCCATGCCAAGAACAATCCAACAGTAATGCAAAAGGTTGTCCAGCATTATATTGAGGTGGCGGTCATAATAATTTGACCAGTTATTGTATATTATAAACAAAAAATGAAGATAATAGAAATTTAGAACTATTTTGAAGCAACTAAAAGTTAAACTTTCATAAACACCGTTAAAATTTGAATGTTAATTTTTGTAAAGACAAATTAATGTATCAAACAAAACAGAAAAAGCTAAGTTTTCGAAACTGATATTATCTTTATAAGTTGAGATCAGAGATCAAAGTATCTCAATATCAATTACACTATTTTTGGAATGTGTTCTTCTTATTGACTTTCGTTTTAAAAACAAAAATGATAATAGAACTAAAACTGATAAATAAATGCCCAGGAAATACAGCATCAGATGAATAAGACATTATCTTTACAAATTGAGGCTATCGAACAAGAGCATCATTACCTGAATTTGTTGTTCTTATTCATCTTCTATATCTATATCTATACTTATAATAAAGCTCAATGTGTGTGTGTGTGTGTGTGTGTGTGTGTGTGTGTGTGTGTTGGCGCTCTACAGACCAGACCATTCAACCTACAGCTACCAAATTTGGCACGTGTATACCTTGGAGGCCGGGAATGTGCACCTGGGGGTTATTTTTTCGAATTTTTAACTAGAATTTTATTTATTTAAAAATTAAGCTAAATTTTGACGTGTTTCTGCTATAACTTCCGAAAATATTACCGCACAAAAAAGATTTTTACATCAAGTTAAAGATCAAAAATTTATCTTTTAAATAATACTAATATTTTAATCTTAAGATTAAATTTCTATTTTTCATGAATTTTTAAATAAATATTTTAACTATGTTTTTCAATAATTTTTTTCGTCAAAAATAAAAATGAGGATTAAGCACGTTTCGCATTCATGAGAAAAAAATAGCTTTTTTCAAAGTGTTGCCATCACATTGATTAAAGCTCTAACTGAAAATAAATTAAATCTTTTTGGAAATGAAATCTGCAAAATTATAATTTTCGGCAAGTGTCTGTAAGAAATGAAACAAATATGAAATATTATTTTTTCTAAAAAATAAATTCAAGAAAAATTATTTTATGATCTTTAACACTCTCTATACAGGGTGTTTATTCAGTCCCGGATCCATTTTGATATTTAATGACTCATAAAATAATGAAGATGTAAACAAACTTATGGCATTTATTGATGGAATAACTCATATATTTTCCTTTTCAGGTTTGAATATTTTTACTTTTATAAATATCGTCTGCGCGTGTTTTTAATTTCAGATAATTTCATTTTCCAGTCTAAATATCTGTACTTTTCTAAATATCGTCTGCTTATTAATTGCATTTTTCTCTCTTTTGTTTTTGGCAACTATTGAAATGTTATGTTTACTTTTGATGTGTTTGTCCAATGTAGTACTTTTGTATGTGATGTTTTATTCGATCGGATATTAAGGAGAATGCATAACCACAAGAGAAAGCACAGATTTTATGGTGGTCATAGAGTTAATTTCCAATCAACTAAATCACTGACTTTTAAGAGTTAATTTCAAATCACTTAAACTGACTGATTTATGAAGATTTGAATATCACTATTCAATAAAAAAAGGATAATTTTAGATTTTTCATCGATCGTTTCAAAGAAAATACGCCAATCAGCGCGCAGGTTTCTCATGATTAATTGGCCTAAGATTATGAAAATGGTGAGTTTTTCGAAATTTTTAACATTTAAACTTCATAAATAAGTCTTAGTTGATCGTGGAAAATAGAAACATTCATTCATTTATTTAAAATTTGGTGTGTCCAGAATATTTATCAGTATATGATACGTTACTGCATTAAATTTAGACTTCATAATTTTTGAAATATATTTATAAGCAGGAACAAAATATTATTATTGATTTCATTTCAATCCTTTTGAAAGCAAAACTAAAAACTGAATTTTATACTGAATCTCAGAAATTTTTGTTGAATTATTGTTTGAGATATTACATAAACTATGAAAAATATTTTGTAGTTAACATAAGACTTAAATACCGAGCGATTCTGTTTGCAATACTCATATTCAATAATAATAATAATTAATAAATAACAATAAAGATGATTAATAAAATAAAACGCTTGGTTTTATTAAAAAATATCTTAATATTAATTGCAATTTCGTCATTTACATTTTAAATTAAAGTTGAAGTTTTACCGGAAATGGCAACAAATTAGCAAAATATATATAGTAAATTGAAATAAACTATCTGAACAACAGTATAAGTTTGGTATGACTATCAAAATTTGAAGATTAAAA
>JAPMOR010080868.1:151043-179910 GCA_026543865.1 Argiope aurantia | reverse complement strand
ACTTTTCTAAATATCGTCTGCTTATTAATTGCATTTTTCTCTCTTTTATTTTTGGCAACTATTCAAATGTTAGGTTTACTTTTGATTGTTCTATGTAGTACTTTTGTATGTGATGTTTTATTCGATCGGATATTAAGGAGAATGCATACACCACAAGAGAAAGCACAGATTTTATGGTGGTCATAGAGTTAATTTCCAATCAACTAAATCACTGACTTTTAAGAGTTAATTTCAAATCACTTAAACTGACTGATTTATGAAGATTTGAATATCACTATTCAATAAAAAAAGGATAATTTTAGATTTTTCATCGATCGTTTCAAAGAAAATACGCCAATAAGCGCGCAGGTTTCTCAAGATTAATTGGCCTAAAATTATGAAAATGGTGAGTTTTTCTAAATTTTTAACATTTAAAACTTCATAAATAAGTCTTAGTTGATCGTGGAAAATAGAAACATTCATTCATTTATTTAAAATTTGGTGTGTCCAGAATATTTATCAGAATATGATACCTTACTGCATTAAATTTAGACTTCATAATTTTTGAAATATATTTATAAGCAGGAAACAAAATATTATTATTGATTTAATTTCAATCCTTTTGAAAGCAAAACTAAAAACTGAATTTTATACTGAATCTCACAAATTTTTGTTGAATTATTGTTTGAGATATTACATAAACTATGAAAAATATTTTGTAGTTAACATAAGACTTAAATACCGAGCAATTCTGTTTGCAATACTCATATTCAATAATAATAATAATTAATTAATAACAATAAAGTTGATAAATAAAATGAAACGCTTGGTTTTATTAAAAAATATCTTAATATTAATTGCAATTTCGTCATTTACATTTTTAATTAAAGTTGAAGTTTTACCGGAAATGGCAACAAATTAGCCAAATATATATAGTAAATTGAACGAAACGATCTAAACAATATAAGTTTGGTATGACTATCAAAATTTGAAGATTAAAAATGTTTTGTTTGAGAATCCTTTAAAAGACCAGTTACTTAAAATATTTAATTGAAAATTGTAGCGAGCGGTAATACTGGCGAACCGGCTGGTCGCCAAAGGCGGCTAGTTGTTAATAAGTTTGATAATAAATCGGCAACAAACACCGAACATATATATATATATCACCACATGAGCTGAATTTATGGAATACTTCAGTTTTTGTACAGCCAATTTCTAAAAGAATTCATTTTGAAGAAAATTCAATTTACACCAAAGATGTCTGCCAATAGAGTTTTGATTTATAAAGAGAGGAGATGCACGCGAATTATGATGATTATTAAATCTCTTTATGCTCGACACTTTTTCTTTTGACAAACAGTTCTTGTATCCATAGTTACACTTTCCTCAGCAGCGCATTTTTCATTCCGCTTTGAAATAACGAGAATATCTTTCGAAAGAAATAAACTTCTAATTAAAAAAATTCGAGAATTCCATGTTAAGTGGTTAGCAACATTTGTTTTGGTGCGTTTAGAAATTAACTTGCGTGAAAAACTTTTCAAAATCACTATTTCACGTAAACATTAAGTAGGTAAAATAAAAACGGGCGAAGATTAGGTTATGAATTTGCTTAAGCAAGGAATTTTTAATAAACGAATGCGTGCTCCGAAAGCTTTTAATTTTGTTGCTGTTTCCCAGGCAGCGAGCCATATTGTTAGTTTAAAGTATAAATCCTCTAATTTGGAATAAATGATTCGTGAAAACTAATGGATTTATTACTAAGCAACATAATTATTAAGCGCACGCGCGTGTACAGACACACACACACACACACACACACACACACACACACACACACACACATACACATACAAACAAACAAACACACACACACATACACATACAAACAAACACACACACACATACAAACACATACACATATATATACATGATCTAGGGCATTGAAATTATGCTATTTTAATTGCCCTGCTTATCGGCTCTTCAATGCCTACATGAACCTTTCTAAAAGAGGCCAGGTGCATGAGATCATAGCGCTATTATAGGGGCAAATGTGGTTTCATGTATCATCTAATTTTCAGGATAATATAACTTCACTTTTGTATTTTCTTATAAATTATGCATTAAATAAGATTCTTCTTCTTTAATTTTCAACAACGGAAGAAAATCGTGCGAATAAATATTTGAGGGAACAATGAAAATATTTTTTTATTTCAGTGAAATAATATAATCCACTGTTGGAAATTGGGTAAAAAAAATAGTTTTAAAAGACTGCCGAAGTTTAGAAAACATTGGACAGTTATTAAATTGGTATAAATATAAAGACAGAATTTTTTCTAATTTTTGAAAATTAGAAAAAATTAAAATAAATAAAATTCTCTAATTTTTTTTGAAAATTAGAATAAATTTACGTTAAAGTAAATTTATTTTTATGAAATAATATCTTTGGAAATTATTGAGAAGAAAAGCCAAAATTTGGTTTATTTTTAATTGTGTAAAATTCTAATTAAATTTTCAAAAAGAGTGCTCCGAGGAGCAATTTTCGCCCACCGAACAGACTTATTATTAGAGGCTGAGGGAGAGTGGTGTATTTTTGCATTCAATTATTATTAGTGAATTAGCAAGCATAAGTAATGTATAGTCGTAGTATTATTTTTATTACCTTTTCGCCATATTTTGCTTTAAATATTTTTAAAAAATTATATTTGATTGAAAAAATTTGCACAAAAAGGAAACTGATATGATTGAAGAAGTGAAATTTTCAATTATAGATGAATGTAAAAATATTTTTCTTGGAAGAATTTTTTTCAGTTGCTAGAGAAAACAAGCAGAATATTTGCTATTCTTTTTTCCTGGAACAGCTGGTTGCTATCATTGAATGGCTGTTTCACCTGCCCGCTAAAGCTTTATTTTCCCCTTTTCCGACCGATTGACTTGTATTTGCTTTTAGAGCACGTAAATCGCTATTGCGATTCCATTGAAAACAACATATAGGAAAATAAAAGAGAAATAAAAAAGAATAGAGGGGTAGTTTAGAATCTTAACATTGCTCAGCGATGAAATACCAGTCAAATTCCTTATTTCAAAAACATCTGTGTTTAATTTTCCAATCAATTAGCAACGATTATAATAAAATTTGAAAATATGATATTAATATCGTTAGAAAGGTAAAATTTTTAAATTTATGATAGTTTAAATTTTTTTCTGAATAATTTCCTATGTAATTTTTGTGGGAGACAGTTAATTTTCCAAAGAGCGAACTTGCTGCTCTCGATGTACATCTATTTCATTTGAAGAGCCTCACGGTTACTTGCATCCATGTTGAGTGACTTATGCCTGCATTTAAGCATTGTGAAGTCACTACTAAGAAAAAAACGAAAATCGCTGAAAAGATAGAAATTAAAATAAAACAGATCTTAAAAAATAACGATAGATATTAAAATATTTCTTGTAAGATTATATGCTTAAAGTTACTGCAAAAAACAGCAAAATTTCGATTATTTTCTAATAAGTTGAATATTTAATTACTTTTGCACTTTAAAAATTAATAGTAACTTTTCCCCTTGTTTTAAGTGATAGGTGTGCAAAGTTTGATTGAAACCGACCCAGCCATTTAGGAGGAAATATGGGACATACATACGTATATAGCCACGGTGGTTTTTATTTATAGTAAGATAAGACAGAAAAATATTTGTGACAAAAACCTATTAAATTGTTTTTTTTTTTTTTTTTTGTTTTTTTTGATATTGTTCTTTCATTCTTCGAATGCTCTATAACAAACGAGTTTATTATTTTATAGATTTTATGTCATAATGTTGCAATAGGGTTTTTTTTTTTTACATTACGTAAGATATTGCAAAAGATTAATTTATTTTCGTGTATTCAATAGTTTGTTGCAAACGTTTTCTTACTAATTGATAACATTATTGGAAATTTCGATTGTTATTGTTGAGTATTTTATATGAGCTTGTATAATAAAAATTGTGGTGGTATGTGGATTATTATGATCTGTGCAGGAAGCAACAGGACGAATGTTGTAGGAAACATTTCTTTAATAATCACATTCACACACTAAACAATTACAAACACAGAGATAAGACATTTACGCGCGCGCTCACAGTTCAGCATCACATCTCATTCTCATTACAATCGCAATGCATTATGGGATTACATATGGGATGGCTTAATCAGGTATCGCCATCTAGTATCCAAAAGAGAAGATAAGTGTAATGCAACTGCTACAAAATACAATAAAGTTATGTCTTTTGTTAAATTTAAGGAAATTATTTTTTATATCATCTACTCTACACAAAATATATCGATTTTATAACCCCCCTCCCCCTTCCCTTTTTATGCTACGGCCTAATGGATTTGTTTTTATGCCAGTAATGTTAAAATTATTGACCGAAATATACAATCATACTTTAATCTGAGTGCAGAAATCATTTTCTTTTCATACCGTGATTAATTCAAACAGACATAAAAGCAGAAAAATCAATTTCTGCATCTGCAACATTTTCTTTCTCCGACTGCTTTTAAACAGTATATCTCCACAATCAAATAACTTTTCCACATGAAATAAATTATTAAATGGTAGTAGTGGATAATGATAAACATCGAAAAGAAGAACTAAAATATCAATAAGTCCATATTTGCTTTTTTTTTTTAACTAATGGTGACATTACTATAAATTGATCTTCGTTGTCAGTATATCAATTAATTGTTATTATCTGCCTTTAAAAGAATTTTCTACGCGCTTCATAGAGATCGAAGAACGTACTCTTTCAAGCACGTATTATTATTTTGGTTTTGAAATATTTTTTTTCCTAATCGCTTAGTAATGAATAAAAAGGCAATTGATTTTAAAACTATCGGTCAAAAATAAGAATAGAATGGTCTTAAGGATAACTGAAGGATTTATGCATATCCTAAGAAAACCGATCGTGAATTGAAGTTTCATTGTATAAGAATTTAAAATCACTTAATTATCTCCCTATTTATATCTTGCACAGTAAGACACACCAAATACTAATCATTTAATTTTCATTATTAATTTAATTAAAATGTGACAGTAAAAAAAGATTTATTTTTTTTATTATGATGTTAATAAGATCAAATGTGAATTGCTAATATATTGTTAATAAAAATTTATGACACATATTCCAGTATGCAGGTGTAGAGGAGAAAGGAGAAGAATCTTAAGATACATAATTATGTAAAACAAAAAGGGCAATTTTTAAACACTAAAAACGCTCTTATGTTAAATATACTTAGAATATAGTGAACCCAATCTAGTACATATTGTTACGAAATTTCCGGGTTCGTTTGGATAGTGGAAGTTATATGGTGTGCAGAACGCTCAATCAGCAGGCGGCAGTAGAAAAAGAAACAAAGACGTTTATTTACACGAAGACACACAGGACAGCACAAAGACGGTAACTATATACAGCACAGAGAAGACAATTATCTTCACCCGCGAGACGTACAAACAGCAGCACACAACAAGACTCTACTGCAAACAGTAGCGCACAGCTTAGTTCAGTACTAGCTTGACTACGTCGCTGCTCTGCTAATCCCTGGAAGACCAGTTCACCGTCGATTCCGACTACTCTCTCCACTGTCGATTCCGACTACTCTTCACCGTCGATTCCTACTACTCTTCACTGTCGATTCCGACTACTCTCCTCCGTCGATTCCGACTACTCTTCACTGTCGATTCCGATTGCTCTTCTCCGTCGATTCCGACTACTCTATTCTGTCAGCACAGACTGCCTCCTTTTATAGGTCTCAGGAGACGGGGCTAGAAACCTCTCAACCAATCAGGAATGTTCGTGTCTTGGTTCCTAATGGACGGATAGGGAAAATTCTCGATGTTTCGGGTATAATCTATTTTGGCTCCAAAGTCGCCAAATTCATCACCAAGTTGCCAAATGGTCGCCAAGTTTGTCTCCAAGCTCAAGGACCTCCAACGCGGCACCCGGACTCCGTCCAATACAGATGACTGTAAAACAATCTTTCTGATGATGGAATCAACTATGCTGGGAAGCAGAATTGCAGGTTTGTAACAATATACTTAGAGTATTCAACTTAAACATTTCTTCTAAATTAATAAAATGTAAAATTCTTATTTTTGTTTATTCAGTCAGTGGATTGTACGAGGCTGTTATTTAGTAAATTCACTGAGATAAGGGGAAAAAATTGAATTAGCTTATAAAATTCTTAAATGTCCAGCCAGGTTAAGAAGTATCGAGAAGTTATTTAAGATCGTTATAAAAAAAACAATTTTTAGGCAAGAAATAAGATTGTGATGAGTAAAAAGAAAAAAAAAAATCTCATATTTTACACTCACCTTTTAGGAAAAAATTTGAAAGAAAAAGAGTGTTAGTCATATGAATCATTGATTTCAAGCAAATTTAGTAGATACGAAATCACTCCCACATTTTAATGATGGAAATAAATTTACTCACCTATAAATGTATTTTATCAAAATACAAGCGGGCACTAAATCCGTGCAATTAAAATTTATATCAGCAAGTACAGTTATATTTCCAGAAAGAGTTTATGAAGAAAGATCTGAAATAGAGTTTACTAATAAACTTTTACAAAATCATTAGAAAAAAAAGAAAAAAAAAGAGGGTTTTTTTTTTTTTTTTTTTTTTTTGCAACGAATGGCAACATGAAAGCAAGTGCTGTTGGAAGCTCCAATGTTAAACAAATTTCAAAGGGGTGAATATAAAACGCTATTTTAATGTTTTAGAAAAAAAATTTAAAGAGTTATAATAATATATGGAGTCGCAGTATTCAAAGGAAAGAATTCTTTTATGACATCTTAAAAACCAAACTGAAGCCTGGATAAATCTCCATGCGAATAAAACTAGAAAAATAGCCAATTCTCGGATTAAAATTTGTTATGCTGTCCCAATAAATGGAAAGAAACTAGCATTATGAAAACAGGACAACACAAATTTTAACGATTCATTAGATTAGTAACAAAAAAATCACCCTATTATAAAGTAAAAAACTTCCAAGGTACTTTTTAAGAGCATGGTGCGAAACTAAAAAAACCATCATACTGCAACTTTAATACCTAACTAACGGCGTCCCGTTTAAAAATGGTTGGACACTGTTCTCAAATCCCTCAAAAGAAGGCAGAAGCTATGCAGGTTACATCTTCTCCTTGCCCCTTGTGATAGAATAGAGATTCAGTGATGTAATTTTGATTTCTTCTCCAAGTGTTGGCCGTAAGCGAGAGAATTTTTTGAAAGAGAACTTTTTAGTCTGATGTGTGGTTTCTCAAGAAGTTGTACGAAAATTAACGTTTATGTTTTTAAAATATTGAGTTCCTGTACGGAAGGAATACATACACTGTTTCTGTGTGTGATTGATTCTCACCAGAGAAGAAAGAAGCCGGTCATTGGTCTTGTTGTAATATACTCTCCCGAGTGAGAATTTTAACGCTCTTCAGTTACAGTTTCACTCTCGCCTGAGAAGTAAGGTCAAACAGAGGTTCCAATTCTCCAGTGTGAGATTTGCGAAGTTTGAATGATTCGTTTCGAGGGAGAAAGATCAAACAATAATCTTGGAAATATTCTTCGGAGAAAAAAAAATTGTTGAATCTTAATTTCGTGTGTTCCCTAATTTGTCACCAATATAGTAACCCAAACAAGAAAGCTGGATAGTTCTCCCAATAAACCTAATGCTGATTTATTTACTATTTTTGTAACTTATTGAATTGTATATACATAACAGAAATTTTTTGAGAAATGCAAATTAAAAATAATTATCAAATAAATACCCATTAAAGAATTTAATTATAACTAAAAGCATGTTTTTACTTACTGCACTTTACACTCCCGCTGACGGATTTGTCAGCGATTTAAGACGAATGAGCGTCTCTTCCTTTTTTAGTAGCGTCAACTAGGTCAGAGATTACGACTTAGCTACCTCATGCGTCACACTCGCGTGCACAACCCCTTTTTACAGTGTAGCACATTCACACACCTCACAGACAGAACATGGAAGAAGAACAACCATGCCCGAACCGGGATACCCGGATCACGGGGAAAACGCGCTACCCCTACGCCAGGACGCTAACGGTGAAAGCATTATTACTGCCAAAGAAACATTTTATCGTTAGTTTTGAAGTGAACGACGAACAGATAATATTCACTCTTATGCAATCCTTAAATAAATTAATTTATTTAAGCTGAAATTATCTGAACGAATATTATCTGAAGAGAAAATTTAAAAAAATTATAAACATCTGCTTGATTCTTTTAAAATAATTTGTATTTATTTCAGATATTTTCATTTTAATATTATTTTGTTCTTCTAACGAAATAATTTGCGATTTGTTGTTCTTTTCGCGGTTTTACCATGACAATCCGTTAAGTTAGTTGTTCAAGAATCGTTGTCTGATGATTCAGGTGATCAGAATAAATATCAGAAGAAATATCACCAGCAATATTGTATTGGAGAATTCTATGCCAATATGGAAGGGGTACATATCGCACAGAGAAAACAACTTTAGTATCACTGGAAAGTTTTGCCGGTTTTTTTTTCATAGAAATTTCTAAATAGTTCACGATTTAAATGAAGAATTAATTGAACCGAGTAAACGTATTTATTCCTTAAAATTTCTTTTTAAGAAAAAGCGTCTATCAGCGTCTATCTCTAGTAGCGAATTTACTAGAAATGAATGCTTTTTCACCTTTGTGCTGTTTCTGTTATCCTTAAATTATTATGTTCAATGTGTTAGCGAAGCTACAAGGTTCATATTACCATTTTTAGTGAAGCCCTAGGTTACTTAAAAATTCTGCTCGGTGCCTTCTTCAAGGCATCGATTGCTCGATTTATAATCGGACTTTTTTTAGTTGTTTGAAAAAGCAAAATATTTTACTTTCAGTGTGCTAGCGAAGCTACTAGATTCCCGCCCCTGCTTCTAGCAAATCCGCATTCATTTATTTATTATTATTTTAAGTTAAGAAATCTTCAAGAACATCGCTTATTCCCTTTGTGGAAAGCACAGACTGACGCAACCGGTTTACATTTTTTTTTTTTTTTTTACTTCGGAATTCAAAGGAAATTTATTAGTAGTGACCTACAAGTTTCAAAAGGAAGCTTTCTTAGACAAAACATTTATGATCAATAAAACGCATCATTTTAATTAGGAGGTGGGTAACTGTAACTGTTTCAATGCATTTTCTATTTGATCAGCTACCTTGCTTGGTGCGTTGACACTATTGATATTCTTGGCGACAAAAGAGGCACTCTGAACTGGGATTTTACCTAAAATTGCTCTGTATAGACTTTATAACAGATATAGAAAAACAGATTTTGGTAATACTATTGAATAATATTTTCTATCCTATAAATAAGATATGAAAGTGAAAAAAAATAAAAGAAAAGAAGAAAAACTTTTTTTAATTTCTAGGTTGCCTTAAGAAATTCAGTATGTTGGTGAATGGTGTGAATTAGCTGTAAAAAGTGAAAATGTATGTACTATATAGTAAGTTGTAAAAGAATCTTTTTACATAAGGCTTGCGAGTGACATCTCTCTGCACTTTTCCGCGATAATACTTGTAAAGTTCCCATTTTATCATTCAACTACTGACCTCAGTCTCACAGAAAGGCTGAATAGGAAACTGGATAAGCAGATTTTATTTATCCCCATACTTGATACAATATTACGACAGATTACGATTTTGGCCATGATAAGCAAATAAAGTGAAGAATTCTTCTTAGTTCCTATAGAATACTACCGGATATTCTGCATGATATGTTCATTAACCATACAAAAAAGAATTTATTTACCATTTTCTGATCAAAAGATTGAAAATAAAAACCAAAGAATGGATTAAAATAATTTTACACAAAAACATTTCTGATTTTCTGGGATTTCATTCTACAAAATACAAAGGTAATGTAAAAATCTCGTGTGTTAATGATGCTAATCCTTCCCCCTTTCTTTCTTTCGCAGTGCATTCATTGCGATTTTATAGAATCAAAAATTTTCAAGTCATCCTTCTGAAAATTGTGAAAATTAAAGGGAGAGATGGTGGAGTGATTAGCGAACTTACGCTAACCCTAATTATGCATCAGTCATAAGGCAACAATTTTATGGCATTCGTTTAGCGATCAGGTTGCATTTGTAATATTATCAAGAAGAGTGACTCTTTTACATTTTAGAATGATGAAAATAATATAAAACCAGTGGGAATGGTCTCCACAAAACTTTCTCGAATACCCTCCAGTAACGATGTTATCCCTGTGAAATCCAAAAGCCGTGGTGGCCTGGTGGTAAGGTCTTGGCTTCGGAACCGGAGGATTTCAGGTTCGAGATCCGATTCCACCGAAGAATCGTCGTGTAAGAGGGTCTGTTGCACGTTAAATCCGTCCTGACCAAACGTCCTCCCGCTGGTGTGGTGTGGAGAGGGGGGTGCCAACTCAGGTATCGTCCTCGTCATCTGACCACGGTTCAAAATTACGAGGTCCGTTCCAAAATAGCCCTAGTGTTGCTTCAAACGGGACGTTAATATAACTAAACTAAACTAAACCCAGTGAAATCCTTACATGGATGCGTACGTCAGTTGGCGAAATATGAGTCATTGGCGTGAATTTCTTCTGAGCCTGCCAGGTTATTCTTGGTGAGAGTTTTGGCGATGAATCCCTGGCATGCATCAAAAATATCCAAAAATCGAAAATGGATTTCAGACACGTTCTTAAAACAAAAATGTGACATAAAACTATACTTAAAATTTCAAAATCATCTACCAAATTTGATATATTTAAGTCAATGCGCTTTTGAGTTATAGTGTTTACATGTTTCTGAAAGTGCAGTCCAACAGACGGCAAGCCCCTCGTTGGATTTAGCTCAAAACTTGGTAGGTGTCTTTACTAAAGATGTACCGAATTTTATGTATATGACTCTCATTATTTTATAGTTATCGTGCTAACTTATGTTCGAACAACCGGACAGACAGACTTCATCTCAACGGATTTTGCTCAGAATCTGAAAGAAATTTACAACTTTTGTGCAAAGTCTGTATACCAAATGACATCTGTCTAGCTCAAAGCGTTTTTAAGTTATCTTAGTCGCAGATAGACATTTTCCAAAAATATGTTTTTCGAATTCATTGAAGTCTAAAATGTGGAGATTTGTCAAAATTTTTTTAAGATTAATGTACTTTCTCTATACTTCGAGGGAAAAAAAAAAAGGTTATCATTATCAAGTTAGATAGCATGTATTAACAAATTATCATGTTCGTTAAAATAAAGATGTTCGTTGTATGTGTATGAAGTCCTGGTCGTTGAGAGACATTGGCCTCTTTGTTTACCCTTTTTGTCAAAGTTTTCAGGAAAAATTGCGGTAAAAATTAGATTCAATACATTGTAGAGAAACTTGTTAAATTGCTTAATATCAATGTCTAAAACCTTTTTCCGAAAGACAAAGAAAATAGTTTGTTAGCCAAAAATAGGATTCTCGTTTCATATTGGGTTTTTCTTTCCATCCGAATGCGTGTACACAAACTGTTGATGATTCGAACCCCGTTCGCAACGATTTATCACATGAAATAAAATGATGCTCCCAATTATTTATGCAAAATGTTATTTGACGGTTTTATGCAAATGTTTTTTTCACTCTATCTAAGAGCGGAAGCACTCGAGCGCGCATGCTTAGAAGTAGATTCAGATTCTTTTCTTGTGTTCGTAGTCTGTGTCGTTGTAATATGTGATATTTTATAATGTATTATATGTTTGTTTGTCGCAAGAAATAAAAGTCTGCGTTTTTAAGAAGTCTTCTCGACCTGCAACGTTTTACAAGCACCAGTCACATGCATTTTTCACTGCTCTTATTTGAACATTTGACTCTGCGGGCCTTACAGACGATTGATCTTGACAATTACAGGGTTTGAACTCGGATATCGTCTGACATAGTTGTCAGGAGGAATGAATTATTCTGAAAGTAAGAGTTGTTATTTGTATTTGCCAAATTACATAAAATTAAAATGTATGAAGACGATTTCTTCTTACATTTTTACTTTCTCGTATATGTAATATATAGAAAGTATTGCAGAAAACTAAAAAAAACTCGTCAAAAAACTCGAGTTCGAGCTTTTTACGAATATAATACCTGTTTTAGACCTCCTAGAGTTCGAAAAACGCGCTTTTGAAAAATGTCTGTCTGTGATCAAGATAACTCAAAAACACTTTATAACTTTAAGCTAGACTTTATAACTTTATAACTTTTAACACTTTATAACTTTAACACTTTAAGCTAGACAAATGAAATTTGACATATGGTCTTTACACCAAATTTGTAGATTTTTGTCAAATTTTGAACAAAATCCGTAAAAAAAATTTGTGCTTGTAATTTTTTTTACTGTATCAATACAGAACAATATGTATGGCGTAAGGAATTTGTAGGCTAAGAGAAATTATGTTATAATTTTTTAGTCCGTTTCAAAAACATGATATACATTAATTTTTTTAGATTAAATAATTATTTTGGATGGAGCGAATGGGTACGAGTAGGCTAATATATGCCTCTGCAACCTCAAATATTTTTTTTAATGCTATAAAAGACAACGCTGTCTTTTCCATGGGCCGCGGTGGCCTGGTGGTAAGGTCTCGGCTTGTGAGCTGTAGGGTTTCAGGTTCGAGACCCGATTCCACCGAAGAACGGTCGTGTAAGGGGGTCTGTTGCACGTTAAATCCGTCATGCCAAACGTCCTCCCGCTGGTGTGGTGTGGAGAGGGGCATGCCAGCTCAGGTGTCGTCCTCGTCATCTGACCGCGGTTCAAAATTACGAGGTCCGTCCCAAAATAGCCCTAGTGTTGCTTTACAACGGGACGTTAATATAACTAAACTAAACTAAGCTGTCTTTTCCATTTCAAAAAGTTGCTAATTCTTATTGTAAAGCATAATATATTTAAGAAAGCTCTGACATATTATTATATATACTGACTTATTATAACTTATAGTTGAATATGACGTTATATTCAACAGCTAACTTAATTATCTAATGGCCATAAAGTTAAACACTGCGAAAGATTGCTACTGAATTAAAAAAAACGAAATATAATAACATTTTTATTCAAATTAATAATATATGCAATTTATTTGAATTTTAAGTTTAATCATAATTATTAAAGAGTCATTTATCAAGTGGCGCCGGTAATTTTGTGTTCCTCATTTTTATAGCACCAAAACTTGCTCACTCCTCCTATTGTTTGAAGGACATCGAGAGTCATTCGTATATATAGTTTTATGACTACTGATTTAGATTCCCATTGTGTACAGAAGAGCTATACACAATGGAAATCTGAACAAACTTGTGAATTGAATTTCTAGATGATAGTAAACGTCTCCTATAGTTCTTCACAAGATAAACTTTTCTTGAACTTTTCTATCTACTTTCTTCGCTCATTTTTGGAATTAAATTTCTTAAGTGAAACCTGCCGTGCCTGCTTAAGCAAATCATATGTTTGGGAACCTTGACACATGGCCATTAATTGCTTTTTAAATGGAAGCAACCGTGATGGGAAAATAAGTTTATTTAGCAAACAAGAATCCCCTTTTAGCGCGATCAATATACAAAGTGCAATCAAGCTTTTGCTCTTTTTTTTCCTTCTCCTGCACTTTGAGTGGCCTCACACCTCCTGCCCTGTGCTTAATTTCCTTCAGTACTTCAAAAGCGATTTTCCTATCGATTAGCGACAGAATACACAACAATCCATCCTTCCATTTACAATAAATTCGTATTCTTTGACATGAAAGTCACCTGAGCGGTAATTTGGCCTTTCATATATGCCCCTAATGCTCTTTTGATACACCTTGTTTGTTAGGATCAGCGGGAGGGTGATGAAAAGTGTGCGATGTGGAACAAGATGGATGTGCTGCCTCATTTCTTTTTCTAACTGAACCACACCCAAAATTTTGATATATTGGAGTATTGTCAACAAGCTCCTACAATAAATATTTTTGTTTTTATGAACGGATAAAACAAATCAAGTAATTTGAATAACACCGATACAATGAATGACAGAACTGGGCCATAAGTATTCTTGTATATTTTCGTATACTTTTATTAAATTTTTTGGTTTAAAAAAGCATATTTCATCGAAGTTTTAAAAAAATATTTTACAGTAAGTTTACAGAGAGTAAGTTACCGTTTCTTGTGGGTTTATCCATCCTTGAGATTATGAGTATTTTCTATTATTTGATGTGTGTCTATTGGAATAGCAAAGACGAAGGAGTTTTCATTACGAGATATCATAATGAAATATCTTTAAATGGACTTGATTGTTCCCTAATATCCTGCAAACTCTCAACGACTATTCCCAATAATGTTTAAGAGTTATGAAAAGGAGGAAGAATTCTGTTCAGAAATCACATTTGGTATAACGGATTCAATTCATCCAATGTCGCAGTTATACGTCAAACATAAATGAGTACGTCATCTGAAATCTAAACATTGCGCTATACTGTGACGGTATAACATTTTTCTTCCTGCAAGATTAGTGATGAGTTTTAAAATTATAATTCCAGTGAAACGGAACAAAATCAGTTATCATCATCATTTTAACAACTTAGCAAGTTATGTAAATTAATCAATGACTTTAATTAATCAGTAAAATAATCTGATGTTTCTTTGCTATTCCATGCTCATAAGTAAGTTCGTTATTTAATTTTTCATGATTTCATTATTTTATAATCGGCTTATAAAAAATCCAAGTAAAAAATGTTCCAAATGGCATTATTGAAGTTAAATTATAATTACGTTGATGTTTAATAAATTTAAACTTTGTTGTATAATAAAAAAATAATCTAGAGAATAAATAAAATTATCCTCTTGTATTTTTCTTCTTTTTATGGCAAATGCTTTGTCTTAAAATGTTCTGTCTATTGTAATTTGAACCAAAATTTACCCAAATTGTTCATAGTTTATCGAAGAGAATTTTTAGAGGAATGATGGACATTAATCCTTGTAAGCCAATTTTTTTTCGATAATACTAAAAATACTTTCTTTTCCACAAGAATGATTTAAATAAATAAAATCGTTCAGTGAAAGCCAAATTTTTATTGGCATACAATGATGAAAATCCATTTTTTTTAATTTGAGTTAATGCTTTATATTTATTTATATTCTGACAATAAGTAATCATTTTCCGAAGAGTATTAAATGATTCGTGCAGCTTGATCGTATTTATTAAAAATATGAAATGAGCCAATATTTTGAAAAATATATTGATATAAAGTGGCAACGGGTTTCAACAAAGGAAACAAAGAGGTCTGATTTTCAGATTTTCTGTTAACATAATGCAATCTCTTTTCTAATGTTGTCTAGACAATAATAAAAGAATCTCTGCTGAAATCTTTAAAAGCATTTTGTCACATTTAAACTGGGAAACACTATAAATGAAAAAGTAACAAAAGTGATAAAAATTATGTGATTTAAAACATTTCTGATAAAATTACGGTATAATTTGGTCTCTACCATTACTCAGCAAACACAAACAAATATAACATTACCACCAAACGTTCATATCTCATTGGTGAAATTAAAAAGAACCAAGCATAAAGCAATAATAAATGCAGAATATTTTTTTTTAGTTTTTCGAAACAAATTTAAATATATTCTATGGTGACTATTTCATTGTACTAGGTATTACATTATAAGAATGGAGAACTTTACAGATACTGATATAAACGACCCCATTAAGAAACGCTCTAAAAAAAAGTGGAGAAAATCTTCAAGATCGACTTTGCGTTCCAATGCAACTTATGTAAGTGTTCATAAAATTCTTTTATATATTTTATCTGACTTTTAGTGTAGTAATTGTAGATAAAATAATGAATTAAATTAATGCAAAAACTTTTGTATGTTCTCTAAGAGGTCTCTAAAAACGCAGAAGATACTTCGCAAATTGGTGAAAGAATTCCTTGCCTTTAGAGTGTCAGCAGCAGGCGTATCCTATGTTGTCAATGCCAAATCGGTAGCCAGGCGTTACTTATGGCTTTTTGCAGTCGTATTTTCAGCCACTTTCATGGGATACATGACTTTCAATGTAGTAAAAGAGTACTTGGGATATCCTAAAAGTCTCATTCGAGAGGTAAGATTCTCAAAATGCTAGAAAATCTTTCAGCTTCTTCTGTTATTCATTTCTCTAATCATGTGTTACATTTTTTTAAAGAAGCAAGTAAAAAACGGAACTGTCCAGCGTTTTCTAGATAAATTTTCCAAACCGAATCTTGAAACCTCTATTTTTTTTTTTCGACACTCAGTCATCAGATATTGCAATTCGTAGAGATGATATATGATTTCAAATCTGAAGTTGAAAAGAATAATACGCTGTCTTTAATACTCTTATGAAAACAAAACAAAAACTGAGATTTTAAAATCTTTAATTAATTAGTTACTTCATCAGCAGCTTAAATTTATTATGTATTACATGAAATAATACAGTTATGTTTAGCAATTTTTTTATTTTAAATTTTATTAAAAATTTCTCTTAATTGCTTGAGACAAAATTACTACATTTCAAGATGGAGCTCTCAAGATTTAACATTTCTGAAAATTTTCATACGTTAAGGATTTTTTTAATAAATTAATAACAAAAAATGTTCTCCTATTTTTATTTAGTTTTGCAGTACTGTGATAAAAATCAAGTTTCTATTCTGTACATAACTCATTCAAAATCTAACACAGATATTCAGCTTGATGGTAAAGATCTCCAGCCAAAATTCACCCAACTAGTTGCATCTATTTTTGATTTACAACAATACTCATATACACTCAGATAGCCGTACCGACAGACAATCAAGCTGATGATTAATATTGTCCGGAATCTGAGACATAACCACAAATCTGTTGACAAAACTATACTCTAAATTTCTCCTGTCCAGCTGGCAAGGTTTTTAAATAATTGTGACTAAATAAATTTACAAATGCACAGTATTTCTTATCATTAAATCATTGGATAATTGAAAATATTAAATTTTTAGATAAGTAGAAGCTTAACAATGCATCTGGATATTGAAATTTTTTAAACATTTATCGTGATTATTATTTTCCAGAATTTTATTCTTCTAATTCATTGAAATTCTTCTAGAGAGAAAAGTTTTCCTTTAGGTTCATACATAAAAATCTGGGAACAATCTACAATTTTCTGATATAAATTATATAGCAAATTCCCTCTTTCTATTTCGTTACGTTTTTGAGTTACTCCAGACAAAATTCCATTAATATTTTTGAGAGGAAAAGGACTCGGAAATATCCGAAAAACAAACTTATGAAAATGTCAATAATACAACGATTATATCGTCATTTATGAAAATCTCGAATATTCTGACAATTACAATACATTCTTTTTGCATGCTTTCTATGCAAAAATAAAACATTTATTTTGAAACGAAGTCTTTTTATCTTTCAAGCTTTTCATAAACAAAAAGTATTGATTCTTAAAATAGGCATAAGTTCAACAATGCGTTATTCATTTTTGATATTTTCTTAGGGCTCTATCGAAACAAAGCTGTCGTTTCCTGCAGTCACATTTTGCAACTTGAATCCTATAATGAACCAAAATATTAAAGAGACTTCAGTTGCGAAACTGCTGAAGGTCAAGCAAATGTTGCAAAAGGCAACACACGTCAAGTAAGAACTGTCCTTTTTTTTTTAAAAAAATATTTTTTTACAATATTTCTGGGTTTAATTTTTTAAAGTTTTGTTATTTTCTGCGGCATTGTGCAAGAATAAGAAGGAAAATAATTCCCTCTTATTTTTACAAAAAGCTACTTTGTTGCTGAGCTACATTTCTTTCATTCTAGAAATCATACGAATCCATTTCACTGCGTAAAGATAAGCAACAAAAACCTCAAATTATGAATGATAAGATTTCGAAGCCTTTACTATTAATCTGCCCTTGGTGACCAGTTGGTTCTCTATCATTAGTAATTGCTAAAAATTTTAGTTAAATGAGGGGTTTTTGAAACTTGTTTTTAATGACTTCCTAAATAGAGAATTTTTTAACCTTTAAATTTTGATAGACTTATTACTCATACTATTTTAGAAATGTTGTATTATATTTTTATTGTGCTATGTGTTCCCTTAGTTATTTTTATTTATATTTTTGTAATCAATTTAAGATACAGGATAAAGGATATAGGATAAAGGATACAGGATATTTAAAAATGAATGCACTTTAAACTTTTCTCCCCTTTACTTGATTTAGAAGTTAAACTTTAATTATAGATTCAATAACATTTCAAAAAAAATTTTAATTTTTAACTCAATATGAAAAATAAGCTGAATCAATCTTGATCAGAAATAATAAGCAAAAAGTCGACATGAAATATCAGCAACAATGAAAAAAAATGAGTTTCACTTCAGTAATGAATCGCATTATTCTGAAGAACGCTCCAAATATTTAAAGATTGGTTAAAAATAGATAAAATATTATATGGCAAAAAAATGGCATAATTGAAAAAAAATAATTATTTGTATATCAACATGATGTAAAAATTCTTTTGGTGCTATAACGGAAAAAACGTCAACATTTGGCTTAATTTTTAATTAATCGGAATTTTGAAAAAAAAAAATCCAAGCAGGTACACATCACCATACTCCAAAATATATAAGTGTCAAATTTGCGAACTCTGAAGATACAGTTTGCAGTCGGAATCAAGGAAAATGTAGCAATAAGTTCGATTGTATCTTAAATTTTGAAACATTCATAGCTCATTCGGAAAGTATTTATTTGTTCAATTTTCAGTGCCGATTTCGAACATTTTATCTTATTACATATTTCCTTTGTGAGTTTGCAGCTTTAACTTTATTAAATTTAAAAAATATTGTTACAAACCTGCAATTCGGCTTCCCAGCATAGTTTGTTCCATCAATAGAAAGAAAGTTTTACAGTCATCTGAATGGGACTAGCACGTCGGAGGTCCCAGAGCTTGGCGACCATTTGGCGACTTGGCGACGAATTTGATGACTTTGGCGCCAAAATAGATAATACCCGAAACTTCGAGAATTTTCCCGATCCGTCCAGTAGGAACCGAGATACGCCTCGAACGTTCCTGATTGGTTGAGAGGCTTCTAGCCCCGCCTCCTGAGACCTATAAAAGGGACTGCGGCTGCCAGAGAGTCAAGTCCGAGTTGGGAGACGACGAAGTCAGTAGTCGAGACGACGGAATAGTCCGAGTTCGAGAGAAGCGGAGTCGAGTCGACGAAGTCAGTAATCCGAGCCAGAGTCGGAGAAGTAGAAGACGGAGGAGTCGGAAGCGACTGAGGCAAGCTAGTGCTGAACTGAGCTGTGCGCTACTGTCTGCGGTAGATTCTGATTGTATGCTACACGTCTCGGGTGAAGATAATCGTCTTCTGTGCTGTATATAGTTGTCGCTTTGTGCTGTCCTGTGTGCCTTCGTGTAAATAAACGTCGTTGTTTTTATTCTACTCCTGCCTACTGATTGGAAGTTCTACACACCATATCACTACCACTATCCAAACGAACCCCGGTAAAGAAAATTTCGCAACAATATATATTTTAGAAATATTATTCTCATGAAAACTAAAAGGAGTTTATCTTTAAATAACTTTTAATCAACGAGATTACCATATAGCTTTCCTAAATATTATTATGAATTTCTATTAGCCATAGACGAAAATTACATTTCTTTGTAACTGTCCATCTTGCACCATAATTGTTATTATGAGTAATATTATTTTTGAGGAATGAATCAGCCAATAAGAGTCTATTAAACTTAATATGGTGATTCATTCACTTAATGATAAAGAAAAAAAATGATGAGGTTTACTGTTTGCAAGAGGAATCTGATTCTCTTCCTTGTTGCCTAAAGTTAATGAAATAATAACGGAGATCCACTTGGCGATTTCGCTATTTTCAGATGTTTTGAGAAAGCAGCCGAAACTGTCAAATAAATTTTCCTTTTTGGAAATTCATTCAAAATTAGAACCTATCTAGACGACTATGATTGTAATAGTAATATCTCGGATATGACTGTTACAAATTAAATAACGAAAGTTGTAGTAGACATCTCATGTTATCATTGGCAGCTTCCTTTAGAAATAAAAAAAATACTTATATTGTTTGTAGTAGATTTTAGATGTAAATATATAGGAGCATTAAAATTTGTGTGTTCTTGCAATGGAATCTTTTCTATTCTTAATGCTTAGAAGCACTCAAATCAAAACTAATCAATGAAGTTGGTTTGAAACAAATAGTGATCCACTACATAAAAAAAGCATAAATAAATAAAAAATTGTAGATATCAGCTCATTAATCTTTGCTACAATCCAGCATTAAAAATGCAAATAGTGTAAGACATTTATGATCCCATAATTAATTTTTATCATGCTTAGTTTATTTTTATACCAATACCAAGAAACCAATAGCATAAGGAGGGGGATCTATCGACATAAGAAAAAAACTTGTTTGGCCAAAATAGAAGTTGATATTGAGTATTCGATAATGACGCAGAGAAAATATCAGGAATATTTTTACCTCCGTTACATAACATAACACTATTACATACCTCAGCAATCATAACCTTAAGGTTATTTAAACAGTGTCTCGAATGAAATGGAAGACAATTAACAACCTTTGAGGCTAATGATCTTTCTTAATTCTCATAAAACTTCAAAGTCAAAATTTAATTGCTTACTGTAAAATATTTAAGGAATATTGATCAATACAGGAGATGGACAAGTATAGATTTTGATGACTTTTGCTAGAAAACAAAAATGACGTTGAAAATAGAATAATTGAAAATAGATGCCAGTTTACTTTTAATGACTCTGGTGTCACTATTTATTATCTGATTGCAGTTCCATTTGTCTAGCGTGATTGGATATTAGTTGATAGTTGCATGTTACCAATATTGGTAAATAATTTTTATATCTAACTAGTAACAATCGATTCTTTTACATAATACACGCCTTAATCAAAATAATTCTTCTTTGCATGTTAGTCAAAAACTTTTAATTTAAAAAAAGAAATGAAATATGCTATAAATATGCATTAACAGTTTTCAGATCTCATACCAGATGTTGAAAATTTATGCTGTTTCTTCTTTTAGTTTCCATTGTTTCGTAGTATATAATGACTATATAATGGCTTTTCATTTGTTACTGTAAATTTTACAAACGATATAAAAACAATATAATTCCTTTAAATCCATTTTATTTCTTCTCTCAAATTAAATCAGACAGAATTTTTTGAATGAAAATATCTGTCTTTCATCATTTACATCAATGCCACACAGTTCCGAATATGTGTTTTGATGTATTATTCACAATAAATTGCAATTGTTGATGCATTCATCAATCGTAATTGTTAACGCATTGCAAATACAGCTAATTTTTTTTATATCTTATAGAACTGACGTCAGATATCAGGATAAATGCTATGACGATCCTCTCTGTCAGTGGTCATGGTTCAGCGAAACATGCAAATGTGTCGTGAGTCCTTGCTTGACGGAGTTCTGCCTCATGTTCAACAGCACCCACTGCTCGTGCTCTTACAATTTCTGCCGAGAAAAGCGGTTCAAATCTTGCAGTCCGGATTATTCTCTCTCCCAGAGGAAGCCCGATTGCTACTGCTCGAACGACTCCATATACATAACCATGCCCAACAAAACAAATCCAGAAGAAATTGGTATATACATTTCATTGCAGTATTTAAAATTAATTTCAAACTTTTCGGAATAAGCTGTTTGGTTTAAAAGATTATTTGTAATATAGGCAATTAGCGCCTATTTTTAATTGTTCAAATAATTGTTATAGTTCCTAAAAATTAAAATGAAATGTATTACATGATTATTGCTCGTCGTCTGTAGTTATTCAATTGCACATAAATCCAGTGGTTTCAGTTAAATATATCCTTGATGTATGTCATTTCCGCTTTTGAAGCAACTTAACAGCCTTTTATTAAAATATTACACAAAAAAATTAAATTCAGCAAACTGAAAATATTAATGGCTCCATCGTCCGGTATTTCTTCTATATTCAAGTTGGAATAAGAACCCTCATCAAGGTGCAAAATTAAATCTAACGTAACACATTGTAAATATCAGCACTGATTGCATTTCAAGTGGTGTTGATTTAATTATTTTCAGATCTTCGGAAGAAAGAGAATTGGTATAATTATTTTTCAAATAAAATTATAAGCATAATTATATTAAATTAGTGCCCAAGATTCATAATGGATCATGTAAGAAATAAAGTTTGATAATGCAACTTTTATATGCAAATTCTTAAAAATGTTCACTATTTTCGTGATAGATTTCATTTTTTAAACATTTTCAGAAAATAACTATCATTAAATATAAGAATGGCAATATCTCCGGAGGATTCGTTAAGTTGTAAATATTTTCGTGTTCAAAATAGAAAAGTGAATTTTGGATTTCAGACATCAATTCTGAGCATTATTGGTTATTTATTTCATATACTCTATTGAAAAATTTTATAAGCACACATTTCATGAACTTTCTTTTTACTTCTCCCAGACATTTTGAATTCTCTGAATGATTCTGAAGTCCGTCACATTATTGACCTAATCCGAAAATCTGAAACCTACGATTTAGCAGATGTTGATGAAGCCATGCTACCGACTCCCGAAGACATGGTCGAATACGGTGTCAATTTCGACAGCTTGATCATCTCTTGCAGTTTCGAGGGATCACGCTGCTACAGAGAGTAATTGACATTTTCTGTTGTCCTTTTATCAAAAACAATTAATATTATCTATATTACTTCCTGAACAGGAATGTTTTACGTTGCAGAAACTTCACAGTATTGTATCATCCCAAGTATGGAAAATGTTACATGTTCAATTTCGTTGGGGACAGAACATCGAAACTTGAAAAACCTTTGGATATTTATAGCTACGGTAGCAGTAGTGGTATGAAACATTTACATTTTCTTGTTACAACTGCTTTATCATGTTCCACAGTAATCTCTCCAGCAGCACAAAATACCAAACAATATTATTACGATATCTTCACGATACTATCCGGCATTCAGAATATCGAATAACACCTCAGAAACATCATTCAACATCTTGTGTTAATAAGGAAATGAGCTTTAATTTAAAATAATGTATTTACTATAATATAGAACACGTTCCTCACATAAAATATTTATTCAAAAGATAATTCCATCCATTTATGGCTTTAAAAATTATTTGAAAGTTAAAAATTTATAATTTTTAAAAATTAAAAGAATTTGGAATCAATTATAGATTTGTTCTGCAAATAAATGAATCGCAAGAATAAATTATTTACTAAATCATATGCACATTTTATGTTTGATTATTCGCTTACATGTTTTTAATTCTTTGCTGATATTTCCAAATTAGAATACATTTTTTTTTGTATTCGAACTGCTTTTGGTTTGCATTAATTTATGAAAATGAATTACATCTCCATTACAAATATCACTACTTGACAGTAATTGTTAATATTCATTTTTAGCACAATTTACTACTTTTTCAAACCGTTTTTGCGTATTATTCAGGCAATGTCATACAAGTATAATAATAACATTCACACACAAAAAAAAATATCTTACATTTTAATTTTTTCCATTAGATTTTTTTAAATACATGGTTCTTAAGTGTTTTAGTGTTGTTAACAGAAGTATTTTAATTATATAAATCATTAATTAACACTTAAGAACTCATATAAAAATATTTTTTCTTTCTTTCAGTAGTAATGTTTGCCCACTTCTTCACTTTTTAGCTAATGTTTCTTATCATAGCTGTCTTTCTTTGTGTATCCGAACAACCATTTCCCGAAAAAATAAAAAAAGATTCGCGATTTTGGATTCATTTCCTTGTGTTGTCCATGTACAAGTGGATTACAACGTTTTGATGCTCTTGATACGGTTGAAAACTTGAAGTAGTGAATCCATTTTCTAACATCAATGCAAATGCTGCTGTAGCTGAATTTCAATGAATGGTTTTCCTAATATTTTGTATATATATATATATATATATATATATATATAGGTGTCCCAAAAAGTGGAAGAAACGTTCATTTCTTTAACTGTTGTGATTAGATAAATGCTTCAAATTCCAAAGTTCCATCAAATAAGGCACCCAAATGTATGAAAGTACTTTAGATTCTGTAGAAGGGGATAATAAAAAATCAGAGAAATCGAGAGTTTTTGTTGGTCCCCATATCAAAAAAGTGCCGATGAGAAAAATATTTTTCTTACATTTATCTATAAGGATGCACGCTTCTGTCTATAAAATTTGCGGAGATAATGAAAGGCTAATTTATTGGTTTAGACTATTTTTCCATATCTCTGGCCGATATTTGAGCCAGGCTTTTTTATATTATCTAGGGATAATACATATATCACGAAGGATTATTAAGTGGGCAGAATCAGAAAATAAAAATAAATTTATTAACTTTCATTAAATTAAAAAAAATAATCAGATATTAGTTGAAGTGTTTATCAACTTTTTCATAATGAGCACCTTCGACAATTGTACAAAGTTGCATATTTTAAACAATACTTGCGCACATGCACTCCATTTCATCACTTGTGTTTTAAAGACAGACTTTTTTAATTCTTCATGAAAGATCGAAAGCATGTATTGCCAAACCGAATTTATTTATTATTATTTTTAGTATATTTTTGCATAAAATGGAGCCAACCAAAGATTTTTTTAAAAATGCCATATCACAAATTTATAAAAAAATTACTACTGATGATGAACTTCTTGTAGTAAGAATGAAATTTTACTGTTTCAAAATTATAATTTTGAGGATTAATTTTCTGTCTCGATTAAAGTTACATTTGTCTGTCCGAATTGCACTTTTCAAAAAAAAGAAAAATTGAATCTTTCCTAAGGGTAATATTTTCCATTGGTAATATTTTAGATGTTGATCGTGTAGGTGTCCATGTAACTGTTGTAACAGACCATCTCTCAACTGTTTGGACTGACTTTCATTAGCATGAGAGTAACTTGAAGAATAATTCAAAATATTAATTTCTGCATCACATATATTACACCTCATACTTCCAGTTCCTCTCTGGGAATATATGGATCTTGTGGTTTGTAATTGTTAAACCATTCTGTAAGCGCACTTCTTAAAAAGGTGCTGGAATTCAGAAAACTTACATACTGTGTAATCGTCAGGTATCGAAACGCTTTTTATTACTGAATACTGTAATGAATTTGCCTCCCGTCGAATTAAGTCTACCAGTAAGGAAGACAGTTTCGAAGTCAATTCTGATGGATGCCAGATCGATGACCCTCGGCCTTGTTGAAGAATTTGACGATTTTTCGACTGTACAGAAAGTTCGAGAATCTACAAGATTTTTTTTTGAAATTGGAATACATTTTAAAGTTATAGCTGTCTGGTTCACTAATTATTTTCATTTTGTTTCTTTTCTCCTTCTGTCGAAAACATTTGAGAAATTAGATCCTTTACTTAAAATGTACAATCCACTATCGGAGTGGAGGTAACTTGCACCCATCAGAGAAGCGAAAACTTACATACATATACAACCACCTTTGTAATAGTACATAGAATTAAAGAAAATTATGCCGGCGTACTGGCATTGGGGTAGCGCGTCTTCCTCGTGATATGGGCGTCCCGGGTTCGAGTCCCGGTTTGGGCATGGTTGTTCTTTCGTTGTTCTATCTGTGAGATGTGTGAATGTGCCCTCATGTAAAAAGGGGTTGTGCAAGCGAATGAGTGATGCGTGAGTAGCTAAGTCGTACTCTTGGCCCAAGTTGGCGCTACTATAGAAACAAGAGACGCACCCCCTCAGGCTTAAATTCGGCTGTCTCTGACGGCGGGGCTTGTCCGTGGCAAGTGCCATTTTTACAAACAAAACAAAAATTATATGACTAAAGTAGCGAAAACAGGGATAGTGGACAGGGATAGTGGCTCTCGAAACAGTTCCATCAAGTAGCCAGCAGTTCCCTTAAACACAAACTATTATGTAAGGGATTACAGGAAGAAGCTTACCTACGGTGGTTCTGATGAGGCTCTATAAAGCAAGATTTCTATAGCTGTAGTTTCTATTGAAAAAATTCTGATGTTTTTGCCATTGAGCAACTATCACTAGTTCTGTGATATGATATTTCAGTCAGTGTTGACGAATGTATGTCTGAGCGGTTTCTGTAATTTTTAAAAATAAATCCATCGTATTTTCTGTAATTTTCCCATAAGCATCTTTCATAAATCCGTCGTATTTTATTTCACATTCTCTTTACTATTTGAGTCTCGAATATGCATTGTAGGATTATTTGTGCTCGTCTAGACGTGTTCTACCACTCTATAAAGTTTATATCAAAACTTCTGAAAAACTTTAAATAATTAGAAATATATAAGTGTGTTTCATACTTGCACAATGCATTGTTTCTTATATTTTCCGTTTGAATCATTTTCCTGGGACTTATAGTTGAATGTCAGTTTTGAAAATATTCCGAACAGTCACTTTCATTAAACATATCGTTTGGCTTTTTCTCTAAAGGCCTGCAACTGATCCTTCATGTTTCGGAACGGCAAGCCGTAGATCTTCTCAATCGTGAACTGGGAGTTCGTGTGGTGGTCCATGATCCACGGGATCTCCCTTTTGTGGCGGAATATGGAATCAACATCCGACCGATGGATATGTCAGCTATAGAAGTAACCTTCACATCGATTGAGAGACTAGGTCGACCTTGGGGTTCATGTATTAAGGAAGGAACCTCCTTGGATTATGGAGGGATGTCAGGACCTTATTCCATCCTCGTAAGTGCTGCTTTCTTTTTGTAATTTTAAGAGTTTCTGAAATTGAATGAAATAAAAAATTAGAAGATAAACAAATGCAATCTATTGTTCGTCATTATTGGAATCTACAAGTTGATCATTATCAGCTTTGTGACTCCATTAGCACTGAGTGCAAGGTTTGTCCAAAAACTGATACTAGTTTCATTGGCCGGGGGAGAGCGCTGATTCGATCTATCCATCTGATTGGATTCTTAAGTAAATTGGAAAAATGAGTCTATTTGATGCAATGATGGTGTTGATCATGGGTGAAATTTTGCTCAACTATCACGAATAATTTAAAATGCAAGATCTTTTTAAACTCTGAATACCATGTAAATGGTTGGTAATTATTTTAATTTATTAACTTGCTATTTTCAAAATATCGATTACTTCATGTATAATCAGACAACGTCTTTCAATCTTTGAGATCATCTCTATTATTATCTCTCTTGGAGCTCTCTCGTAACTTTAAGTTTATCGAAATATTCAAACCAAATTCCCTGAAAAAGATCCAAACTGTAATCAAATAAGTTGAGGCTTAGCTATAATGATACGCAACTCCTCACCAAATCAGTACAGATCATATTTCGTCAATTTTTAAGTAGTTAATTCCTTTACTATCTAATTAGATGGTATTTTCTGTTTTGGGAATATTTTGCATTTATTTAAATAAAGTCCAGGGTAAACTTGAAATGTTTGTGGATACCTCAAACATTTTGTATCATATTATTATGATCTGTGATTGATTAAATTTTATTTATAAATTTTAGTCTTAAATTATAATTATAAATAATATAATTTAACGTACGCTTAACGCACGTTATAGATTAAAATATTTTAACATTATAATAAACTTTTCGGGAATTTTCATTACCAAGATACGTTGTTATTTATTTTACTCTTTTTATACCAAATATAATGAGAGATAGGGGTGGAGAAGAATCTCTGGAATTTTAAAATTTCTAGTGATATCGTAATTTCTGTGCTCCTTAGTTCATAAATGAAATTTTCAAAGTTAATAACGAATGAACTTTAAAGGATTTCTTTTAAGTAAGCCACTAGAATTTTTCATATCAATTCGAGAAATGAATGGCTGCATTCAGAAGGTTGAAGATTTTATTGAGTTCTAAGAAATTTTATTATATTTTTAGAGCTTTGCATTCGACATACATATTACTAGATACAAGAAGTTTAAAGAAATCCAGGCGTTTGACAAAAAAATCAATTCCATATTTTAAAATAGACGAGTGAGTGAGTAAATGTGGAGTTTATTGGCGCAAGAACCATTTTTGATTATACTGCGCCAAACGTATGGTGTAGTTGAAATAAAGGATACGATACATAAAAGTGGTAATTTAAAATCCTATATATAAGCAAATACAAGTTTGATTCTATGAAAAAATAATGAAAATTTTTTAAATATTCAGGAATAGAAAATGCGCGGTACAAATATTAAAAAAACATTATCATAAAAGTCAACTGAATGAATACTGATATTAGAATGAATACTGGTATCCTGTTGGGCTTTCTTCTTTTTCGGAGGTCGTGTTAAGTTGCATATTGTTACAAACCTGCAATGCGGCTTCCCAGCATAGTTTATTCCATCAATAGAAAGAAAGTTTTACAGTCATCTGAAGGGACTAGCGCGTCGGAGGTCCCAGAGCTTGGCGACAAACTTGGCGACCATTTGGCGACTTTGGCGCCAAAATAGATAATACCCGAAACTTCGAGAATTTTCCCGATCCGTCCAGTAGGAACCGAGATACGCCTCGAACGTTCCTGATTGGTTGAGAGGCTTCTAGCCCCGCCTCCTGAGACCTATAAAAGGAAGCGACCGCCGCTGCCAAGGGGACGACGAAGCCAGTAGTCAGAGTGGACAGAGTGGTAGAAGAAGAGTAAGCGGAATCGACGGAGAGGAAGTCAGTAATCCGAGCCAGAGTCGGAGAAGTAGAAGACGGAGGAGTCGGAAGCGACTGAGGCAAGCTAGTGTTGAACTGAGCTGTGCGCTACTGTCTGCAGTAGATTCTGGTTGTATGCTGCTGTGTATGCTGTTGTATGCTACACGTCTCGGGTGAAGATAATCGTCTTCTGTGCTGTA
>JAPMOR010080868.1:89357-150647 GCA_026543865.1 Argiope aurantia | reverse complement strand
TAACATCGATGCTATCAAATATACCATCTATATACCATATCTATTTGTTATATAGATTTAACATCTATAGTGTAAATATATATCAAATTTTGAATCAAATCTAACAAGAGATTGACCGTCTGATGGACTGCACTTTCAGAAACGTAGACGCAATAACTCAAAAAAGCAAAGACTTAAATATATGAAATTTGGTATGCGATTTTGTGATTACAAGTGTAGCTCTGTGTAACATTTTTGTTTTAATTGGTAGGGAAAAATTGCTCGAAAATACAGATTCAATTTTCGAAAATATACTTGCCAAGTAGTAATCGCAAAAAACAAAGAAACAAAAAAACCTTTTCAAAGAATCACAGGAGAAATTCAGTAAAACTTCTAAATTCACGATAAAAGTTAATGTTTTCTAATTATTGTAATTCCATGAAAGGCATTTTCTGGGATAACACCTTTAATAGAGAGCAGGTGAGAAAGTTTTGGGAAGAATACATCCTCTTGTTTCTTCTACATTTTCTGAATCTTTTAAATTTTTAGTATAAAAAACCCCTTCTTAATACAAATAAAATAATTATTTTGGCCAGATGATCTGGATAACATCTGAAGTGACACATCCCTCTCCAAAAAATTAAGATGGGGAATATATATCTTCATGAATAAATAATTATATAAATTTTGCGTGCGTATAATAATAGAATAAATAGAAATTGTGGTGGTATGTAGATTATTATGATCTGTGCAGGAAGCAACAGGACGAATGTTATTGGAAACATTTCTTTAACAATCACATTCACACACTTAAACATACACAAAGACAAGACATTCACGCGCGCGGCTTTTCAGTTCAGCATCACATCTCATTCTAATTACAATCGCAATGCATTATGGGATGACATAATGGGATGGCCTAATCAGGTATCGCCATCTAGTATCCAAAACAGAAGATAAGAGTAATGCAACTGCTACAAAATTAAATTAGGATCATCCATTTTATTTTTCTTACAAGTAAACGCTATTTAAACTTATTTACTATACTTAAGTACATTTATTACAGACATAGAAGCACTAATATTTATTCTTCAGCTAGATCCTTCATTAAAAAAAAAGAAAGGGAAAAGAATAATCGAGGTTCATTGATCGTGAGCGTTTGTTTACTTTTTCGAAACACATTCTTTTGGAGTATCAGACTGATAATCTAGTTTGTTTATCACTGAATTCTTTTTTTAACGATTTTTTTCTCTAATTATTTTCTTATTCATGCCACGCTATTCAAAATAAATACTTCTTTTAATGTGCAATACAAACATAAAGTAATTCCCCTGTCATTTCAGTGGCCAGCAAAATATGCTGGTAGTAACAACGATTTAATATTCTTAAAGATGTAAATGGAAAGAAAGAGTAATTAAATTTTATCCGCTCTTTAACCAAAATACTAATGAAGACATTGTTGAAACCGTAATGCATAAATCGAATTAATAAATATTCTTTTCATATTAAGAATTGCTGCTTATCGTTAATTTTTAAGCGTGCTGCGAAAATGGATTGCTTGGTTAGAGTGGTTAAGTTATAGTTTCGCAATGCTTAAGGTTCGAAACCCGATTCTATCAAAGATCTGAAGTAAGTTAATCCAACCACTGAAAGTCAAACATACTCTCTGGTGCATCATAGAAATTTGGAAAAAGGTCATCAAGTACCGTCCTCTTCACCTGACCACGGAATCAATTTATGAGAACCGATTCGAAAGATTTCATGTGTTGCTTCGAAACGACAACACGCAATTAAACTAGAGGCAGGCGCTTTGTAAAGATGTCAAAATATTTTGCACATTTTGGATATTCTAAAAACACTTTTCTGAATGGTAATACAAACGTTTTCCATTCTATATCTTTCCAGAGAAACAAGGTATAGTTACACTGTATCGTCAAGTCTATTAAATGAAAACTATTTTAGGGCTATAAAGGCAATTCGAACCTTAGTCAATAATGAAAATGGAGGACACAATATTACCAACGCCACACGAGAGTAAGTAAAATGAATTTTGACTTATTTTATTTTTGAAAATTAAGCTTATAATTTTAAAATACCATTACGATCACCCGAACTTTCTCCAAAAGAATGATTTAATGAATGTCCCAGCTACTTCCAACAATGCACAAAATTCCATTTTGAAATATTTCAGATCCCGTTGGAAGATGTTGCCTAGTAAAAACATTGCTTACCTAGTAAAAATATTTCACACTGATATCTTTTTAAGAAACAGTAAATAAAATAATTGAAAGCAACAGGGTCAGCTTTCAACTTCCCCACATATACATACACAAATCGTCATAATTACAAAAACAACAACAAAAAAAATCTAAATGTAGTTAAAAAAACCATCAACTTTATGTTTCAAAACGATTATTTTAGTAGATTTATGTTTTCGATATTTGCAACATGCTATGAAAGAGGAATTAATATTCTTCGCTAATTTCATAAAATTGATTTTTATAAAAAAAAAAATAGGCCTTTTAAAACTTTTATTTGTGTATTGGAAAGTATTATGTTTTTTTATTTCAATTATTTTTCGCTTATTGCATTTAATTTACACTTCATTAATATAATTACTTTTTAATCTTAAAATCATTTTTTCCTAAAACACACTGTCAGGGGATGCCACACTTATGAATTAAAAATTTTAACTAATCAATCGCCTAACAATGAATTCGAATCTGAGAAGATTAAAATAGAATACTTCCATCAGAACATAGAATTATGCAAAATTCTGAAATTCTCTCGGAAAGAAAGCGAAAAATCGATTAAAGAATTTCGTCTGCACAAATATGAATTAAGTCATGTTAAATGAAAATATATATAAAAACGTCAATCTCACACTACTACGTGTTTATTTCTTAGATGGTGTTTATAAATCGGAAAAAATGAGTATAAAAACAGTAAAACAAACAATTCAGTATGTGAACCTTTAGTTACACTTTTTTTTATTAAAAGTAAAACTTTAATTGTTTAATGTAAGTTTCCTTGACAGGAAAATTTCTACTTCTTCAAGATAAATTGTGATATGTAAATCCTTTCATCAATTTATTATAAATCTGTTAAAAAGCAATATATATATATATATATATATATATATATATATATGATACAAAAAAGATCACAACATAGAATACAGCGTAGTTACTTAAATAAAATGAATTTAAATAAAACAATAGTAAAATTCATTTCTTGTGAGTATTAGAATGCAAAACAAATGCAACCTTCTAGGTAGGTGAAAAAGCCACTTTATTATCTATCACAACTTAAAAATAAACAACCAATATCAAATTAAACATATTAATAAAGGAGGAATGACTGCTTTAAAACCTATAAATGCAGAGTTATCCATTAGTCATAAACACATTAAGGTTTGATTGAGTATATTGCAATAAAAGTTTTTTTTTAAATATAATTGTGTATAGAAGCAAGCGCAGAGCAAGAAGTATAGCAAAATACTTCATTTTTCTTTAAACAGCATTTTTACTAAGCAACTGGTAGTTGTTCTTTGACAGCATTCATGCCACCTTGAGAATATTGCCACGGCCTGTACGCAGATTAAGATTAAATAAAATTTCAAACATGTTGCTTTAAAAACAAAGATTTTTTTTTTCAGTTAAGAAGACTTGGTATCTAATAAATTTGTTTTCTATAATTTCCACAAAAACTGCTTTATTTCCCTGTAGTTAAATGTAAACTGCTGAAAAATTTATATTTTAAAAATATTTCTCCCTTTCAAAAATTCCAAATTTAAATTTTTTTTAAATTTTCTTTAAAAAAAATAACGCATTTTTTTTAAACGCGATCTCATTCAATTTTCAGCATTTGATGACCAGTTTTTTTGGAAAACTCTCTCAATGAAATTAAAGGAGGTGTCCGATTTTTGACATTTAAATCAGGTTCTGAAAAAAAAATATTTACTGAAAAATACTGTAACTTTTTGGAAAATATCAATTTTTTTTTTTCATTTTCGCTGTTTTTAAAATTTTTTCTTAATCAATCAAAAAACGATGCCTAATTCTATTAACTTGGTATTTCTGAGTTCACAGAAAAAAAAGTACCTCGAATCAAATGCATTCGAATTTTAGCATTTTTTAATAGATATGACTTCAGATAATTCAGAAAACCGGGTTTGAAGATTCGACACAGTACTATCACAACTAAACCAGCTTATATTACACCAATTATTTTCCCACAACAGTAACCAAACATTTTCAAGCAAAAAAAAAAAATGATTTTATAAAATTTTATTATTCTATAGTTAATAATTGCTCTAGTTTAACTTAACTATAATTAGAAGAAAATAATTAAAAATTTTTAAAAATGTATTATTTATTTATTTATTTTAATGTTTTATTCAATATATTTAGGAATCATTTAAATATTTTTGCCCTTAAATGCTTATTAATGCCTAATAATAATTTAAAACTATTTAAATAAAGCAAAGTTTCTGGATGGATTTAAACATATCTATGTAAGCCTTTTAATCATTATTTTTTACATTAAACAAATTTATATTGTAAAAAGCAATTGTAAATTTAGTCTTGTTGAAATTAGTAAAGAAGTATTAGTCTTTTTGTAAACACTCACACGGTCATTAATTACGGTGTCACTAATGATTTTAACAGTTAAATATTAAAACCATTTTTTGAATCTGTTTTATTTGGTAAATCTGCTTTACCCGCTATACATCTCTTACCATTCATAGTAAAATAATTTGCCTTTTTTGTTAACTCACAGCATTTGTAGTTATATCAGAATTAAAGTAAGAAATAAATTATGCTGAAATACTGAAAAAAAGAAGTACAAACTGGATAGATATTAACACAGAATGATTAGTGAAATTATCAAATTCACGATCAAACGCTGTATAAACAATTAAATTTTCAGAAAAGAGCTTTATTTTACTTCAAAATTAAAAAAAAAAAACTCAAGGTAAAAATATAAAATAAAACACTAGAAGGTGTGACTCCTGATATGGTGTCAATCAAAATGACTTCGCATCTTGCAAAATATTAGTCTAATGCTTTTGAAATTTTCTTAGAATTCAGACACAGATTCAGAGATAATTTTAAAGTCAAAATTCAGAAATCGGCATTTTTATCGATTTTAGGGCACCAAGTGCCCTAGAACTGCAGATATATCATCATTTATTTAAGTTATCTTTATTATTATTATGATTACTTTAACGGAGTTATCAATTTAATTTTTTCTTATCCTATATAGCTTTTGAAGTAAGAGTGCCTCTTAACGTTAAACAAAGAAAAAGAATGCCTTTGGAATTTTAAGGAGCTTTTTATTAAACTTTAGTATGGGATAGTAATAAAAATATTTTTTTAAAAAATTCAAAGTGTATTTTTTCTGTAGCAAAACAGATCACTTAAAATCTTCACCGCAGAATAACAGTCCCCATCTCATGACAAGTCCGTTTTGGCTCAGCTCCCGTATACGGCCTCCGCCAAATTGGCGAGAAATGTGGCGATAAACGGTAATTTATGGTTGCCGTCATCGGCATATGTATTCTTCTTTATGGTAATCTTAAACCTTAGAACAATATTCAGTATTTTTATGTGTTTTTATAAGGAGCAGCTCACATATACAGCTATTAACTTTTATAAACTATGCTTTTAAACTGAAAAAAATATCAATGTTTTCATGAGAACATATTCAGCATAAAATTAAGAAATCACTTTTAAGAATAGGAGCAAAAAATAATTTCGTCATCATCATTTAATATTAATTTTGAGCATTTCATTATACTTAAAAGCAAGTGAGCATTTCATCATGCTTCATTATACTTATGATTAAACAAATCGTTTCATTTGGATCTTTATCATAAATATTTCAATACCCCCCCCCCCCCGACTTACGCTCGTGTATTTTGTCAGTCCTAGGATTAAGTCTAACATGGCTTCAAAAATCAGTCAATAATCACAATATTTATCTGAATTATTTAAAATAAAAAAAGGGGCAGCGCCATCCCCTGAATTATAGTCTAGTGCATTTTGTCAGTCTTAGAAATAAGCCTAACGTGGCTTCAAAACTTCCGGTTAAGAATCGCAACATCCTAAATACGCATTATTGGCGACTTCTTGGCGAAAAAAATGGCGCCACTAGGCCGTATACGGGAGCTGCTCCTCCGTTTTTATGAAAGTGTAGAAATAGCTGACTGTGACGCTATCTCGAATTATTAGACATTCCACAAACATGTTATATAAATTTTCATATTTACCAGAAACATTCTAAATCTAACATTCTTTTCTGAAAATTTAATTCATTGCAAAATCAATTAATTAATCTCTCTTTTTTTTACATTTACTTTGTATTATGCATGTCATATTTCCTTTTTTTCCTGTAGAAAAGCAATGGTTGGAGTGAAGGTTTATTATAGCACTTTTGAGGTGGATAAAGATATCGAAGTAGCCTCTTACAGCGTAAGAACGTTTTCTTGTTATTTTTTAAAAACTCAGTTTTACTAGAATTATTTCAAATTTACAAAACACGTAAAACATATGTAACATATGCTTGCATTTTTCTATTTCATGTGAAAATATACATTTTAGTTTATAATTCATTCATTAATAAGCACAAGGCCGTGAAAATGATTTTATTTATATTACTTTCTACATAACATTTTTCTTACAGTGGGAAACTCTAGTGGCCAACATCGGCGGCAACTTGGGATTCTTCATGGGCCTGACTCTAGTCACTTTTGTCGAAGTGATTGAATTTTTGTGGGATTTCATCTGCACATCCATAAGAAGAAGAACCAGCGAATCGGACCACAAAAACAATAAAATTTATACATACACAAAAGCAGCATAGAGGACTATTTTTCGATCATCATATTACTGTCAAACTTCAAAACAGCCGTGGATATAATTAAACAAGGCAAATACTCAGGAATACAAGTGCTAAAAAGATATATTTAACCTTCTATGGCTGATTCAATGAAAAAAAATGCATTATTTCGATAAAGTGTTATAATCAGAATCTGTTTTGAGGCAATGGAAGCCTTCAGTTTGAATTCCATCTATGAAAATGTAAAGTCTTTAAGCATTTGAAGATATTAAATACTTATGATTTCACATGGTAAAAATGATGTATCTTTAGTGAAAAAAAAAACATTTTCAATGATTTATGGAAAACACAATCTTTAAATCTTCAATAAAGGAAATACCTCATGTTCATAACAGTTAAAAAATTTGACAATAATGGAAATCTTAACCACAATGATTATCTTCAGGAAGAGAAATTTTATTGGGTTTTCTTTGAATCGCTCAAATGAAACAGTGGCACGAAAATTTACGACTAGAAGTGAAGTAATTCTTTTCATTTACGATGCTTACTCCATTCTCTCTGCTTTTCTTTTAAGATAATTATTACACATAACTCTGCTGGCATCATTCCTTCATCTCCCCTGAGAGTTCTTTGTGTACAGAGCGAGCTAGAGGAAAAGGTGTAACAAATATTTCTCATCTGCCGATTGATCAACTCACACGGTGTGTCTCGCAATTACGGCATAACATCAGTATAGCGCAATTCCTTACTCTATGAGGTTCGACCACGGAAAGTGAAGAATGGTCGGGATAAAGGGCATTTGAACACAGTTACAGTTTCTGCTTCATGTTGTCAGCAGTGGCCAACGTTCGCGTCGTTATACCACTTCTCTCAGATGGTTTTGTTTATGTTTGTTTATATAGTAATAATGTCTCGTTTAGAAGGATCTCCTGGACTATTTTCTCTCATAGGGTGAAAAGTGTTTCATAGGATGAAAGTTTCAAGAAAATCGTACGAATCCTACGAATTTCTTGAAAATCGTTTTCAAGAAAATCGTACTCTAAGAGCTATAATGAAACCATAGCTCTCAAAGAAACTACTAAAAATATGAAAAATAGTAGCACATGAAGAAAAATAAAGAATAAAAGGCTTGAGGTGAAATGTTTACAACGGCAACAGTTCAAAATGACTGCCAAGCACATTGTAGAATGAATGGAGCCGAGTCTTATATTTCAGTTTTAACAGATTTTTAAATAGCTTAAACATGAGTAATTAACTTTTCTTTAAATAGTTCAATAAAAATTCTTCGTGTTTTAAAAAAAATTTGTAGAGGGGCGAGACTCTTTATTATGTGTTATGCCATGGATGAAAGAATGAGTTCAGTTTCAGGAACTACTTTTTATTAGCGGGTTAAGTTCCACGGCACAAACATTTAACACAAGCATATTGAAGAACAAGGCATAGAACAAATACACACGGCAAATACAAGAGACAAGAGACAAGAATGAGGAATCATGGGAAAACATGGTTCTTGATAAGTGGCTCTAGTAGCGCCACCTATGAAGAAAGGAGAAGGCAGTAATTATAACCGCTACAAATTTAATTTTAAGCTAGCCGTTATATTTGCGAATTTTCCAATGTTTTCTGTTCCGCATGAGCAAAGGAAAGAGAAAAATACAAATACCTTTTTCGCTGCACAGTATTTGACGTCTTAACAAAACCCTAAACATTTATTGATAATTCCTAATTAATAACAGCTCTAGAGCTTTCGTGTAAACAATTTTGAAAAATTGATTGGAAATCAAAGAAACACTGCATAGGAATTACAGCTGAATTTCTAAATTTTTAAGAGAATATTAAAACTGCTTTTGTACGATGATATCTTCAGGAATTATAGTAGTTAAAGGTGAAATCCTTTAATCCATTTTTTATTCTCTTTAGAGGAGTGTGAAAATTTTCTAAAAAATGTTAATTTTCCTTTGTTAAGAAATATAGTTGTCAAAATTCGTCAGTTTTTCAAAGGGTATTGAATTTTATAAGATTCAAACACACAAAACAAAGGGACATTTAATCTTATATGCACAGATATACGATTGCAATTCTCAATTTTTAAATAACATTACTTTGAAATTAATCGAATGTGACGTAAGCATTTCCTTAAAATTAGCGGGTCTTAAAAGTATTGGTCTTGGGACCATTGAAAGGGAGAAATCGCTATATGCTGAGTTTACGCGGTAACTACAACCATTAATTTTATAGGGGTGACTTCTTAATACAGATTACCCATTATTATTGATTAAAATTACCCATCAGTTGACAGCCAACAAGCCAATCGGTTACAACTGGACTCGTTTCACGATTACATGTAATGATTTGAATGTCCGAAATACTTCAGTAAATATGTTTTCTATCAACGAATTTCCATTCAAGTCCTTCATTTTAATCCTTGTAACATAGAAGTGCTAGAGATTTCCTTGCACAATAACCGAAACAAATGTAAAATGTTTAAATAACACGGCTTTTAGGTCCCTTACAATTGGATGCTTAAAAATATTTCGATTACAAAAACATGAGTATCAAGAACGTATGTAAGGGATTTATTTGAAATTAAAGCGCAACCATCATTTTAGCTAACACAACCAATATACCGGCCGCATATACCGTATATTTATCATATCTGTTCTTGTAAAATGCTATTGATATGATATATACAGAAAAGACTCTTTGTCAAAATTTAAGACCAAGAAAATGGTTTATATGAATATTCATCACTGAGTACGAATTGGCGATATATTCAGATTATTAGGCGAAGTAATTCTTACTAAAATATAAACAGACAATGGATGGCGGAAACAGTATTTAAAATTAGATTGTGAACTATTCAAAATAATATGAAAACTTCACAAAATTTTAGTTTTTAACTGTCGATTAATAAAAAATAAATAACATTATAATGATAAATTGCCAGTTTTTAACACAAGACTAATATTCAATATTCCCTGTTAAATTAATCTATTGTTAAAATTTCTTTAATTCCTTTATTATCGCTTACAATACTTTTCCCAATCTGATAATATTGAAAACACCCGATGGCAGAGGGAAATTTAATTCTTGTTTATTATTCCTTTTCCATTTAAAGAATGTGTTGTTTCCTCCAATTTTAATACTGGATCTAATATTTTTTTTCTACTGCAATCAAATGTTACAATCAATTTAACGCGCGCAGAAAATGGAGTCTTATAATTCATAATTTTCAGAACTTATGTGTTGTGACACATATTTTTGAAATCGAAATGCCGATAGCATTTCAATTTCAAAATACGGGTCGTATACAAATACAAGACGATAAAATTTTGTATCTCAATCGATAATATATTGTATTTGTTGATTAGATTACTCAATTAAAACTGAGGATATAATAATAAAACTGGCAATTTATTTGTAATCAATCTAAAGATCATTTGTAAGTTCGGTGACCTATATTAATTGATTTTAGTCCTTTGATTAGTCTTTTAGTTTTAGTCTTTTGATTTTAGTTTAGTCAAATTTACAAGTGGTATAAAAGTTTCACGATAACTGTATAAGTATGGACTTTTTAGTTCTGACTCGAGGTCCAATGACGGACATTACGCCAGTGCTAGCCCCTCTTCTCCAAACTTCTGCACTTCACTGTTGGAAGAACATTGACTCTAATGGATTTATCGTACTCCAGATCCTCTGGTGCGGTGGTTCTTTGGCGAAAATCAGTTTCAAACTTAAAACCATCAAGCCTCGAGACCGAAACTTTATCATTAGTCTACCATACTCCACTTTTATTGGAAGGTCTAAGTAACATTTGACAGGCTATAGTCCCTGTTAAATACCTCTGTTTGTGGCAGTCGCTATCGAGGCTTAAGCAATAACAATTCATTGCTAAACACGCATCACAAATTTATTAGCACTTCAAATAATGAATATTACCTAAATATTATCTGATAATCTTGTAATAAAAATGTAAATAATAGACAAAGGATAGTTGAAGTTTTCGAAACAAAAAGATAAACGTGAATCATTTGTAGTGTTCATCTGTGATTATCATTAAATCCAGGTATTTTTTATTGTACATAAAACTGGCTTACCTTATCTGATGAATTAAATTTCACAACACTAAAATTAAATTAAAACTGTGTGTAGGAAAAGTGGATTCGAAGTCACTAACAGTATCACAGAAAATGCATTTGTATGAGTGCGACACTTCAAAAGACAGATTAAATTCATGAGCGGGAATCTCCCTCAAAATTCAAAATTCTTTATCATCTCAATAACAAGAGATTTATAAATTTCAAGGAGCAATGGCATATATTAGATCACCCATTCTATCGATCTTTCAGTTATTTTGTTGTTGTTTCTTATGGCACTTACCACGGACAAGCCCCGCTGTCAGAGACAGCCGATTTAAGCCTGAGGGGGAGCGTCTCTTGTTTTTATAGCAGCGCCAACTAGGGCCAAGAGTACGACTTAACGACTCACGCATCACTCATTCGCTTGCACAACCCCTTTTTACAGGAGGGCACATTCACACATCTCACAGATAGAACAATGAACGAACAACCATGCCCAAACCGGGACTCGAACCCGGGACGCCCAGATCACGAGGAAGACGCGCTACCCCTATGCCAGGACGCCGGTTTCCAGTTATTTTGATTATAATTAAGATTTGTTTCAGCATCAAGGGGATTAGAAATCTTTAAGATATAAAGAGGAATTATTTACTCATCACAAATATATGAAACTATTTAAATTACAAAGTGAGTCGAATGTTGCTTTCGAACTCCCTTTTTGAAAGCTATCGGTCAATATTATAAACACCAATGATTCTTCTGCCAAGTAATTTTTGTATTTTTATTTAGTTCGATTAAAAACTTGAATCACTTAAATTTATTAAAATTTTAAATCAGTCTTCGTGCTCTCAGTTCCCTGCAGATCAAGAGACCTCATTCAGGCAATACATAGATGTCGTTTTCTTCATTCTTTTCCAGAAAATAGATGTCATGTTCCAAGAGATCCAACTTCCTCTCAAGTTCCAGTTTCCTACTCTTTAGTGATTTTGTGTCGATGACGAGAGGTAATGACATGTATTGAGTATTCAATCGCTCCCAGTTAGCCCGCAGACCCTGGAAGAAAATATATTGTTTTGAAATGCTATTATCATTCATATTTATTTACGTCAAAGGTTTTAAGTCTTTTAATCTAATCTTAATTTCTTTAGTTCTTTTTAACTCATACGTCCCTTTTTTATGAAATTTGAAACTTGAAATGGTGACTATCAAAAATTTCTTTTTGTTATCCATGTGCATACCGGTAAAAAGGAGGAGAAAAAAACTGTTATTTGCCAAAAGTGAAATTATTTTGTAGTTTTGGCTGGGAAACTAATTTTGATGTGAGTAAATACCATTAACATTTTGTGATAATGAAAAAATAAATAGCGTTCTGATAGATTGAAGAGTCTGACTTTCAACAGAAATTATTCGAAACATTTTCTGATTCATATGATAAGATACCAAAAAGTAAATATGAATGAGTGACTTTTTATGTCTTCGTATTCTCTCTAACAGCCAGAATCTCTATCTGAAAGAATTATTGAAACAATTTAAGTCAGTAGAATGCACTATTTCACTGATGTGCTACAAAACTTAATTTATGTCTAAAATTTTGATGTTAAGACAACTTGCTGAAATTCGTTTATCTATCTTGCTGTTTTTTTTTTTTTTTTAATTTTCACATACATATAGACAAACCAATGCAGATATTAACAATTCTTCCATAATCAATCAGGCACTCTGCTCCACAATTAAGATGTAAATATCATATGTTAAAATACGCCCATGGAGATTATAGCATTTTTTAGTTATCGCGTCTCACGCATATGAGCAGGCATATCAATATACATTCTTGTCCAAGTTTTGAAATGAATATGGGGCTCAGTTATCGGTTTAAATTCAATTTAATCTTGCAACAAAAATCCCTGCATTCTAATAAATATCAAATATTAACGAATATTTTTACTTTTTTTAATAGTTTACATTTAAAATTCGTTTCTTGCAAATTTTTTTAAGTTACCAATCTTGGGCATTAGTTTTTATTTTCAATAAGAAAGAGGTAAAAATTATCCACCTGTGTAGCAAAAGGTAAAAAAGAGATTCTTTATAATGTGCAATTTATTAAAATGAATTTTTTTAATTTACATAATCTGAAAACTGAATTAAATTAAATTCTTTTTAAAGAAAAGGGTTTGGCCAAATCTCGTTACGCTGCTTCTCAGTCTGAAATTACTTAAGGCATGAAAATTTTCTGTAAGTGTCTCAAAAATATAAATTTTTTAAAACCCAATATGACTATCTTATTTAAAGCTTAGTTTATACTTTTAGTTCTAGAATTCTGTCCAACATGTAATATTTGCTTTCGAAAGTATGTAGAGTTGGTTGCAGCTACCATGTTTTTATACATCGCTAAAAACTAGACGGCTATAGTTTGTGGGAAGGTATTAGATAATTAAATAATTTTAAAAACCACAGAAAATAACTTTTTAATATTTAAAACATTTTATCTTTATACACATTGTATTCATTTTTACTTCCAAATCTTTAACTTCATTCAAAAAGATCTATATTATCAATTATCTAAGTAATCTATCAAGTTTATTTAAATTTACGCAGATTCTGATCGAAAATGAAAGCTTATCATAATCTTTTAGTCAGGCTTCATGCAACCATATTGTGTCATTTTCTAAGTAAATTAACAGACTTGCATCAGGCAAATATAGAAATCGTGATGTAATTATTCACACATTTATTTTATTTCCTTTATTATACTTTGAATAAATTACTATGAATTATTTACTCTGTAATAGCATTAAACTATATCGTTCTTTTATAGAAGCAAATTATATCATACTGAGATAAAATTGAATATAAATAGTAAATAGGCTCGATGCAAAAATATTTGATTAATCATTTACATCTAAATAGCGATAAAAATCACCAAAATATTTACTTCGAGTAGATTGTTTCTTTCTTCTTCAGATAATTTAATGAATTTCCTATTGGGATGTGATTTCTGATATAACTCATTAGAATATTGAAGATCTTTCCGTCGCTGAACAAGGTATTTTGGAGTTACTCCAAATTCCTGCAAAGGAATAATTTTAAAATGATTGAAATAAAGAGTAGAGTTTTAAGTAGAAAAAAAATTCAAATCAAAAATTTGTGAAATTATTCATTAAAAAATGTAATACTAAACTGAAAATCAATTTGAACCGAAATTTTTTTTCCTATATTTGAAATTTCTTGCCTTCCTTGCCAGAAAATTGTCTATAGCATTTGCTAAAATTTTTTTCACATTTGTTAGATGGTCAAATCTTTGTAGCTAAAAATCTCTAAATCCAATTTAGTCAAATTAATTTGTTTCAGAGTTGTTGTTGTGTTGTTTCCAATGGCACTTGCAATAGGCAAGCCCGCTGATTTGAAATCAACGATTTTTAAACCGAAAGGGAACGTCTCATATTTTAGTAGCGCCAACTAGGGCCAAGAGTACGACTTTGCTACTCACGCATCACATTCGCTTGCACAGGCCCTTTTTAAAGGGGGGCACATTCACACCTCTCACAGATAGAACAAATGAAGGACAACCATGCCCGAACCGGGACTCGAACCCGGGACGCCTAGATCAGGGGAAGACGCGCTACCCCAATGCCAGGACGCCGGCTTGTTTCAGACTAAAATTTAAATATCGCTTTTAAATTTACAATGCTGGGAAGCAAAAGGTTGCGCGACAGTTTCTATGCCAAGATTTTCGATATGGCATCAAAAAGGGGAATTTCTCATTCTAAGAATCACTGCAAGTCACGTGTCTCATGTTGGATAAGTTTACTTCCAGAAAAAACAAGCGACTCGCTCCCTCCATTTACATCTCAGCTCTATGATATACGCAAGTATTGTTAAAAGAATTCAACTTAGTATAGGTATTGAATTCTTCATTTTAGACAAGTTTATAAGGACTTCAATTAATGTAATATCCGAGTCATTTTTTTTTTGAATTTAATGATAGTTAAAATGAGTAATTATTTTTTGATTCCAGTCTTTTAAAAGTCTTTCGTGATATGCATAGTATCCCTGAAAATTATAACAAAAGTCTCACTCAAACTTCGATCAAAAGTACGTAAAAACTATCTAAGTCAACGAATTTGCTTTTTAATATCTCAGCAACTTTTGCAGATAGAAAGCATGGAAATTTACGCCCTTATAAAGAAGTGTAAAAGAAACATTTCACTGACTTGCATTTCCCCCTATAGGGTAGCATACAAATTTAATGTTCTACTAACTTTTTATCATCACCCTCTACAGGAGCCAAATATTTTCATATATTTCGATATCTTATTTAATGAAATTAAGGAAATTATATATATATAAGTTTTTTCTATTATTGTAATGGTTAAGGAAATAAACGCTCGTTCCACTTGAATATTTAAAGAGCATATGAAACTAACTTTTATATTCCATACATATTTTCAGTATCTCCCTTTGACTTTTTAGTATATTTCCGTACTATAAAATGATTTATGTTTTAATTCGTCATATATTGAAGTGATATAGCAATGAAGACTGATCTCTTTTTAGTTTTGAACTCGGCATTGATTTATTGTTTTAAGTGATGAAATCAAATACTAAATTCATGCATCTCGTTGTTGCTTTTTCGAGTTATTTTGCTCAAAAGCAGACATAATTCCAATCAAGTTTTTTTTTTTTTTTTCGCACTCATCAAAATCTCTAAATTGTATTTTTTGATGATGACAACGTTTTCTTTTCTTTCGCTTCGTATGTGACAAAGAAAAATTTTTTGCTAAAATAAAAATTTATCAACGGCTGTGAAAAACGATTGTTAAAATCAATTGACAAAATTAAAATTCATTAAGTCGATCAGCAGTATTAAAATTCCTACCTTTTTCATGCAGAATTTTGGTACTAAACCAGAAAATTCTAAGAAAAAGGAATCTCCTTTCTGAGTGTCCACTGACTTCCTGGCCGGTCTCAAGGCGGGTTTCCTTATAATGTCTAGCTTGTTCAGCGAGATGAAATTCTTGTCTTTGCCTTCGTGAATGATTAGAGGAGCATCTTCCTTCTTAGGTACTGGCGGTCTTTTATGGCTTATATCCAGACAAGAGAAAGGCTTACTTTCTGTAAAAGAAGCATAAATGTGCATGCACTTTGGCACCGTGCCCTCTTTGACTTCATTTGTAATAATTTCACTTATGCTAAGTGCTAGAATATATTACTATAACAGAAATTTTTAGCCTAAGGTGCCCCACTTTTTATTAGGCTGGCTTCAAGACTAAAACCAAAAACAGCTAGAGCAACATTAGTTATAAAGAAAAATTTCTAGTTACTGATATTATCATAAACCAACGATGCACAATTGAAAATATATTATTTAATTCTAATAATAGTCGTTTCATTAATTTCAGAAAATAGGAAAAGAATTTGTATTAGTAATAAACAACATTTTTAATATGTTATAAATAACTAATTTTCGGAAGAGGCAAACAAGCCATTCATTGAAATGAATATTAAGAAATACAAAAGTAGTGGAAGTTTAACAATTAAATTTAATTTTTCACTCTAAATTAGTTATTCGCCTATTATTCTTTTCTTTTTTTTTGCTGTTAGCTGATTGATAATGATGCAAATAACTATTGAATCACAATATTTTAAATTAAAAACATGTAACGTCTAATAGATCGCACTGTAATAAAGATTTCGTATTTTAAATTAGTTTCTGGTTATTTCCTTTTCCCTCACTCAAACTCTAATAAACAAAATCGTTCGATTCTGCTTCACAAGGAGAGAATGCTAGAGGAGATGCTTCTATGCTATGCTTCACAAGGAGCTAATTCACACAGAACGGGCCTACTAAAATCACTCTTTCGCCTCCTTCACGTCTAAAACCCCTACTCTTCCTCACGTCATTCGCAGTCCTCTGGGTTCGTTACCCTCAAATCTGCCAGCTATCTGCATGAAAAGAAATCTTACTAGTTCTGTGCCATAACTATCAAGTTTTCACAAACTGACTACTCCGACCCGGCGGAAGACACATGGAAAAACTTGAATGACCGGACCGCAGCAACAGCAACATTGTGGTTGCATCCTGAGGGCCATCACCGACCACGGTACAATCCTTCCTTAAGGAAGTATGTCCCGTCGTCGATGGGAGGAGCTAGACTCCCGCCTTTTCGTGTATCCACAGGGGTGGCGAGATCAAACCATCCATACTGGAAGTTTCTCATCCTCAATTACGAGGTGCACCCACCCGTGGGACAACTATCAAGTCATGTAATCTGGAGTCCAAAAATACTACAACTTGTTTTAAAAGAAAGATCAATGATTAATAAAAATAGCTTTTATAAGAACAGCAAAATCATTTAATAACGCCTACTAATCCGCATTTTCTTCTTGTATTTTGCTCTCAAATTAAAAAGTATTGACATCCACTATGTAATATTCATGGTCAGTTAAAGGACACTAAGCCAATTCTACTTTTTTTTAAATTTAAAAAAATGTTTCTTCTGAAATAGAAACCTGAATCTCACAAGTTGCCAGATGGGTTAAAGCGTGGGTGATGAAGGTTATTTTCTGACTGTACTTAAAGCTTTGGCCGCATTCATGCTGGTAGAGGGATGCATTATAGCAATTAATTGCGTGCTTCTGTAGGCAGGCTGTTAGAGAGGGATTCCCCCCCCCTGGCGAAATCCAAAAATACGAGCTAGTTTTTTCTTCAAAATTCTCTAAGTAATCTAACCCTCTATATAGGAACTAAAGTCATATTTTTATGTCACTTTTAGTGCAAAAGGCCGCTTTGATCGACAGATGATACAATACTCTACATTTTTTTTCTTTCATGAATTCATAATTCAAGATTTTGATTATATGCCTTAGTTTAGTTTCGTTTGATTTAGTTATATTAATGTCCCTTTGAATCTTACTTGCTTTTTTTTAATCAAGTGAGGTTAGAATAATCATAATAAATTGACATACATTTCACAACTAGCTTTTTTGCTGAAGAGGCATTTCAGTCATTCTTTTAAGAAAAGCTTTCATTGACGCTTTCGCGAATAGGTAGTTCTAAGAAGCTTGGTTATATTTAATTTTGGTTATTCTTGGTTATATTTAATTTTGGTTAAATCTTTTAGAGATAACTTCATATCCATAATACTATCTAACTGTCAGAAATTAAAATTGTATTATTTTAATTGTTTCACATATGTTATGTTTATTGTGCACATGAACCTTTCTAATGGAGTCAGATCCGTTACATTATAGTGTTGTTAAAAACTTAAATATCTATTGAGTTGTTCGAAAAGTAATTGCGGGTTTTTTTTTTTTTTTTTTTTGTGGAAATGAAAGACAGTTTTCGTATAATAAACAAATACTTTATTCAATTATATATTGACCGTTCTGATTCAACAACTTTTGCCATCTTTCTGGTAGTAGCATCATTCCACGCTCATAAAATTTTTGGTCTTTGCTGCCAAAAAACGGATCGAGGTGGTTTTTGACCTCCTCATTTGAGGTGAAGGTTTTACCGTCTAAAAAATTGAGCGAACCAGTTCTGGCACAGGCGTACTGTCAACACACCTTCTCCATACATATCGGTCCATTTCTTTCTGGCTTGAACAGCATTTTTACCCTTTCTGTAGTAAAACAGTAAGACACGTCGAAAATGCTGCTTATCGCTCTCCATATTTAAAAGGGCACCAACCAAAAACTACTGCTTAGAATTAATTGGAATTTTTCACACTCAAGCCTTGTTATATGAGCTCTCAAAGTGTATAAAAATGATACGGCTTAAATGTGAAGTTGGGTTCAAAAAAATACAATTAAATCCTCTGTCGGGAAAAAACGAAATTACTTTCCGAACAACCCAATATTATAGATTTTAAATCAGTATACTCAATTTTATTTACCCAGCTTTCTTCGTTTTGTAGTCAACTTATATTCGAACAGTCGGACAGATGAACTTCCTTGGAAGCACAAAATTTGATAGAAATCTACAGATTTAGTGTAAAAACCGTATAAGAAATTTCATTTTTCTAGCTGAAAACGTTTTTGAGGTATCTTTGTCACAGGACATTTCCAAAAACGTGATTTTCGAACTCAAGGGAAAAATTCGTCAAAATCTCGAGCCAGAATTTTTTAACGCTTACAATACTTTCTCTATGCTCCTTGTACTAGAAAATAAAAATAAGCGAATTCTTCATATCTTGGCCATCAACAATAGAAAAAAAAGATAGTAAAAAATATTATCAGCAACAATGAAAAAGATTTTAAATATATGAAAACGCAACATTTATGAAATGATGAAACACAATGTTGTCAAATGCCCTTAAAAATTCTTATTCATTAAAAATAGATAAAGAAATTATATGAAAAAAATTATCATGGTAAAGATAATTTTTTCCATTTTGAGTTGATATAAAAATCGTTTTTGCTTTGTAATGTTTTCGAAAATTATGGTACGAAGATTCCAAAATTTCGCTTATTTTTAATTTATTAAAAAAATTTTAAAAAAATCGTTTCAATGGTACATTCTCACCCTCCAAAGTGTGTATGTGTCGAGTCGGCTGTTCTAGGTCAAATGGTCTGGCCTACAAGGAGCAACACGCGTACACATTCATCTTTGTTATTAGTAGAAATAGCGAGCCCCTAGCTTATTCAGAGACATTGGAAATACGTTAAGATTCAAGACTATCACTATCTTTACTTTTACTAATAATAAAGATGAATGTATGCCTATAGGCACCAAATTGATCACGTATATACCTTGACGGGTAGTCATATCGCTGACTGTCCGACCCGCCTCGAAGGCACTCGGATAAAAAAAAAAACTGAATGACCGGACTTTCGATACAGCAACCCTGGCGGGAACTGTGGTTGAGTCCTAAGAGTCATCTCCGGCCACGGTACAAGCCTTCCCGTCCCGTCATCGATGGGAGGAGCCAGACACCCCGCCTTTTCGTGTACCATTAAGTGTGGCGAGAACCAACCATCTTGCCGGAAAATTCTCATCCTCAATTACGAGGTGCCCCCGGGGGCGATACCTTGGAGGGTAAGTCAACCATCTAACTCTCCGACCGGCCCGAAGGCACACGGGTTTAAACCATAAAACTGAATGACCGGACCGCCGCAACAGCAATTGGCGGGAACTGTGGTTGAGTCCTAAGGGCCATCACCGGCCACGGTACAATCCTTCCCGAAGGAAGTACGTCCCGTCATCGATGGAAGGAGTTAGATCCCCCACCTATTAGTGTTCCCCCCAGGGTGGCAAGATCCAACCACCATGCCGGAAGCATCTCATCCTCATTTCGAGGTCCCCCCGGGGGGGGTACCTTGGAGGGTAAAAATGTGCACGTCGGTGCTATATATTTGGAACCTTAAATAGAATTTTATCTAACTAAAAATTGAACTGCATGTTGGCATTTCTACGCAATAATTTCTAAAAATATAAATGCACATTTTTTTTTGAAATTCAAACTGTTTTTATTATTTTATAAAATATTTAATTGCCTAGTTTTCTTCTATCATTGAAAGCTAAAAAAGAAAGATTCTGCTTAATATCTGCGAAGTTTATAAAACAAATAAAAAAAAAGTGAAATAAAAATTTCGTGAAATTTATAAAATATACGAATGGATATTTGCATTTTTAACAGCGCTGTGATGTTATGGAACTGACTTCATCAGAAATGTTCATGCACTCATTGAACATGACTGATGTAAGACTATTGAAATAACACAGTTTTAATGTAAAAGAATTTGACGGAATCATGAACATAACGGTGTATCAAACAATTTATCTGAAATCAAATCTAACCAATATTCTCAGCTAAGCAACTGGTCACTCGAGGCGATTAGTTACACATAAATCAATAATTTTAGCAGTATATCTCGATTGCTTGGAGATTGAATATGGGGGGGGGGCAGTATAATACTTAAATACTAATACAACTAATAATAATCTAAAATAACATTTAAAAAAAAGTGAAATGAATATTGCAATTATCTTCACCTCCTCCGCCCCTTTTTTTTTCCTTATATAAATGCAGCTATTGTTTCTCCAGCTCAAATCGATAAAGTGAAATTGCTTAAGAAATTAATACTAAGTAACTGGCAAGTATAGCCAAAGTTTATGGTACAACACAAACAGATTATACATATTATTTTTAAAAAAATTATAAGGAATCTATATTTGTCTTTCTATTTTCAATGCTTTTTGAGGCAGTTTTTGCAAGACATATGAATAAAAATGTGTTGATAATGATCAAGAAAGAAAAAAAAAAAAAAAAAAAACACATACCATCTGTTCAGGAAGATTTCGAGAGCAGCCTTTTGCCTGCGCTTTTATTTGTAAATATACATTAAAAAAATTATTTATTAAAATGTATTATCTTTTCATGCATATTAATAGTCAGTTTATTTATTTTTGTAAGTACATTAACATTTTCAAATCTTTTTTAATTGGCAACTTCTATTTATAATAAAATAACCCAATAATATTGTTTTACTTTGCATCAGTATTTTGCTAAACATTATATTATTTCAAAATTACCTGAACTGACCTTTATTCGGTTTCGTTTCTCTTGTGTGTTTTTTAAGGTATTCTGCTGGACTTTTTAATGGAGTTTTGGCATATCCCATCGTTTGGTGCGGTTTCTTTTTTGACCCGTAGAACTTCTTCGTTTTGTTGCTATACCTGGATTGGTATCTGCAAAAAATAGCAAATATTGGTTAGGAAAAATTTACTTAAAAATGTGCGGCTTTTATTGCAGTTCGATTTTTTACTATCAACAAATAATAGTGAAGTACATAAATTGTAGTTCAGGCTGCTCTGTTATCTGGATTTTCAGGTCCTATGTCTTGTTTTGGGTTCTATTCTTTCATACGTGTCATTACAATATCAGAAGGGAAAAAAAAAAAAAAAAAAAAAAAAACCAAAGCATCTTGAAATGGCATTCATAAATTACTAGAAATAATCAGAAATAAAAGCTTACGAATCCAAGCTATAATGGAATAATTAGTAAAATATTTAAGCTATAAAAAAATTGATTTAAATATAATGTGAGATTGGCAATATTCTAGTTCACATAAATTTTCTACATTTAATAGAGGTAATAATTAGAGGACTATTTTCTTTTTAAAGAAAATTAGTAAAATACTTTTTGAAATCTCACCTTGGTGTTTTATTTTGAATTTCTGGTGAACGTAGCATTAAATTATATATATTCTCAGAAGGAATCTGAATATCTTTGAACTTTTTTCCAATAACAATCTTTTGATACTCAGTCATGTCAACGTTATATTGCTGGGTAGCTAATTCGGAATCCAAATATTTATATTATATGATAAAAGTTATCTTGTTATTAAGCAGGACAAAAACAAAAATTTCGATGAATATTTAGTTACATCTCGTTGCCATGGTTACATTTCATTGCCAATCACTGGTCACAGTTATTAACTAAGAAAATGAATTAATTTGTTTAATAACTTTAAAATGAGTTTTGGGTATGCATATTATGTTTTATACAGAATTTCATGTAATTGTTAAAATATATTAATAGCAATAAATAACTTTATCCTTTCATTTATAATAATCAGATTTATTATAAATGTAATAAAATTGGCATTTTTATTATACCGCATTTAATTTGCTAATTCGATATCAAATACTAACTTTTCGATTAAAAAGGGTTTATTTACATGTTTTAATTTAATTTTCATGATGCAAAGGTATTTTTCGATATATGAGTGTTAATTTGTGATGTTTGTGTCCTGAGTCGCATTCGTGACTATCAGTTTCCAAAACAGATAGGAACATAAACAAACAAGTGGGACAATTCCACCGCACGACTCAAGGCTGTTTGCATATATTTACGAACGTTATTAAAAGGTAGGTCTATTCTTTCTTATTCATAATTTCAGAAAGTACTGTTACATTCCTTTATTTTATGCTGCTTCGTAAATCCGCGAAATTTTCCTTGACGACTCACTTGCGCCAAACAATAGGTTTCGTTTTGAATTCTCGCTAACTGCAATTATTTTTCTTATCTAGGATTTGGTTCGTTATTACGAAATTTTCCAATAAAGTAGAATCTCTGTCTACCAGATTCATTGAAAGATCTCTCTCTTTCATCACGTATTTTATCTTATCTAGCCTTTTTTATTTATTTATTTTTGCATTTTCTTGTTTGAGAATTTTTATCTTGTTATTAGAATGTGCATTTATCTATCTTTTCTCTTTTATTAAAACATGTCAAACAACGAGTCTAATTCTTATGGAATTAAGCTTAAACTGCCTTCTTCAATTACTATTAAAGGAAAAGAAATATTTTTAAAACAGGCAAAATGGTACATATTCTATGCTTTATCACTCATTGCTTTGATTGCCCTCTTTTGTATTATTTTATATGTTGAGGTATATATAAACAGTTTCTTTATAAGAATAGACTGTAATCCTGATATGCCATTAAATTATGAAAAATGTTTGGACCGAGGGTAAGTTGATATTTGATTTTAAATATATTTTTGTTGTATATATTGATTTTTATTTTAAAATATTGCAATCTTAATTTATAAAGTACTGAAGGAGAATTATTTAAATGTTTCTAAGAAAAATGAAGTTCGTATTTCTGGCAAATTTAAAGTACTTAAAATTTAATATACAATTTTAACTTCCTTCTCTTTATCAAATTCTGATTTCATTATTCTTTTTTTTTTTTGCCATCTTTTAAAAAGTTCTTTAAAATTTAAAATTAACCATTTAAATATTATTTTAAATTCAGTGAATGATAAAAAATGTTTAGACTTACTAGTATAAATTAGTTGCCTGTGTGATCTCTAATTTATCTATCTGAAAAATATGGATTTTCAGAGGAATAAATGCATTACAATCTTCTTATTTATCATGTTTATCAAAACAGTGTAGAAACTATTCATCCTATATACCGAAAAATTGATCTGAAATAATTATTTTTATTTAATGGATCTTGAAGTTATAATTTCTTCTTTGCATTGTAATAATATGTACTTTCTGTATAAATATACAACTTACACTTTCTTTTAGATGTATTTGGGTTCAAAGAACAGAAGAGTCTCAACCCTTATGTTTTTATCCAGATGGTTATGGTTATACTTACCAAGAAATACGAAAAACATCAAATGGTTACCACGTTGATTTAGTCCGAACGACTGAAATGAAAATGTTTGGTGATGAAATGGAAACTATAAGTCTTCAAGTATATTTTGAAACTAAAAATCGTCTCAGATTGAAGGTATTATAGAACTTCTTGATTTTTTTCACTTTGATGCATTCACTTTCATAATATTGAAACTTTTAACACATTTTTTCAAAATTATTAGGAATTAGAAATGTTAATAGCCTTGAAATCTCTGAAGTATTTGTTAGCTTAATGCCTTTTTTTTTTTCCAACTTTGTTTTTCTTTTCAATGTATTCTATGAAATTCTTGTTGATTTTATTCATTTTTTTATTTCTTTGGTGCAATTCATAATTTTTTAATCGATTTCAGCTGTTTTTGTTTTTTCTTTAGAACAGTTCAGAGTTCAGCAGATTTTTCTATTGAAAATAATAGCATTGAAAGAAATAATTATAAAGTGTCTTATATTATACTTTTGATAAAATTTAACTAAAGATAACAAAATTTTGAATATGGTTGTTTGCTTAAAGTTAGAGTAGATAAACATTATAGTAAAATACTTAAATGATTGATGTCATGGAGGGAAGTTCTTCTATGAAGAGAAGCATATGAACTTTCTATAATTTCTGAATTTATTTTATTGTGTTGTTGTTTGTATAACAAAACTATTCAAAAATAAAGATTGTGAAATCATCCCCAAAATTAAGGTATCTATCATTTTATTTGAATCATTTATTATTTGTTGCTATCTGTTTTAATCTTTGTAGTGAGGTTCCTTTTCTAAGTTTGCAGATAAAGCTAAGAAGCGTTTTGAAGTTCCTATTGAAGTCCCTCTTCCTCCTGCAGAATCTCCACTTAATACTGAATATTCTATAGATTTTGTGAATGAACCCCAGTTTGGAGTACTTGTGAAAAGAAATGATACAGAAACAGTGATGTGAGTAAAATTCTTATTAACTTTTATATATATTCCTTCTCCTTTAAATGTGACATCCTATTTTTTTTTATCTTAGATTTAGGAATAAATTTGAAAAAAAAAAAAAAAAATCTAAATTTTTTTCTTTTTGCTTATTTGCTTTCTTTGTTAATTTTGGATTTCATTTGCTTGAATTTCTTCCATATGTAAAATCCCATTTTCAACTATGATTGGAGCAAGATGATATTGATAATTTGTTTATTGTTCTCAAACAAATTTTTTTTTTTTTTCAATTTGGATATTTAATGAAGGACTTCTTTTAATCAACTGACATAAATATATTCAAATGTTTTAAAAACTATATAAATTTTGTAATGATTTTGAAGGTATTGCTTTTCAAAAATTAAGAGTGTATAGGTTTTAGTGAAAATTGTTTGCAAAATTTTCTATATGATTCTATTATTAATTTTATATTAGATAAAGGAAGTTATGAATCTCAGTTAATGTTATTATCAACACTGATGTGTTTTGATGATATGTATTTTTTTTAATTCTGTTATTCTTTTTACAAATTAATTTAATACTTTAAACAGTTCTTCCTTTTAAGATACTTACTTATAATAAAATGTAAAGCATTTTTGAAATGGAAATTACACTACATACTAAAATTAAAAATTTTAGTTTAAAATGAAATACTCATTTTTATTTTTCACTTATTGCATATAATGACTAATTGTAGTTATAACACCACTTTAGAATCTTATTGTATACATGAAAATTCCTAAGTTGTTATAATGTTATAAATTTAATAAAACAATTTGAATTGCATTTAGATTATAATAAATATGTATGAAACTTTTTTTACATATTAATTAAAAGTCAGGATAAATTATATTATTCAATTTATGAATATATATATATTTAATTAAAGCAGAAATTTTAATTATATTTCAAATTGTCCTAAATCAAATTTGTTTTTTAGTTTAATACTAATTCGCAATTTTAATTCACTTAATAATAAAAGTGCACAGTTTGCAAATAATTCTTTTATAATTATATCAGACATGTAGATTTTAAACTGTGTAAATTTTTTAATTTTGTTAAAAATATGTTCTTAAAAGAATCACATTAATGATATTTTGATTATTTTATCTATAAATAAAAAAAGAAGAATTAATATATTTTAAATCATTTGGTAGTCTACTAACTATGACCAATTTATCTTTATATATACATGAAGTATTAATCTTCCTTTTGAGCTGAAAGATTTCTTGATTTTTAGCAAAGTGAACATCCTTATTTCAAAAATTAATGTTTGAACTTTTATAAGATACTGTAGGTGCTATATTTCAAGTCTATGTGTTATTTTTATGATTCCAAAATAAAGAAACAATAACAAAACAAAAAAAAATTAAAATTTTGAATTCTAATTTGAAATTAAAAGTTAAATTAATTAACCTTTATTATCATGCATTTTCTTTAGATTTGATACAAATATTCCAGGAATGTTATTTTCTGAGCAGTATATTCAAATTTCTACAAGACTGGCTTCTTCAAATGTTTATGGATTTGGAGAGCATACGACATTAGCTTATAAGCATGATACTAATTGGAAAAAATGGAGTTTATTTGCAAGAGATACTTCTACAGATGTGAGTTGATAAATTTTATTCCATACACTTTAGGAGAATTTTAGTTTATTCTATTTTTCTGGTAGAATTTCTCTTATTCAGTTCCTGTGAAACCTTGCCTAAAATTTTCATGTTCCATATTTTATATTGCCATCTGTATAAATTGCAGTATATTTAGTATGTGTTGATCATGTTTTTCTAATCTATCAATGGCATTTAAATAAAGGATGATAAAAATTATACAGATTATTTATAGCTAAACACATAACATATTTTTATAGTCCAGAAAAACAAAATGAAACATCATATTTAAATTATAAATGTGCTATTGATAATAGAACATATTAATAAGTTATAAATGTTTGCCTGTTTAAAAGATTGTGACTATAGTTTTAAAACAATATATATTATGAACCTTTTGAACATTGCATGCTAATATAAATGAACATTGTTAAATTTTATGAAAGTCTGCAATCCTTTATTTGTTTCTAATCATGCAAGTTTCTTTGCTTGTGCATCATTTCTATCTTTATTCCTTCCATTCTTCTCATCATCTTTTTGTTTACTTGTATATACTCTATTATTTTGTCATCTTAAAGAAAGAAAGTGAAAGGGACAGAATTGTCTACATCCACTTAAACCTACTGTTCTTCTTCACTCACTGCATACTTATATCTCATAGATCTAAATTTTGAATTGAAATTCATACCTCTGCAGTTATTTTTGTTTTGAGATTTCCAATTAATTGAGCACCAGACTCGAACATATTTGTTTTTAATATTTAAAATGATTTCTTTAAAATAAATGGAAATACAGTTAGGCTATTCAGTCATCTTAAGCTTTTAATGTTATTATTCATCTTTATTATTTTATACAATATTTCTACAACTTTCAGCCAATTTGATCTTATACACTGAAAAACATGTTTGAATTATTATTTTTTTTAATCCATTAAAGGATACTATGAAAATGTTTTAAGATCTTGCCCAAAGTTATGTTGACTGTATATTAAAGTGTGAACCTTTGGAACAGAGTGTTTTCAGTTCAAGGCCAATTCCACAAAATATCTACCATGTATATGAATTAAATGCATGTTGGTTTTATTTGAGTGACATGCTCTCCTCTTAGTATGGTTTAAATTTGGGGAGGGGGGGATATTGCACTCAGTACTGTCCTCCATCTAGCAGATACATAATGATTATTTTAATAATTCAGAACAGATTTCTCATCATATTTATTATTATTATTTGTAGATTCTTTTTTATTTACTTTAGTTTGAAATTACCATTTCAGTATTGTGGAAATTTTTTAAAAATGATCAAATGAAAATGACTAAAATGCTGTTAATTGATATATCTGGCATAACTTCTCATGTGCTTTACCAAGGGAAAATAATCAAAATTCTTTCATTATGTTGTATATTATGCTTTAAAAAATTTATATCAAGTCCATGATAATATATCTTTTATTCTGCTCTTTAACTTATCTTGACAAATAATAATGTATGTTTTGGCATTCTGTAGGCATTTGATCTACGACTACAATATTTGGTCCATAAGTGCTTTTCAGTGTAGGAAGTTGCAATTCAGATTAATTTTTTTTCAAATTTTAATTATTGAGAATTAAGCTGGATTTGGCATTTTTCTATGATAATTTCTGAAAATATTATTGTACAATTTATAAATTTTGCACTGTTTTGAAATTTAAAAAAATTACCTTTTTAATGGTATTATCAGTTTAATTATTATGCATATTTTCCTAAATTTTGTCAACTTTAAATTTTTTTTTTTTTTGTCAGTTTCTAGTAGTATATTACATTGCCTTAAATTACACTGTTTCAGCAAAATGTTTGATGATGGTTCTCTTCCATTGTTGAAAGCTGAAACAAAAAATGTTTTGTTTAGAATCTGTGATGTTTATAAAATAATAAAAAAAAATGAATTACAAATGGGGGAAAAAATTGTCTTACAAACCGTGGAATTTATTAGACCGATGAACAGCACAATTGAATATTTAATAGCATTGTGATGTCATAAGACTTATCTCATTTTAGAAAGATTCAAGTATGCAATGAACAGACAATTAATGTAACATCGTTTTGATATTTGAGAATTGAATGGAATTATGGACAAAGTTATATTTAAAGGATTTAATTGAAATTAATTATAACTAATATTCTCAATGTACCATCTGGTTGTCAAAAATGATTAATAATAAAATAAAATGAAATAACAATGTGTTAGCACTATTTCTTGATAGTTATTATGAATTCTTTTCTTTAATACATTCCTATTTGGAATATTAAAGCATAAAAGAAACAATATTGCTCATTTAGTCACATTTTAAAGTCTTTAAATCTTTAGGTTAATACAAAAATGTATATATCCAGTCTTGTTTGTTATTCATGTTACAGTAGTTGTTGCAAAATAATTCAAACTGCAGATTGCTGGGGGGGGGGGATAGCATAGCATACAGTTCTGAAAGTGTGAATGTTGAAGATTAGTTAAAGCAGAATTTTTGTTTTAATTAATTTTTAGATTGTCTTGCTGATTTTTTTCTTGCTCTCATTAAAATTAATTCTCGAATAAAAAGTTCATTCTGTGCTAATTAACTAAATTTAACCTTTAAAATGCATATTATTATCAGATATTGTATTATTGCTATGAAATTGATGTTTAAATTAGTTTCTCACAATTACTTGATTTTTTATTTGATTTAATTTATTAATTTGTTTATTTTGTTAAGATGTTGAGATTCATTATTTAATTTTTCTCAATACATTTATATGAGTGTTTTATATCACATTTGTATTGTAAGTTATATCACATTCTGTATCAAAGTTGCATCATAGATGTTACTTAAATCTAGAATATTTAAGCTTTTATTTTTACAGATGTTTTTATTGAGTTTATAAAAATTGCATTTATAAAAAATTTTGTGAAGCAAATAGTTGTGTTACTTTATTTATACAGTTGAAAGAATTATTGGATGAGTAAATATATTTCAAGTATAGAATTATTCATGATGATATAGGATTATAACATATAACTTTTTATATGATATATTGTTTATCTTTCATGTAAATTCACTCAGACTAAATTTTTATTTTATGATGAGTAAATTCAGAGGAAACTTGTCTAATGAAGTTAAATGATACAATATCATATGGGTAATTATGATTGATACAGACAGAGTTTTTATACCTATATCATGTTATTTAAAACAAGGTGTTTTTATATATGGTTTTTCTTTTGAATCTTTTTTATATGGTAATGTAAATAATTATAAAACTCTGTCTTATAGAGTTCATCTAATTTGTATGGGGTCCATCCATTTTACATGAACATTGAAGATGATGGGTGTGCTCATGGAGTTTTCTTGCTTAATAGCAATGCCATGGGTATGTATTTAAGTTTGAAATTTGCAAAATATGAAAGCATTTATTAGTTTTTTAAAATATGTTTACTCTATTTTTCCATTATAATTTAGTAAATAAAAATATATATAATTAAGAGCAATTATTGATTTAGTATGCAGTTATACTTGTATTAATCTATACTGTATGTACTTATTGTTACAAACTGTTCTTTTTTAACCTTTGAAATGAAACAGGTCATTGTCTGTTTATATCAAAAACTTAGAATTTATTCTTTTTTTAAAAAATTATATATTTTTTATTTTTATATTTTTGACTAGTATGAAAAGAATTGTTCTTTATCTCATTCTTCAAACAGTATTATTAACATACTAAAACTACTGTTCTTTTTAATTTTGCTTACTTTTTTTACTAGTTTGCATGAAAGGGTTGAATGATTAACCAAAAGCTTTAACATTTAGGTTATGGTTAACTGTTTCTTCTGCATTGGGATTCATTGTTAATATTTTCTGATTTACTTTTTTGTTATTTAAATTACCTTTTTGTCTCTGATCATCTTTGCTTTCCTATATTTAAACTATAACAATTTCCTATGCATGTGCTTTATTTGATTAATTTCATGGTTTCTTTTATCCTTCCTATTTGGTTATGTAGCTTTCACCGAGTGAAATTTGTTCATAATAAATGGTGAGTACCTCTTTGTTATTTAATGTGTAAATTAATTTTGCACATTAAACTGTTTGATTTCAGTTTCTAGTTTAAATGTTGTTAAATCACACCCTATATGACTACATATCTTCATTTTTTAGAAGTTGTATTGCAACCAGCACCAGCTTTAACATTCCGTACTGTTGGGGGAATATTGGATTTTTATGTATTTTTGGGTCCTTCTCCAGAAGATGTGGTTAAACAGTATTTAGAAGTATTGCTATTTATCTTATAATTTTTTTAATCATATAACTATATAGTTTTTTATTGTATATATGCATGAAAATTTATGTGTATTGTTTTATATAAAGATAAATTTATTTTTTACATTCATATTTTTAGATTTTCATTCATAGATTAAAGTTTCTAAAGCATTGATTCTCAAGTTATTTTAATGTATTCTATAAGTAATTTTTACATATATTATACATTTTAAGAAAGCTAAAAAAATTTGAAAAGTTTTTCTTACTATACTTTTTTTTATCTTTTTTAAAGTTATTTTGTTAGAGAAAATGAATTTTTTAAAACTAATTTAAGTGAATCATCTTTTTTCGTAAAGCATTATTAATATAAATTATTCACAATTCTTTCTAAAAGTGTTACTCTTTGAATTGCTTAAATAAAGCTCATATTATATCAACATTGAATAATACTACTTCTCATTTTAAATATTTTATTTTGAAATTGATTGGTAGGTAATTGGTTTACCTGGTATGCCTCCTTATTGGGCACTTGGATTTCAACTATCTAGAAGAGGATATGGAACAATAGAAGAAGTCAAGGCAGTCACAGAACGCACAGAAAAAGCTAAAATTCCATATGTATGTTCATATCTTGGTTTTTTTTTTTTAAATCATGTTTGTTTAATTTCAGTGTCCTTTTATATTTCTTAATCTATCATCAAATGTTATTAAATATCTAAAGCTTTGTGTTTTTGAGATAACTTTATCTTCTTAAACATTTATTCCTGAGATGAAATGAAATTTCTTTTGATCAAATATTTACTGATTTGCAATATTTTTGAAGAAATATTCTCACTTAATACATGAATTGTTGGTAATTACTGAAATAATGATAATTGAAGTTTGCTTAATTATGTTGAATTTAAATAGCATGCAGACTAAAAGCATTAAATGAAATTAAACATTCATAAAATAGATAATAATTTATGCAGTTGTCTACCTTAAGCATAATATTGTGCTTATGACCTGTTTTTGCTGCTTTATTGTTACTTTTTTTAATGTTTTTTTCTGTTTATTTTTATAAACATTATATTTTCATGCATACCTGTATACTTACATGTTTTTATTAATATGTTTTCGCAGTTCTTGCTGTTTTCTTGTATTAGAATGATTTTATAAAATGTTAAAAAAATCAATAAAATAAGTTGTGTGGTGGAAGTGAACTCGAGCAACTTTGTTGTAATTTGTGTTATTAGTGTTTGTGTGTGTGCCTGCATGTGCACATATATGCTTGTCAGTCTGGCTTTCAGATTTAAAAACAAAAGATGGATAAAAATTCCATTATCAGAGTTTCAAAATCAGAAGTCTGAATGAATTCTGTGGAACTATTTAAAATCTTTGGTACTCTTAATTGTAAATAATGCTGCAATAGATTGTTCAAGTTATGTCTGGCAGGAATATTGAAACTATTCTTGAGTGCTTCAGGATATTTTGTCATGAATTAAAGGGGGGGGGGGGATATTTTATCCATCTGTGCTATTGTCAATAATTGTTTAATTCTTCTATACTGTGATTATTGTTTTGGTTACTCTATCTATTAATCAATAAAAGAAATTTTTTATTTGAAACTGCTTTAGTGGTATCAAGAAGCATGATTTAATCTGTCAGATCAATTAAACCTTGTTTCTTTATTTTATTTTAAAATCCTTTTGTTTTTTTCCTAAGATTTTATGGAAACATTGTTTTTCAGGATGTACAGTACCTTGACATTGACTACATGAACAATTATAAAGATTTTACATTTGATGAAAAGCATTATTCAAATTTACCTGCTTTTGTAGATGATCTTCATGCCCAGGGAAGAAAAGTTATCATTGTTTTGGTAATAATTTTTCTTTGTGTTAATATTTCTTAGTTGTGAAATTCAGAATAATCGTTAAATACTGAAGGCACATAAATAAATTGTGAAGTTTAGAATTTTATTGTTACTATTATTATTCTTTGAGAGTGTGATCTTCAATAAAATAATTGTAATTTTCATTTGATACTGATATTTATTTTGATTGAAATTTCTTTTGATTATGTAAATTTATATCAAATTGTTAAATTCATAAAACAAAATGATATAACTTTTTTGTTATATTTTTTACTTTGATGCTTAGCTACAAAATAAGTTTTGAAGTAGTCAAAAGAATTAACAATCTCTGGTTATAATATATTTTCTGTTTGTATTCCAGTCTATTGAAAATGTATCATCAAGTTAAGAAAGATGTAATAATTATTAATTGTAAATAGTTAAATTTAAAAAATTGAAATTGAAGACTTTACTTAATTATGCTAGTATTATTGTGCTACAGTTAATTGTTTTGATCAGTTTTCTTTTAATAATGTGTGACTATATGAACCAATTACCACAGTAAGAGTTTAAATAAAAATTAGTTTAATTTTTTTTAATATTGTAACATTTCCTGTTTCCCAGTACTGATAAGACATTTACAGCCAGCTGTGTCGTTGCTGTTACTTACTAAACTCGAGATAGCCAGATGGTGGATCTTTTCACCTGGATGGTCTCGCATCTGTTCATTAGCGACTACAGTGAAAAACCACATGTGGAATTCCTCGTCCAAGAGATATTGATAGTACCTTCAAAGAGAAAGGGGTGTCCAAACATCTGTATGCTAGATGTTTTTCTTTGTGAAAGGACCTTCCCATGACCCACTGGCGCCACTGAGAGAGCATATTGCTGAACCCCGGCTGTCTGAAAGAGAGCTCAAATTACCTATGTAAATAAGAAGGCGGAGATTGTCGCCAAAATAAAGTGCAGATTTTTTTTAAAAAAGAGAGAAGAAACGAATTGCAGGGGACTGTTGGACTACGCCCGCGAGTTCGGAGCCCGAGAACCAACTGGGTTTTAAGAAAGCCTTCGACTTTGACTGTTGTATCTCCTACTACAGGTGTAAATATTTCCTACTACAGGTGTATTTATTTAACCACGATTAGAACAAGTTGTTCTTTGTGTATATATATATATATATATAGGGCTGTAAAATAAAGAATTGTCTGGAAATTCTGCTTCGTTATTTGATCAGTCTAGATCAAGACATTACAATATATATATATTGTCCTAAGTTGAGAAAAGTTATTTTTATGACCTTGACTGCTTTGCATTGTTCGAGGATTCTTGTTGCAGTCTCAAATTCCTGACCTGAGGGTTAGTTACTGTAGGTCTAATTCTACAAAATATCTGCTCTGGATAAGGACCGGAAGTGTTTTAAATATATAAAAAGTAGATGCCTTTACTCTGAAGAGCAACATAAGTTTGTTAGAAAGGGAATTGGCTTGGATATTATTTTCATCATCTGACTGCATTTTAAAATAGTGAGATCCATCTCAAAACAAGTGTCATTTATTCCTAGGCAGGGCTTTAAAATAATGAAGCTATACCATTCTATTGCTTAAAGTTTTATTGACTGTACTAGCCGCCTTTGGCGACCAGCCGGTTCGCCAATCTTAATGTTCGTTACAATTGTAATAATTAAATATTGTATGTAATTCCTACTTTAATAGCTTCTTTATCAAAATATTTTAAAATTTCAAATTTTGATAGTCACATAATTTAATAATATTATAAAGGAATTCAGTTATAACGTAATACGTATCTCCCAATTTTCCGTTAGACCCCGTAGAATTTATGCTTTAAATTAAAGTGGAAAGGATTAATCTGCAATTAATATAATATTATTTTTTTTACTGAAACAAAGCATTTTTTTATAATATGATTACTGAAAACAGAGTCACCGAGCGTTTAAACTTTATGGGCACTAAAGAATATCTTTCTTAATTTATGTAATATCTCAAGAATTTAACAAGATTTTCTCAGATTCATTATGAGCAGATCGATTAATTAACAATGTTTAATTTTAATTGCATCAAACACTAAGAAAATAAACAGAATCATTTAAAATAATCAGTTGAAAACAGGTTAAAAAACTAATTAAAAAACTATATAATTAAAACTATAATCATATACAAAAAATATATAACTAACATAAATACAGTTTGATTACAAAAGTATACAACTAACCTAAAAATAATTCAAATCAAGTCTGCATCCGTTGATAATAGTTGACAACATTCAGAACACAATGTGCATACGTGAATTTTGAATGCCACTTACGGTAATGCAAATGTGTGAATTTTTCTACGTCAGTTGGGGTAACGCTATGCAGATTAGAAATTTTTAATTTCCTTTATTCTGTTTTATTTTAATTCAAAAGTACTTCAGAATGGATCTGAAAGATTTATCAATTAACAATGTTTAATTTTAAATGCATCAAACATTAAGAAAATAAACAAAATCATTTGAAATAATCAGCCGAAAAAGATTAAGCCTAGCATCATTAGCGTGGGGAAAAAAACTGAAGCCTTACTCATTTGGCAATGGGGAAAATAAAGATTTTTGTCGGGAAAGTTAGTGCTTAATTAATAATTAAAATTCAAAAAAGGGACACTAGGTGTACATTCCCGACCTCCAATGTATACATGTACCAAATTTGGTAGCTGTAGGTCAAATGGTCTGGCCTGTAGAGTGCCAAGTATATTTTAATTTTATATGTATGAGATGCATAGGTATTTAATTTTGTTATATTTTGAAGAACAGTAGTACTTGATCTGGGTTTTTGTTTTCTAACTTTAAGAGCAAAATATAAATTAGTTAAAAGATTTAAAATTTATTTTTTAAAGTAAAAGCACATTACAAGCTGAAAAAGTCGTTTTATATATGTTCATTTAATTAGGAAGAAATGATAGCTTCAGCTTCCTTATTATATCTGCTATTTGTTTCATTTTGCACTCCTCATAAATTGATTTGGAATTCAAAATTAAAATGAAAAACGATTTTTGAGTTATATTTCTCTAGAAAAACGAATTCTTTTTCATATATCTAACTTAATTTTAGCCTTTTATCAATAGATATTTTACTTAAAGCTTTTTAATACTTCTCAATATCTTCCTGAATTTTTACTGTTTTGTATCTTCTAAGGAGTTGTTTTATTTGCAGATATATTGTGATGTCTATTCATAAATTAAGCATCTTTTATATTAAAAATAAACCTCAGTTTTCCCTTTAATATGAACTATATTTATTGAAGAAGGTCATATACATTCTTTACATTTGGAATTATACTTTTATGATTGTATCCATTTTGCTATAGAAAAATAGAAAGAAAGTGCATTGTAATACTCTGTTACTTTTCCAGGATCCGGCCATAGCCAGCAACAAAACGCTTGAATCAAATTATCCTGCTTTAGATGTTGGCATTAATAGAGATGTTTTCATTAAAGTTAATGGTACTTATTTAGAAGGCACGGTAAGAATTTTGTTGATCTTAATTGCAATGTTTCTTTCTTGTTATTTATTTATGCTTTTATATTTTATTTGCATATATATAAAGATATAATTAAGTTGTTAGGAATGATCTTCAAAATAAAATTTTGTAATAAAACTATTTTTATCCAATAATATAAGAAAAAAATCTGATGTTGCTTTTATTCAGAATTAATTATTGCTTAATAAGTAATATGTAGCACAGCAAATTACAACCATACAATTATGAATATCAAATTATCTGTACTTGGATTCTGTTAGAAAATAAATTCAACAATCCATAAAATATCAGTTGACTCTTAATTGCATAACTATTTCTGTTTTATATGTTGTTAATGGTTATCTTCTGTAATTTTTGTTTATTTTGAAGCTGCATTAACTTAAAGTATATTTTGCATGTTCTGTATGAGTCATCTTCTTATCTATAATATACGAGCAATTTATGGAATTTATTTTACTTTCCTGAAAATCTTTTACTTTTCTTTAAATTAAACATTTTTTAATTCTAATGCTGTTTGGAATCTCGAATTAAAGTTACTCTATCTAACCTAGCATGGCATTTTTTAGCTCAAATGTTTTTGCTATAGCTAGAAATAATGAACCTTTTTTTACAGTCATGGCCTGGAAAAGCATATTTTCCTGATTTTTCACATCCAGAAGTGAGACCTTATTGGACACAAATGTGTACAGAATTTCGTAAATCTGTGAGATTTGATGGATTATGGATTGTAAGCTTTTTTTACTTTGTTCTAAAAATTATTTAATTTTCTATTTAATTTTCATTTGCTGCTATAACAAAATATTATGAAGAAAATGAAAGAAATACCTAGTGTTTAGATATATTGTTTGAAAAATAAAAGTAATTATTAATGATTTTAATTATATACTGTTTCACTAATTTGCTTTAAGATAGTTATTATTTCTTTAACTCAATCTATTGATAACTTTAAAAACATGTGATATTTTTTTTTATTTTAGTTGGTGTGAAATAGTGACTAGAATGTTTTAAGGAATACAATAGACTAATTTAAATAAATGTTATCTGAAAGAAAGGCAGAAATATGTTAGAAAAAATCTATTTATATATAACATAATTTTGTAGATGAGTAACCAGCAAGGAGACAAATTGGGAATTTAACTTCAGTTTATTTTCTGTGGGAGAGCATGTTTTGTATACTGACAGGACCAATGAAATGTGTTACCAATAAAATGACCTAAGAAAAAAAATGTGTGAAATTTTCCCCTTTAGAGCTTTTACTGAGAGATTTTTTAAAGGGATTTCTTTACATGTGTCAATTTGGGAAAGAATACCTGAGTTATGTTTACGTATTTTTAACTCTTCGCTTTCAGTTTGGAAATTACAGAGTCATCAATTTTATATTGTATTCTTATTTTTTTCTCTCTTTAATGTATAATAGTTCTAAAATGACTCCCTCCCTATTTAGGATATGAATGAACCATCAAACTTTGCAGATGGATCACTAACAGGATGCAGCAAGAATACCTTGAATTATCCACCATATGGCGCTGGTGAGTTTTTTAAAGAATAAAAGATTTTCACTATTGTGTAATTATTAGTTTTATGATTTTATCATAAAATTGTTTTATAACCTTATTTATATTTACATATGTATATTTTTATTATTTAAAGCAACTGCGTTTAAATAAAGTTGCTCATAATTGTCTTTTTATTTTAATTGATATTTTTAGTTTCTCTTTAATAATTTTTGAAGTTTATAACATCTGTTTAATATATATAATTACTAGCCATTACCCGCGACTTCATTCGTGTGCAAATTTTGATGTGTATGTATGAGAACTGACGGTCTGATCAAAATGTAAAATGTTATCAAACCATATCATTATAGTGTTGTTGAAAGCAAAGTCTGATATGATATAATCAAGAAACTTGTAACTGATTGAGAAAGGTCTATGGGAAAATTTCAAAATTTATTTTTATTCTAATACCATAATGTATACAACATTAAGCCATGGTTTGGCCCTGGGATTTGTTGATCGTCATTGTAAAAGCCAATTTTAAAGGAAATTGCAACCTCTTGAAACAAAATGGCAAATTGTTTGGAATAACAGGTATACAGTTAATTAAAACACTGCCACCTTTAGCAGCTCCTGTAATAATGGTAGCTTTTATAATATTACTGCCAAACTCTTTGATATGAAGTCTTTCTCCAGCCTAAACACAATATCTTCTTACAAAGCGTCCTTGTATGTATCCCACAACTGGAGGAGGTGTGACAGTCCGCAAGAGCTCACTAAAATTGCTAACAGGCCTTCTAGCTACTTTCATAGCCCAGGCTTTATTACTCCTCTTCGAAAGATTAGATTTGCGTTTTCTGGGCATTTCGAAAAAGTATCAAATAATAACAAATAAAAAAAATTAAACTAACCTAAAAAACGATGTATTTAAAGCTATAAATAAATTTATTAAAAATATATAATAAAACAAAATAGAAAATTAAGTCTGTATTTCTCTAAAATCAAGTCAAGTCTATTTTATTTATCGATCGAGTTTGAGATAGTTACAACACATACACATAATTTTTAAACTTTAAATTAAAATGAAAATAAAATTGTCAACAAAGAGAACACACTGCGCATGCATGAATTTTCAATGCCAGTTGGCGTAACGCAAAATACTTGAATTTTCAATTCAGATAGTCAATTCAATTAGGGTAATTAGTCAATCAACGTCAATTTCTGTTAGGGTAATGCAATGCAGATTAGAATTTTTTTTATTTCCTTTATTCTGTTTTATTTTGATTTAAAAGTACTTCAGAATGAATCCAAAAGATCGATTAATTAACAATTTTTAATTTTAAATGCATCAAACACTAAAAAAATGAACAGAATCATTTGAAATAATCGATTGAAAATATCTTAAGCCTTGCCTCTTCAGAGTGGGATAGTAAAACAACTGAAACCCTACTCATTTGGCGGTGGGGAAATAAAGACTTTTGGCGGGAAAATTAGTTTTTAATTAATAAAAGATTAACCCCTCAATTAACTGGAACAAATAGTAGCCTATGTCTTATTCCAGACTATAATCTATCTCTGTGCTAAATTTCATCCTGTTCCGTTCAGCCGTTCTGGCGTGATTGACTAACAAACATCCATCCAAACTTTCACATTTATATAGTAGTATAGATTTATCAAATGTCATGTACATATGATGCAGTTCTTCAAAAAATTTATTCTTCTTTTTATTGCTCATAATCTATTGATATAAATCAAAGTAAATGTGCAATAATATATGTAAATAAATGTATTCTCTTTAAATATGCCAAAATTGTATTGTTTACAGAAACTGGATTGATCATTATTTTCGTATCTTCAAATTTTCCAATCACTTCTATGCTTTTCTTTTATTAAACAACTTATCACAATTAGAATTCTTCAAATGAAGAAATTTTCATAATTTGATGCAAAATAACTGAAAATATGCAAGAAAAAATCCAAAGGTTGTTTCATTTTACTGAAATGTGAAAGATAAATTATTTTTTAACTCTGTCTTTTATGTTCTACATTTCATTAGTTGATGCAGTCATTTAACAGTGATCCTTTTAACTTAAGAGAAATAAGACAAAATGTTTGTCAAAATATGGATTTAAAATCACATTTTCATACTCATAATAATTATAATAAGTGAATAAAATTAGTGTGTGTGTGGGGAGGGGCTTAATATTAACAATGTTTACATTCCTTGCCTTATCCGTAAATATTCTAGCAGAGTTGTGCATTCTATTTTCTCATGGCTACTCTGTAATAAAATACTTACTTTTACGGATTACTTGCATCTGATTTTGCCAAATTTGAAATATTTATTTTTAATTCCTATTTTTTTTTAATGTAAATTGTGCATTTCAGGTGTTCTTGGATCCAAACTTGATGGCAAACTTTTTGAAAAAACTCTTTGTATGGATTCTGTACATCATGCTGGCAAACATTATGATATTCACAATTTGCATAGCTATTATCAAGCAAATGTGACATATAGGTTGGCTGAATAATTTTTTATTCCTCTAATCTCATCTCCACATTAAGTTACTGCTAATTTTTCTGCTATTAAATTTGTATTCTGTATTTCATTTAACTTTTAAGATTTTATGCATGAAGAAAATATTTAAAAGTTCAGTGGAAGTTTAAAAAGTTTGATATAAATCTAAAAAAAAATTATTTTTTAAATTTTATTAATTGCTTCGCATAGAATCTAGAAAAGTATTTTTATGCTAACTTAGAAAAATATTTAAACTGCCGTTTTATATATACATTCAAATATCAACATTAAAGTTAAAACTGAATATTAACTCATTTCAAGTATGATTAACTTAATCTATTTAATATTCAAAATTATACACAAGTGAGAATTTTTTAGATATTTTGAGAGCAGTTAAAATATTCAAACTTTCATTAGAAATGTTATTTTTTGCTTGTTCTAGTACAGACCATTTGGATATTAACAGTAAATTATTATTATTATAAAATAGGTTTTTCTACTGAATATAATTGTTTGCAAATATTCTTTGCCAGTGGATAATTTTATTCCTCATGGAAATAATTTTTATTGTAATTTTTCTAAAAATATATAATAAATATTTTATTATTCAAAATTTATAAAATTTTGGAATAATCTCTTGTAGAACTCTGGCTATTATTATTCCTGGCAATCGACCAATGGTTCTCAGTCGTTCAACTTTCCCTGGCTCAGGTCGTTTTGTTTCTCATGCTTTAGGAGAGAATTTAAGTACATGGGAACAACTGAGAGCATCCATTCCAGGAATTTTAAAATTCAACTTATTTGGTATACCATTTGTAAGAAATGACTCAACTTTATAAAGATTATTACTTAAAAGATATTTTCTGTAGAATTTTATATTATAGAAATTGGAGTTGCATTGACTTTTTGATATGTTTAACAAAATTTAAAGATTTATCTTATTTTTAAAAAAAACAAGAAGGTGGTAAATAATCAATATTGAAAATAAATATTTCAATTTTTATTATCTGAAATTAACATAACCTTTCTCAATATTATCTTTAAAAAAATGGAAAAATCTTTGAGCTACTCTTAATATATATAATTAATTTTTTGATCCATATCTCAATGCAATCGATGAAGCTATAAATTGATAAAGACTAGAAAAAAATTACATATTCTCAATTTAATAGACAAACAATTAAAAATCTTTTTAGATGTAATAAATATATTGTGATCATCATGTAAATTTACTACTTTATTTTTCCATTCTTAATCTGCATGTTAAAAAGTATAAATTATTATTTGTATATATTTATAATTATTAGTATCTACAGTATGTTCAAAAACTATTAATTTTCATTTAAAATTCTGTTTTCGTAGGAAGAAAATGGCTTGGAATTTTAATATATATATATAATTTGGTTTGATATATCAACTAAATTTTGATAAACTCTGAGCTGCGCTATACATTTTTATAAAAAAAGTTATTGAATATTTGTAAATTCAAAATGTTATTTTACATTTTTGCAATTTTCTAGTGTCTAGAAATAGATTCATTCTTAAGTGTATTGTTTTTGTGTTAATATTATTACCTATATTTATATAAATTAGTTTTAGTATAAGTATCAAAATACTCCAAAAAAATGCATTCTTTATGCATATTTATTTTCATTCGCAACATTTTGAAACAATCAATAAAACACTGTACATGTTGATAAATAAGAGTAAGCTTACATTTCATATATTTAATATTTGAAGCGGAATAAATAATTTATTCACTCATGATTAGAAGAGGGAAAAAATTAAATGAAGTTTAGTGACTGGCAGTTCTGCATGCAATTTTATATCAAATATCTTATAATTTTGATGAATCTTATATGTAGCTATGAAATAGAAGTTGTGAAATTAGAATTGTTGAAGTACTTAATAGAAGTACTTCTTATGCTGAAGTACTAAACAGAAATTAAAATTAAGATATTTTCTACTTATTTTTTTCACTTTTGATTATGTATTCCTATAAAACATTCTACTTTAGTTCTGGTTTTATATTTAATTTCTCTATTATAACTTTTCATTTCAATTTCATTTAAGCATCACAATTTCTCCTGTAGGTTGGTGCTGATATATGTGGATATGCTCTGAATACTACTGAAGAACTCTGCTTGCGCTGGATGCAATTGGGAGCATTTTATCCTTTCAGTCGTAATCACAATTCACTTTATTCTAAAGTAAGCTTTTGTTCTATTTCGAAGATGTTTTTGCTGTTTCATTATTTTTGGTAAAAATGTTTGAAAATTGATTCTTTATTAATATATTATAGCAATCTACTCTAAAATTTATACGGTGTTGAAATTTATGATTGTTATCTAATTCATATTTAGAAAGATAAAAAAGCTATTTTGTAGAAAAGTGTGAAGTAGAAACAAATCTATTAATTATTTTTATTATTTAGAAAATTTTTAAAGGAAGCATGAAAATAATTCATCTATAATATTTCATTTCTAAATGAATTAATAATTTTATAACCAAAAATAAATTTGCCAGTTATTTGAAAGTGATTGCTTTATTATTTCATTCATATCAACTGTGTTTGTTCGATAATAAAACAAAAAATGTATGTATTGTTTACATTATGTGTTAACATCATATTAATTGTAATTGATTTTAAACTTTCTCAGAGAGATTTTTTATTTCCTTGTTTGTAGGATCAAGACCCAGCAAGCTTTGGGAAGGCATTCGTAAATTCTGTTAATAAAGCATTATATACACGTTATGAACTTCTACCGTATCTCTACTCTTTATTCCATTTAGCTCATACTGAAGGTTCTACCGTTGCTCGGCCTTTATTGCATGAGTAAGTTCTGCTATGAATGCAATTTTATTTTTTCATGTATCAAATCAAATTGGAAAGTCATGATACAACTACATAGAAAAAATTAAATAAAATAATTTGTAAATAAAAATTTAATTGACTTGTTTTTAATCCTTTCTGGCTGCTTCTTAAGCTAAAATAAATTGAATAATATTTTCCTCAATAGCTCTGCCAACTCATAGCTAAATCAACTCATTCTCTTAAGATATAAACATTTTATTTTGCTTAACAATTATAAAGGTGCACAAGATGTATAATTGCTTTGATTGACAATTTTAGAAGAAGTAAATGTAGTAATCTATATGACATAGATGCTTATTTATATTTCATTTAGCATTAATCATATAATTTGCATTTGCCTAGTATTGGCTTGTAACTGCAGTGCCATAGCATCCTTTAAGAAAGTTGCAATATTCAGTGTAACATTATTTTTTGGCAATAAGAACACTAATTTTTCATCAAATTAATTTCTATTGAATAAATTATAGGATTATTTTTTTCATAGCATACAATTTAAGAGTAAACATGCATAAATGATGAAATATATGAATCATGTCAATTGTATTTATTTCATTTATTTATAATTTTTATTATTTATAATTTATATTTTCAGTTATTTATAATTTTTAAAGCAAAATTAACAATTTAGCTACAATAACAAATTGTTAGCTAATTTTAAGCTGTGAGTAAAATTTCGAGCATATTTATTATTAGAATATATGAAATAATCTTATGAATTTCTGTTTAAAAAATGTAATGTATGTTATATTTTATATATTGCTATAAAAAGATGGTTTTTTTTTTTTTTTTTTGCTCGAAATAAGGTTAATTTTCTTAATCTGTAAAATGTTTTGTTTCTCGCACAAATTACTCTACGTGCTACATATGGTATTTATATGCTAATTGAATGGTAATGATTTTCATCAATGTTTGTGTCTTTTGAAAACTATCAAAATAAGAGAAAAGAATCTATAATTGTACTCTCTCTCTGTGTCAACGTGGCAGTGCACTTTTGAATTATAACTAGAAATTTATTGATTAACTAGAAATTAACTTATTTATCAGATAGAAATTAACTTATTGATCAATAAATGAATAGTGAGTCACAGAACTTGATTCGTGAAATTTGAATATTTGCATTAAAAATTTAAATTGTATTATATCCATTTTTTTTATAAATGTAAATAGTAATTTTATGTTTACAGTATTAAAAATTTTCCTATAATTCACAAAAGCTTTTAAAACAACAAAGAAGTGATGAGGACTTAAAATCAATGTCATTATTTTCAAACAATTAGTTCATATCAAATATATTTTTACATTGTTCTGTGTCATTTCAATGCTCTTTAACTGTTTATCAGTAATAAATTATTTACGATAATTTTTTTTCCTATAGAATATTATTATTTCAAGTTTTAATACATCATAAAATTAAAATTGTGAGAAATTAAATATTTTTTCAAACTAAATATAAATTAAATAATTACTTAATTTTATTTTACAATCATAAGGTGTTTTTTTTTTTTGTATATACTTTATTATTTGTAACAAAAAATGACAAAGAAATTTCCTTAAATTTTATATGCATTCCTATCATCTTTCATTTTAGACTCCAATTTTTTTTTTTATTAATGAAGGTTTCCTAATGACAAAGTCACATGGGATATTAGCTACCAGTTTTTGTGGGGATCAGCCTTATTAATTAGCCCAATCGTTGAGCAAGTAAGCTTTTATTTTGTTACATTGATTTTGTGTGTGTGTCAATAATACATATTCATTTTTAATGTTTCGAATTCTTCATTTAGTTAAAAGTTTAATGCATAATTCACCAAGTTTTATAATTAGCTGTGGTAATATACGTAAACAGATTATATAAATGATTTTTTTAGTACAAGATAAATAAATTAGCTTTTTTAAAAAACTTTCTAGATGACAAAAATTTTGAATCTTATAAAGTTAGGTTTCTAAATGCAAAATTTTAAAATTCTAACTTTAAAAATTATTTTTATGAACCTATTTCATTGATTTAAAATTAATAGAATTTAACTTAAAATCCAAATTTTTAAAGGTTTTTATTTATTTTAAAATTAGCTTTATCTATACAGCATTGCTTATGGCATACTTTTGGACCCCCTTTTCTCATTTGGTTCCTTGATAAATCGAGACAGAAAAAACATGATGCACTTAATCAGTAATAACCTAGCAAAGAAGAAATGCCCCCCTCTCCCTTTTTCCACTATTATCTTTGAACTTACTAGAAAAATTAATTTAAATTATAGATATTTTGACCATTTTTGTTAGAAATTGGGAAGAAACTTTTCAGTTATTACCTGAAAAAGTTTATAAAAGATAACAAAATTGAATTGTCAGTCCCCTTCATCTATGATCGCCAGAATCATTTTCTAATTACCCAGAATATTATGAAAATTAAAGCAAAAAGTCATTCAAAATAATAAAAAAATATTAAATTGAATTTTCTATAATATGTTTTAAAATATATGTCCATTGAATGACTAATAAAACTATTTATGTGCTATTTTTGATGACTTTAATTATGATAGATTGTTATTTGCAAACTACACACACACACATACACTCACTTCTTTTTATATTCATAGATATGGAATTTGTAAATATCAGTTATTTTTAACAGTTGCATAAACATTTTTAATTATTACTTTAAAAAAATTATGAAGCTCAATAAATTGGCAAAAGTTAATAAGTTATTAATGAATAATAAAAATGAATTTATGCAAAATTACTGTTTTAAATATATAAATGAAGTTTCTTTTTTAAAAATATATTTCAATATATTTTGATAGGCTGCTTCATCAGTTGATGCCTACTTTCCTGCTGGAATTTGGTATGACTTTTACAAGGTAATATGCCTTTTTTACCTTTAATTCATACTTATGAGTATGTAAATAGCTCAAATTGATTTTTAAATGGTTCATAAATGGCTCTAATAGTTGGCTAAGAATTGTTCTGAGATTTTTTTAATATTTATTTTTATTTTATTTATTTATTTATTTATTTTGCATTTAGTTATTTATTTTTATTTTGAATTCCAAAGTATATCAATATTAAAACTTTCATTTTCCTTAAAATTATATTTTTAATTTTGAAGTTATCGTTTTATTTCCTTAATTAAATGTTTAAGGTTGATTTTTTTAAAAACTTTCTTTTATTTCACTTTAGATTATATTCAATAATAATATTAGAAAGCATTAGTCCTTTCTGTATGCTACCGTTATTCTAATTCTTGTGTAAATTGGAATTAATAAGACAGTGAAAAATATTTGCAAATGCATTTTGATATTTATTTATGTAAAAAAAAATTTGTTAGTATTATTGAACTTTGCTTTCATTGTTTTTGCAACTTTGAATTATGATGCTGGTGATATAAATACTGCAAATCTTCTACAAGTATGTTTGATTTCAAAATGGCATTGAATAGAAATATATGAACATAAAAATTATGGTTTAGTATAAAATAAATAATCTAGAGTAACAACAATAATGTGACAAGAAGTTTCTTTAAGATTATTTTATAACTATCATTAAGTTATAAATATTAGCTTACAACTGATTGTTGTTATTTTAATTATTTCAGGGAGAAGTAGCTAAAGATGGTAGTGGTCTAACCATGACATTAATGGATGAAGGTTATATAAATTTGCATGTTAGAGGAGGCCATATTCTTCCTCTTCAGAAACCGAATGTCACTACCTCTCTAAGGTATTCTCCCCCTACTCTTTCTTTGCAAAATTCACATTGAGGTCTAATATTTTGATCTCTTTGAGTATATCATAACTATTCATGTTTTTCTTATTAATTGCAGCATAATATATATTTTTATATATTTGTTTCAAAAATGTGATGTAAATTTTTCATGTGATTTGATTGTACAGAATGTTTACAATTAGCATCATTTGATATTGAAGTAATTAAATATTCATCATCTGATATGCAGAAAAATGTAACAGTAATTAAAGAATAATAGAATTATTATTTGTATGCTTTTTTTTACTAGTTGATTTTTTTTCTGTTGAACTTCAGCTTTTTTATGGTGCAAGGCATATATATATTAGTATCACACATTTGCTATGAATATTCTCACCATTTAATTATTGGTACTATTGTCATTAAGCGTTTTTTTTTTTTTGTCATCATTTAGCTAGAAAAGATTGAAGCATTTAATTCTCTCTTTAAAGTATTGATATTAAGAAATATATTTCATTCATTATGATAAAATTTTTCTTTCAAAAATTTATTTTACAAGAGATATAGGTATTTGCTTCAAGACTATAATTTTTCATTTGAGTATCATATATTTTATAATAAAATTTTCTTCGGCATTTTCTTTAAAACCTAACTGAAGAGTTAACTACGAAAAATCTTTGCTCAAAATTTGTTATTTAATTATGTAAAAAAAATTATTAAGTCATAACTCTTCTATAAAAGCATCTTTAAAAAAAATCTCAGAATGTCACTTATATTGGTAAATTATTTTGACTTCATTATTATTTAATGTTTATTCCCTAGCAGATTCAATCATTGACAGATAAATGACTCAGATCAAAATCTTAGTAATATTTTGGATATTAATGGAATTTATTTATATAAAATTATACAAAAAAAATTTCCTTGGAATCTTTGTGAAGATAATCTGAAAATAATTAAAGCTACAAGTATAATTTCTATTTTATCTTGTGTATCTATTTACATAATCGTTTTGTTAAATATTAGATAAAGTTCTTGGCAAAAATTCAGTATTTATAATAAAGGATACAGTTAAAAAATATAATGAAATTTTTTTGGAAATAAGCTTTATCATTAGCCACTCATCCATTGAGGTTGTACAGCATCCTTTGAAATTATTTTTTGAAGTTACATCTTCATTTTTTAATCGAATTTTCTTACTTTTTTCTCTGAAACTTGGATGTCCTGTGCTTATTTTTCTTTAGTTTTCTTATTCAATAAACAACTAAAGTGGAAAATAGATAAATAATATGAAGTGAAGACTGAAGATGAATCAATCAACGAGAAAAATGCAGGTCACTTTCCTAAATAGTAGACCCATTTCTTATTGTATTATGCAATTAAGAAATGATTTTTTTTCCATCCCTGTCTAATAGTGATTGGGAAATCTAAACATGCTTGTCCGTCATTGAATAAGTCAATGGATGTGGAACCCATTCATCGAGATATTTTCAATATCCAAGTGCATTCAATGTTTCCATACATTTTTGGGAGTTACCCAAAATAATCAAAGAGTTCCTGAGTCAAAATTGATGGATGAGACTTCGAGTAATCAAACTATTTCCATACCTTTTACTTCACTTAATTTCCAGCCCCTACCTGCTTTTGACACAATTCATTTCCAATTCGTTCCATTTCCACTTTTAATTGAACTGATTAATTCTGCACTGACAATGGATTCTCCTAAATTGAAATATTTCAGTTACAGTCTTAAAAATACTAAATTTGGGATTTCTAATTGAATCACATAATGTGAGAAATGTATATTTTTTTTAAATAGAATATCACACTGTCACCTAAAAGTCAAACAACTATTGAAATTTACCTTTTTTCTCTCTCTCTCTCTCTAAAGTGATTATGACTATGCACATTAGGTTGCAAATATGAATATTGTAACTCGTTTATGTTAATTTTTTGTTCTGATAGAACTTTTGTTTTTCTTCTCATATATATTTTACAGGGACATTAAGTCAGAACAGACTTTAAAAATGTTTTACTAAATTAGCTTAGTTATGATAAATTCTCACATTAAATATTTTTTTTAATGAAAATTACTTATTTTCTTTATTCAGTCGTCAACAGGCTATGGGCCTTTTTATTGCTCCAGATGAAGCAGGTACTGCTAAAGGCCTGCTATTTTGGGATGATGGCATTTCTTATGGTAAATTTTAATTAAATATAGTTTATGATCAGTTTTTTTTTTTTTTGTATACATTTTAAAGCACTGTTAGAAGTTTTTTCCTTTCCTTCTCTTTAGAAACACAAGAACATAAAACATATCTCCTTGTAGAGTTGACATTTAAAAGGGTGAGTATTCGCTTTTCTTTAATGTAATTGAAGCTTTTTGTATATTGATGAAAGAACCAAAATACCCTAATACATAAATCTGTGAATACGAACTTTTCAGGCCTAAATTTTTCAGTTGATTAATAATGGCTCAACTCATTGTTTATTTTTTTATATAAATTGTGTATTTTTTAGAGCTATTCTGCTCTTTGTATTTGTATTCATAATGAATACCCTATCATGGCATTTTCTTTAGAAATTCACTCAAAAGTTTAATTTCACTATCAAGCATCAAGTATATGGAACAATGTTGAATTTTTTTTAAAAAATTCAGCCATTTTCAAACATTGATATTCTTTTCTGTAATTTAATTGGTTATATAAAGATTTAGCCAGAAAATTAGAGAAATGCTCTGCACAATTAACAGAATGGTGTTAAGATTCCTAAAATATTATGAATTATATGTCTATCAAAATAAAAACTAAGTTTAAAAATGTTTGCTGTGGAAGCCAATAAGAGCAAGTAACATGAAACTTATAATTGAAAATTTTGGCAACCATCAGTCCTAGTGAACTTGCTAGAAGGTGCTAGTATATATTGTTATGAATATTGTTCCGCTCAAAATCGACGGGTTCACTTGTATAATGGGTGTATTGTGTAACACATTCAGCAGACCACAATAACAAATAAGGATGTTTATTAACACAAATACACAGATAACAAAACACATCCGAGACATTTACAAGCAATACACAGCAAGCACATTTAGAACAAATAACAACCCACAGGTAGTTTTCGTAGTAATAACAACCACAGCGTACAAAGCGGCCAAACGGAACTCGGCAGGGTGAGGGAATCTGCCTAGCTATTTACTAAGGTCTCTCCAAACAGCTGCTATTCTCCACTGCCCCCTCACTTTAGTTGTACCCAACTGCTAACTCACTACTATATGACTGACTGCTCTACATACAATTCGATGCTGCTTCAGTATTGTTTAAGTCATGGCGGAAGCAGAACGGAATAGGTAGATAGAAAGGATAAAAGAAAGAAATTAATGACAAGAAGAAAGAAAGTAATTAGTCTTATAGAATTTTAGAACGAATTTGCAGACAATAATTTAATAATAAGACAATAAATAATTTCACAATAATTTGCCGAAGTTAAAATTATTGTGAAGATACAGCTCGAGCTATTAGGAAATTGTCTAACATAAAATTATTCGAGATTTGGATCTTTTTTCTTTTTAACCCATGAAATTATTCTTATCCAGAACTCACTTTTACATCATTTTAAAATTTAAAAAATCTTCTTTTTAATGATACCTATTGATTTGCATGTAAATTTTTTAGGTATAATTTTTAATATTGGATTTTATCATTCTACTAAATTCAATTCGTTTTCATTGTTTCATCAAATATGTAATCATATGATTTTAAATTATTATTGAAAGCTAAGAAAGAAGAATTATGTTAATATCTGTATAGTTAACAAGAGTAATAAAAAGTGAAGCTGTAGTACTATGGAAGTGAGTAGATGAAGCAGACAGTTAAGTTTTTATGATGTCATGGAATTTGATTGTATTAGGATGTTTCATACGCTCAATAAGTTTAACAGGTATGACTATTAAAATAATCCAATTTTAATATCTGACACAATCTGATGCTTCTTGAAATATTTTTTTAACGTATTGGAAACATTTAAGTTTTACATAAGAGATTTAATTGGAATTAAGTATAACCAATATTATTTATGAAACATTTGGTCACCACAGGTGGCTAGAATGAAAATTTTTTTTCGAATCCTCATATCTTGATCATCAACACTGGAAATAAAATCCAGGGCAACATATTAGTGGCGACATTGAAAACAAGTTCATTTTCTGTTACAGCAATGAAAATATTACGGTAAAATATGCTTATAAACATCTTTAAAAGTTAACTTCATGCAAAAGAGTTTTACAAAAGTCAACTATTGGTGAAAAATATATTTGTTTGGAATTTTATAATGGAAATAAAATTTATTTTTATACTGTCACGTTTTTGAAAATTTAGGTGGGAAAAGGCTAAAATTTTGCTTAATTCTTTCACACTTTGATTAAAATTAAAAACAAAAAAAACCCTCATCTCTGAGATTACATTCCAAAATGTATCTGTGCCAAATTTTGTAGCTCTAGGTCCAATGGTATGCTCTATGGAGTGTCAATATACACCTCCACTTTTATCAACAGTGAATTTAATTTTATAAAAAATTGCTGTAGCACACATTTTTTTTTAATTTTTAGTATTAATTGCATTAAGTCGATGGAATCAATCTTTTAAAGTGCATAAAATCAAATACATTTGTTCGAAATATATTTCGAATTTTCCATATTTGGTATTTGGAATTCTATAATGTCATCTTTTTACTAGATCCTCACATTTGTTTATATCTGTGTAAATTTTATTTCAGAATAAAGAGAAAGCCATTTTATATTCAAACATAACTATTGGCAATTTCCCAGAGGCTCATAATGCTTTTCTTGGTTATTTGACATTCTGCAATCAAATCACACCATCAAAAGTCCTAATTAATGGTAAAATTGTACCATCAGAGAAAATGAATTATGACTCTCAAGCATTGGTATGTAACTAAATTTTTTGTTTAAATTTATGTATTTTAATATAAGTACAAATCAGATTTGAAATTTCTGAAAATATGAAACATATTTCTTAACAATTTTTACAATTCTTTATAATTTTTTAAACCACAGATTTGCATATTATTGAAGATAATGAAAAACAGAATTATTATTGAAGTTGTCAGTTGCTTCAGTTTATCAAAAATTAATTATAGCTCTTATTTTTAAATTGTCCATGTAGCTAAATGAGGCTAATTTTTTAAATTTATTAAAATCTCAGTTATTTTTAAAATATCATGGAGCTTACTGTACATTGTGTTTAAAAATACTGATTAAATAATTTAAACTTAAAAATGTTTTTACTGATAATTTATAATTTTAGATATTTTCAGATGGCCATTAAAATTCTTACACACTTTTACATAAAATTCTTACTTACTCTCAAAGCTTATGTAGTTCTTAAAAAAGTTTATATGAAAATAATAAAACAGTGGGTTCACTTTAGATTAAAACAGGAATGCCACGCCACCGAGAGAAATTTCCATAAAAACAGGGAAAGTACATCGGCATATTTTCTCATCCAAAAAATGCCGATCTCTAAAGGTTGCAAGAATAAAAGATCGTAGTCATCGCTTCCAAAAACGAAACAATATCATTCGCGATTCTGTAATTCGGAAACTCGCTGTTTTTCCACTTCTTCTCCCTTTTTTCCTGTATAGATCAGTCCAGTTTCGATTTGCGATACAGTTGTTCTTTTCCTTAAGATTCTCGAATTGCAGCTAATGAGCATACGCGAGACTTCTGTAAGTGAGTGAAAGAATAGAATACATTTCTCTGGCGGGAATAACAACAACGCGGGAGATGTTAAGTCTACCATACTTTAGTTTATTGAATGATCTGTTTAGTATTTGAAAAATGGTGATAATAGATTAGATAATTTTTTAAATAGATTTAAAATAGATTAGATAATTTTTTTCAACAATGAGATGCTCAGAATCCGTATTTAATACGAATTGGATAGATAAAAAAAAACCAATCCTGATTTTGCTAAAGGGGTTCGGGAAGTTCTGCAAAATCCAATAATTTCGTACTGCTCGCTTTGTAAGAAGATAATAAACCTAAGTAATATGGGAAAACAGGCAATTACAAGTCATTCTAAAAGAGGAAAACATAAAAGACTGTACCAGTTTGAAAGAGTCATCGCTGATTTTGGTATCTAAAGCCCCATTCCGACGGCCTCTGTGTGCCTTGAGTACGGCACATTTTGCCCTCTTTCCCCTTGCTTGTGATTTTTCCGAGGTTCTTTGATGCCAGTTCATTTTACCTAGTGTTTGCAGGAAGCTCCCGATCGACGTCCACAGGCGAGACTGTTCTTACAATGGGACAGATTTACGACCATATCCGTAAAGGCAACAAACCATCGGAATGGAGCATAAGAGGAATACAGGAAAAGATGGCACATCCAATACAAAGGCGTCTAATTTAATGTCCGAAAATAAACCGTTTCCGAACTTTTTAGTTCAAGAACAATAATTTAAAGCTGAATTTTATGGGAATTAAAGCTTGTTGCGTCGCATTCGTCCATTAATGCATTCAATATCGGAAATATTTTCACATATATTCACTGAAAGTGAAATAGCTGAAAAATGTACTTTAGGCCATAGAAAAATGTACTTTATTTGTTACTGATTAGCTTCATTAAACTAATGGCTGAAGAAATTGCAGAAATCGATGCCCAAATACATGAATTGTCAAAAGTGAATGAATAAAAAAAGAAAAGAAATTTTGCTTTGTAATATTTGTTAAGAAATCATTAAATGATTTGTATCTTGATGACAAAAATGTGTCATATTTTGTTTCCCCCGAATCCTTAATTTCGTGTGATTTACAATTAAAGAGCATGAGAGGTAATATATCCACCCCTTAAATATATAAATTTTGTTTTACAAAATTCTAGATAGTAAATAAAAATAAATTATTTCCCTCTGTATGTAATTATAAAAACTTCCTATTAATATATTATTTCATTATAACATTATTATTTCAAATAATGTTGATTGTTATTTCCTTTCTTTGTCTTTTTCACCCTTTAAAAACATATTCCATTATTAACTGGTACATGAGTGCTATTCAAGCATTTCCTCGTATCTACATACAAGGAAAACATAGGTTATTTTTTTGAGTGGCAACCCTGTTAAAAGTAATAATAAACAAGTCCACTTCAAGCATTTCTATTTTTGAATAAGAAGGAAATAAAAAACTATGTAAAAAACGCTTTTAGAGATTCTCTTTTGTAGTTTTAGATGTTCATATATTTGTATTCATTTTGCATTTAATTATAAGAAAATGAAAATTAATAATGTATTAAGGTTTATTTTATTTAAAATAAAATGGAACAAATCACACCAAATGCTAATCTTTTTTAATATAACAGCTCCATGAGAATCAGTGATATATCTTTAAATTCTTATAATGTACATAGAACATAATAATTTTTAAGATTGCTTATTTTCTCAGTAAAGTTTGCTTCAAGTAAATAAATCAAGCAAGAATATTTTCTTTTCTAAGAGATAAATTAAATTCAGTTAAATCTTGCTTTGAAATTTATTAATTATTAACAATTTATGAATGCATTAAGAAACCTAGTTTTTTGGGGCATGTATTATGGACATTGAAAGCATTTTTGTATTTGTTTTATTTTTCAAATTATAATAGTATATACTTTAATAATTAAAAAATTTTTCTAAAACTTTTTCTCACACAGGTATTACGAATGGATGAAATCTATGTTAAATTAGCTGAGGAATTTCAGCTGACCATATTATACAAGTAATATCAAAGAGTTTTCTACAGTTCTTGATGAATTGCAACAACTGTGCTGGATCTGTGTTAGAAGTTATTGCAAAGATATGTACCGTTTAACTCCTCCCCTACCATGTTTACTAGAACGCTTTCTGAAATATGTTTCATTAAAGGTTCAGAAATATGTTTTATTATTTCATTAAAATTCATTATCATTTCAATCAAAATTAATTTCATTCATTAAATATATTTCAAGCATATTTTAGCACACACCTGTCATTCAATTGAAAAACCTCACAAGTTGTATTTTAGTTTAGGTGTTGTTTGTTTTTCACTTTTAAAACTGTGAATCTTCTGAAACTTCAAAAAAATTCTTTTAGCAATTTTCATCTTTCCTGAAAAATAATTTATGCAAAAGAAACTTGCTAGCAAGCAAAATGTCAATTTTGAAGTTTCATTGGACGACTCCACAGCACACATGGAATGATTCTGTATTTTCTGTAACTTTTTTCGCTAAGCGATCTGCAAGCTCATTCCGAATTATATTCGAATTACCAGGTACTCACAGGAAGGATATTTTTTTTTTATTTGGTCTGGTTAAAGTTTCAACTTTGGAGGCTATACATTGGATAATTTTTGGCGACTGGAGATAAATATTCTTGAGCGATGTCAGCGCAGAGTAGCTATCTATAAGAATCATACAATCTTTTCCACGCACAACGAGAACATCTAGTGCTTCAGCAATGGCTAAACTTTCTGCAGTAAAATTGGAATTGAAAGCATGGACTCGAAACATGAATTTTTTTTATAGAGGAAAAGCCAGCAATTCAAGTGTGCTGGAGAGTTTTGGATGCATCAGTAGCAATAATAAAATGATCAGGAAAGAAATTCCGAATGCTTTAATTAAAATAGTTATTAATTCCAATCAAAGATAGATTTTTATTTTGAAATTTAAAATCCATAAGAAAAATTTCAGTGATTAGAGTTATTGTTATTCGGTTTTCAGGCAAGGTGATAATTTGGTTGGTAGAGGCATTTAAATTCTTGAGAATAAACGAAATGGATTTTTGTTTTTGTTTTTGGTAGTTAATTGAATTTCTCGATTATTATGGGAGTAATCTGTTAGAAGTGAGGAATGTGCATCTTTAGCTATTGTTTAGTAAAAAATTGGAAAGCTGGTGGCTTGATTTTTTCTGAAAGAATTTCCTGAGAAGCAATTTTCAGAAGGACAACATTTGGGGTCCATTTTGGGAGGCCTAAAACTATTCTCAGAGCTATAGTTTGGATAGTGTTGCATCCTTTAAACTGAGTCTCAGAAAACTTGTGCAACCAGAGTAAAATATGCTGAAGATGCCATTATTTGTGATATTGATAATATCTTTAGCTCTGGGGCCATGGTTTTTTGATGCGAATATTTTGTGACCATTTATCTTTTTAAGTGCATGATTTCTTAAGATTTTTAAAGATTACTGAGTTTTGATTCTTTTTAGAAAAATGAATGCCAAGAAATTTAATCATTTCATTCCATTTTAAAGGGTGTCCCGCATAAGAAATGCGTGGATAAGTTGCAATTTTTTTTCTTGGACAATTCAGCTATTGCACTCTTTTCTGGAATTATTTCTGTTTTCCAATAATTGCACCGCTTGTATATGTTTTCCATTGTTTTTTGTATTTTTTATACTAATTTCCCAGGAATGATAGCTGCAGAAGACAAAGATATCATCCGCAAAGAGAGTACATTCGACCCCTTCCTCCATGGTTTCATGGAAATCATGCATAAAGATAATGAACAGAATTGATGAAAGAACACTGTCCTGAGGTAACCCTTTGTTCAGTGTTCTGTCGCTAGAAAGGGAGTGTCTCCAGCGAATCCGGAAAGTTCTGCTTTCCAGGAAATTGAACAACCACGTTGCCTGTTATACCAAGCTGTAAGCATTTGAAAATGAAACTGTCGATATGAACAGAATCATATGCTCTTTTGATATCGAGATTCACAGCAACGATTTTTTTTTTCGTAAGCTTTTATGATTTTTGCCTGAATATTGTAAATTGCAGTTTGGTTATCTCTGAAGGGTATGAAACCATGTAAGCTATTCTGTAGTCTTTTGTTACAAATTAGATAACAAGTAATCTGTTGAGTGAGGATATGTTCAAAGACTGCAAAAAATTGAGGTTAGAGCAATGGGCCGATAGAAAGAAACTTTGGTTTTTTCTTTCTTAGGTTTCGGAATCGGAATAATTAGAGCGGGTTTCCATTGTTTGGGGACGTCAGCTGAATCAAACTGATGTTGATATGGTTTCAAAATAATTTGAAGTTGATCGTTTTAAAGATTTTTGAACCAGATGGCTGGAATGTTGTCAGCTCCAAAAGTAGAGTTTTTAGTTTTATGGATTGCTTTCTTAAGTTCCCAAATTTCGAATTATCTATTGAGGAAGGAATTTATTCCAGATAAATCCAAGGAAATAGGTTCAATATTCGTATTTTGATTAGAAAAAGTCCTTACAAATAATTCATTTTGATATGTAGGATCGCATGTATAGCGATTGTTTTGTACAATAATGTTGTTGTGTTTAGAGTTCGGATTTGTGTGATTTGAAAGTTTATTTAGAATTTTAAAGAACATTTTTTGATTACGAGCTATTGTGCAAATTTCTTCCCAATATTCTCTTTTCGCCTTATTAATGTGAAAACGAAGCCGACTTGCAAATTTTTTGTGTTTCGTCCAATCTGTTTCAGAAATGATTCTGATGGCTTTTTTCGAAAGTACTTGTTGACTTGAAAGTTCTTTCACAATTATGGCAAGAAAGATTCTATTGGATTTCTTTTATTTAGATTCGTCTCGTTTCAGCTGTTGTGATATTGTTTCTACATTTGAGCTCTAAAATGTCTTTCACTTTGATATAAAAAGAGCATCCTCTCGATGTGACCGAATGCTCGACTTTACAATTGATATATTTCTGTGGGGATTGACAAATGCCTGCATGAATGTCGTCACACAGATGGCAAATTTTTGATTTTTCGCATATCCTTGACGGGTGCATGAAACTAAAGCAATTTGTGCACTACCGTGGCTTGTCAATAAATGATTTTATTTTTTGCTTTGTGAACCAGATCTTTACTTCTACCGGCAAACGTGTTCCAAGTTTCGTTATGAGAACGTGTGATGTCTCCCGGGAATCATTCTGTTTTATAAATCGCCTCATCTCAACAATTTCAAATTCGTTATTTTTTTTAACTCTTCAGCAATTTCTAGCAGTGGGACTTTAGTTGGGATATCATAGAGTAAAAATCGGGAGGTTATATTTTCCCATATAATATCCGTCGCAACTGGAATATGTAACTATGTTGTCTAAATTAGTAAGTAATCGGGCTGCACAAATAGGATCCTGGGTTGTAAATAGAATTTTTCCCTCACGAGTAAATTTCATATTCTGTATGTTTAAAAGATACTTTATTTTCTCTTTGTGGAAGATTGTAGGTAAATGGATGTATTTGGGGAATTCGTAATTTAGAGTCCGCATTTGATATTACAGTATTAATTTCTTTGTATTCATTTTTCCCAAGACGTAAAACCAGTTCATTTTTGGATTCTCCACTCTTGACGAATTTTTCAGACATTGCAGATTGCATGATGTTTACAGAATAGCAAATTTCTTCTACTACAGTAACCTTTGTATGGCTCAGTTTTATAAGTTTTGAAACAGAAGAATAAAAAAGGAAAAATGGACAGATCTCACCTGACTTCAAAGCACTATATCACACACCAATTGAAAACAGAACTTCTAATAAAATAAAGGAACAAGGAGCAAATTCTTTTGATTAAAATATAACAGCACAAAATTATTCAAAATTCAAATCTCGTTTTCTTTCAGCGTCAAAATCAAACATCTCCAACAAATATGGAGCAGCTGCTTTAAAACGTTTAATTTGATCAAAATTCAGTGCACAGTTTGGAGGATTTAAAATTTTTGAAAGAGTAGCACTCATTTTCTATTAATAAAACTAATATCATAATGTAAACATGCAAACAAGGGAAAGATATTCAATGCGCTTTCCGTTTCACTGATGCTGAAGTGCATTGTGTTTGAAAACCTCCAAAATATAATAAAATCCAGATATTATTTCATTGTTTGTAAATACTTATTAATAATTGCAGTTATGTAAAGAAAATAATAGTGGATTTCTTCAGTGGAATCCAGTATTGCCTAATCTTTTGAAAGTTATAATTGCAAACATATTTCGTTTAAATTAGTTAACAGGGTGAGTAGCGCATGAAAAGTGCTTAAACTTGAAGACCATTTTTAAGCACCTTAAAAGTGCTTGATTTTGAAAAAAAGGTCCTTAAAAGTTGCTTAATTTTCTCTAGATGTGCTAGGAAAACTTTTTGAAAAGTACACAAGATAACGCTTAATGGCTTTTCCCCGTTTCCTTTTCAACAATGTGCATTCTTGTTTGTTGAAATATTGAGAAGGGTATATATTCTATGTCATTCTTCTTGCGACTTGAAAAACGTCATCAGAATTCAGAGATGGTGAAGAATTTGTTTTAGTTATCCCTGATAAATACACATTTAACCTTTTTATGTGTTAAAGAAAAATAAGCAGATTGGTCCGATCAATGCACAATAGAATGTATTTAGTGCTCCAAGAAGATACGAGGGTGGGTAGAAAAGTTTCCGGCCTAGCAAAGAAAAAAAAACTTTTTAATGATTGCTTTATTTTTCAACGTACTCTTCTTCCAAAGACATACACTTACTCCAGCGGTACGGCAATGCTTGTGTCCCCTCTCTGTTAGAACTTTCTTCTAAGGCTTCAAAGTAGGCATTCGTCGCTGTGATGACGTCGATATCAGAACAGAACCAGCCAGAAATTTTTTCATGTTGGGGAAGAGGTTGTAGTCCGAGAGGACCATATCAGGAGAATAGGGTGCATGAGCAAGAATTTCAAACATCAGTTCATGAAGTTTTGACATCACAATGACAACTCTGAGGATGGGAGCATTGGCCTGGAGAAACAGAACTTTCTTCATGGAAAAACCTGGTCTGTTTTCTTTGATTTTGGAATGCAATTTATCCAAAAATTAGCATAATATTCAGCATTCATGGCCCTGCCTTTTCTAAGGAGGAGGCTAATGATTCAACCATAAAATTCCTTTAACGTCCCCAAAAACTGTTGCCATAATCTTTCCAGTTTATGGCACACTTTTGGCTTTTTTTGGGGCTGATTCTACCTTCGCTCTACACTGTTTTGATTGCTGTTTGGTTTCTGGAGTATAGTCATGAATCCATGGTAAGAAATCACCGCAAAAAATCAGTGGTGTTTGAATTGTACAGCTCCGATATCGTCATGAGCTGCAATTTTTGATGTAAGGTCAGCAAATGCGGCAACCTTCTAGTACCCAAAATATCGATTAAAATATGATATTGTCACGTAGGTTCTTTAGTGTGGAACTCAATGACACACACAAGAAGTAGAGCTAAACCAATTTATTTACTCAACTCAGAACACAGTGACTGACAGATCTTCTTTTATACTTGCAGAGAAAGTTCCAGAATACTTTTCTGGAGACAGAAAAGTCCAGAACACTTGTCTGGTAAACTAAAGAAATATCCAGAATCTTCTGGAACATGAAATAAAGGAATTAAATATTTACACAGAGATTGAATCGCAATGTCTCTAGCGGGATTCGAACGTAGTCTCTTGATTAAGAGACCAGTGCTATGACTATTCGGCCATGGAGAGTCTACTGCCTCTTTTCAATGCGGTAATATGTTCGTTTTTCGGATATACCAACAGATTCAGCAACGTCTGTTAATTTCAACCGACGAACATTCATAATATTTTTATGAACTTTTTTAACGTTGGTCTGCAAGAACGCCCCGCGTCCAGAGTGCTTGTGCGACCACGTTTAAAGTCTGCAACCCATGTTTTAACAATTGTAAATGAAGGAGCAGATTCCTTCAGTGTAATATCTAGCTAAGTTTTTAATATTCGTTGGAAATAAGCCTTTTAAAAAAATATTTTATCACAGCTCACACTTCCGTTTTCTCTATACTCGGCTAAGAACAAAAGAAGAAAATTTTAAAACAGCACAGTATAAAAAAAGCTAAATACAAATCTTTTAAAATACCTAAGCATTATTAAAGAAAGATGGCACTTTGAAGTGCTTTAGTCAAAGTAATTCCTGAAGTGCCACCTCTAGGTCAAACCGGAAACTTTTCATCCCACCCTCGTATATCAAAAACGGGAGAAGCTCCTCTAAAAAAAAAATTAACGTGAAGCTTCTTTACACATTTGTTCATTGCTCTCGCCAATGTGGCGTTTATGACCATTCTCTTGAACAATCTGTTTAAAGTATTTTACTTTACTATGCTCAATTTAATTCATTGGCGTGTGCAATTACATTAGTCGATTGCGTAAAATTTTGTAAGATAAAATTTTAATTTGAAGCCATAGGTTTTCAACTATCGTAATTTCTTTCACTTCTTTTTAATGTCTCCATCTATTTGAAAATTTCTATTTGTTGGACCAATATTGATAAATTATAGTCTATATAAAACCCTTCTAGATCTAATATTAAAAAAAATTTAAGAAAAAGAAGAAAAAAAAACTTTTATTTTTTAGGTTTAGCACTCTTATTTTGATAACGATTTTTTTCTTTTACCATCTCATATATATATATATATATATATTGTTTTCCATCAAAATCTTTCTATA
>JAPMOR010080868.1:58808-89347 GCA_026543865.1 Argiope aurantia | reverse complement strand
ATATATATATATATATATATTGTTTTCCATCAAAATCTTTCTATATAAATATAGAAGTTTGTCCTGATTGACAGGGCAACGTACAGCAAAAACCATTGAAGTTAGGAACATGAAATTTGGTAGAAAGTAACTTCTTGGGTATTTGAGGCCTACTAAGAACGGATTTTTCCAAAATTTTAATTAAAATAATAAAAATAATAAAAACAGAATTTTATCGTGTTTCTGTCATAAGATCAAAGCTTATTATTGCACCAAAGTTATTTTTACATCTTTTTAAAGGTTTTAGAAGGTGGCTTTCTAATGATATAAATTTTGTTTAAATAAAGACACTTTTTTTTTTTAATTTTAGTAATTTTTGGTGAATTATTTTTGGACACAATTTGTAACAATGATATCTATTGTAACGAAATCTAAAACGTTGCGATTGCTTCATCGTTGAATCACGTTAAACGTGTTAACGTTGTGATTTTGGAAAATGCTTTCTTTGCTTTAATTTAAAATTCGAAAACTTGAAAGCAGTTCACTAAATAAGATTCTCAGCTTGTTGAGCGTTTTTTTTAAGACAATGGGACATATTATCGCGTGCTAGCTTCAAAAAATAATTTTTTTAAAAATACATTAACTGTCATTTTTTATTTTCACTTTATACTTTCGTGAATTAGTTTCTGTTACTTAAGAAAACATTTTCATAAGTAATGTGATTTCATACTGTGAAACTATTTTTATTTCCTCATAAAATATATAATCACATTTTTCTGTAATTTTTTAAAGCTAATGTTTTTGTTGATTTTTGCATATAGATTAAAAAGCAGGCTTTTATTAAATTTTTGAAATGTGAAACGCTTCTTAAAAAGCCCTTTGCGAAACTAATTTTTTTATAGTCTGGACAATTCTAAACGCTATTACTCTTTTCCATTAAAAGATTTTGATCTAAAAAACAATTAGATGTTATTTTGGCAGTTATGCTAATTCTATGATGACATCCATTCTGGAATACTTTAGCTCTTAGCTTTGTAAGCGAATAAAATGGTCTAAATATTGTGAGTTAGCATAAAAGGAAATTTATGTTTTCCATCCCAGCCATATCAGATTTTATTTGTTGCTGCATACATGAAAATCAAATGCAAAATTTTTGATCAAATTTTTAGTTATTCATATGCTTCTACATTACTGTCGGCATTTTCAGAAATAATATATCCATCTAAATTAAGTTATTTGTTAATTTTAAGAAATGTAGTAAAAGATCTAAGCTGTTTATTGTTAATCTTATAAAAGTTGACTTAATTTGTTTGGTGGTGATGTATATATATATGCTTTTTTTTTCAAAACGAAAAATTTGTTTTACAACAAAAAAATGCACTTTTACAGATATAAATATTAAAATTTTAAAAAATACATATTTAAAATAAATTTAAATATTTTTCTGTAAAAACAATGTATTATAAAAAATTTTATGCCTAAAAAATACACAGATTTACGTATGCATGATATAAAAAGGTGCTCCATTTTTTGGCCAAGGTGCTTAAAAAGTACTTAATTTTTGCAACATTTTCTCACTACGTACCCTGGTTAAGACAGTTGTCATGAGCACTTGTAAGCCCTAAGGAGGAAAACACCTATTATTATTAGATTAAAAAGCAAGCTAAGCTACCATACAAATAAATGTTATTTTTTTCCTTTTTATACCTCAAGCTAAATCACAGCTTTCATTATAAATTGCCTTTGAATTTGACATTCCTGATTTATGTTATCTATCCATATATTTAAAATAATAAGGAAAAACTAATGAACCAGTCATCCAGCCTCAATCCCAATTTGTGCTTCATATGAATGCTTACGACTTATAGATGAAGGGTCGACTATCTTCCATAAATTTTCATCAAGCATGCTACTAACTTAAAAATAATTTTAATCAAGAATCATCCGTTGATAATATTGTCAACAATCAGAACACAATGCGCATGCGTGAATTTTCAACGCCAGTTACGGTAACGCAAATTTTTCTACACCAGTTGGGGTAACGCTATGCAGATAAGAAATTTTTAATTTCCTTTATTCTGTGCTATTTTAATTCAAAAGTATTTCAGAATGAATCTGAAAGATCGATTCATTAACAATGTTTAATTTTAAATGCATAAAACATTAAGAAAATAAACAGAAACGTTTGAAATAATCGGTCGAAAAATGTTAACCCTAGCCTCATTACTGTTGGGGAAAAAAAACTGAAGCCTTAGAATAGAAGATTTTTTTGGCAGGAAAGTTAGTTTTTAATTAATAATTCTAATTCAAAAAAAAAGGGGGGATCCCAGGTGCACATTCTCGACCTCTGAGGTATACTTGTACCAAATTTGGTAGCTGTGGGTCAAACGGTTTGATCTGTAGAGCGCCAACACACACACATTGAGCTTTATATAAGTATAGATTTATGGGTGAAGGACGAACTATCGATGGCCGATAACTGCAAAAATTCTTTTTGGAATTTTTTATTTTATATATAGTCGAACAAGCCGAACTCGGACACCATAGGTATAAAAACTGTTCTAGCAAAATATTTTTATTAAAATGAATTAGAGCGGTATGAAAAGGATTTTTTTAACAATGAATCTATTGTGCAAATAAAAACAAAATCAAATTGCACCAATTCATTAATTGTAATCAACAATTTAGACATAAAATGAAATTTGTGAAAAAGAACCCGTAAACCAAACTCGGACATCTCACAATTAAGTACGAAATAATTGCAATTCTAGGCAAAAATTACTGGAACTTTTATGGTTAACATTTTAGTTGTTCAAGAGAATTTCCCATTCTGTTATTTTCATTTACTGTGAGAGTAAATATTAATTAAAATGTCAAGGCAAAGGGGCTAAACGAGCCCTGAGTTTAGAAAATTGATTATTACACATGCTGAAGATGGAAAGTCTGTACCAGAAATATCAGAGATTGTCGACAAAAATCATTCAACAGTTCATGACACCATTAAACGTTTCAAAACCAATAATCATGTGGAACATAAGCCTAAGACAGCCCAAAATAATATTCACTGAAGCAGATCTGCGATATTTAATAAGAAAGTGGAAAGCAAATCCGCTCCTTAGTGCACCGAATCTAGTATTATTTTTGTAAAAGAATTGGGGAAAAAAGACCAGCCCATCAACAATAAGAAATTCGCTTCATAAGGCAGATCTCAATGGATGAAAAGCCAGACAAAATCCTTTTATAAATAAGCGAAATCAGATTCAAGACTTAAATTCACGAAACAAATTTGCAAGGAGTAGGTAAACAAGATTTTTTTTTTTCGAAAAAAGTCTTATTTACTGATGAGAGCAAATTCGATATTTTTGGATCCGATGGCATGGCTTATATCTGGAGAAATTCCAACAAGGAACTGCACATAAAAAATTTGAAAGCAACTATGAAGCATGGCAGCGGATCATTTTCGAGTTGGGGATTGAGCAAGTTTGGGGTCATTTTCAGCTACTGGCCCAGGAACCATGCATTTTATTGATAGGAAAATAGAACAGAGTATATACATCAACATTTAAAAAAAAATTGCCACAATGTGTACTGAAGCCTACTCTTGGCAACAACTGATGATTTTATCAGGATGATGATCCAAAATATAAGGCTCATCTGGTGCATTCGTGGCTCTTTTATAACTCCTCACTTCATGAACACTCCACCCCAAAGCCTCGATATACATCCCATCGAAAATTCATAGGAATACCTTAACAAATAAGTCCAAGAACACATTTCCAAAATATGAATTGAAAAGAGTATTATTGCAAGAATGGAAAATATTAAAAGTAATTTTTGTGTAACATTCTGGAATCCATGACTAAAATGGTTATAAAAACAAGGACTTGCATACAAAATTTTAATTCATTTGAAATGCTAACTAGTTTTTAAAATCTTCTTAACTGTCCCAGTTTAGATTGTGCATTATTTTTTTAAACATAATTTCTGGTTAAAATGAATTAATTTATAATTTTTGTTTTTATAACTGCAATAAATACACTATGTTTTTTTTTTTTATCATTTTTAGTTAAAAAATTTTGATTGAAATATCTTTTCTTTGGTGTCCAAGTTTGCCTTGGAGCGACTGTATATCACATTTTATTTACCAAAGACGGTAAACAAGTTTGAATGTCATTCAAAGAAATATGCAATTCATTTAGATAATGGAAATTAATAGCCATTCTAACTTTATTTTTTTTAAACTTAATTTAATAAAATACAATATTTAAAGCATAAAATGTGTTTGAATTTCAAAGTCTATGTTTTTATTGATTTGCTTAATTTTGAAACACTGCAAGTGAAATATTTTGTTAACACATGAACCAGATTTTTAAATAAACACAAGACTCCAATTAATTTTAAATGACTTTTATCACAAAAAAATGGGAAGGTTGCATACAATATTTCAGCAAATGGGCAACAGCTGCATAGTGCGACAAGTATCTGAGGAGAAATGTTTTCTCGAAACACTACAATTGTACACATACAACATTGTCATGTTACACTGAAGTAAAAAATTCACACAGAATGAAAACTGTATTATAAAAACCACTAATTATGCTGATTTAAATCAAATATGTACTACAAATACATATTAATGTCATTCAAATGCATGAGATGTACATACAACAGCAACTATTTTTTTCTACACATACCATGAGGTATTACAGCATTCATAGCACAATATAAAACAGTTATAAGTGAAATTAAAAATATGTTTATAAAATTCAATTTGCAGATGAAAACTTTTGAGCAACAGTCATATGAAAGTAAATAACTTTCATATTAAATTAGAGCTGCTGGGTTCTCTTAAAGAAAATTTAAAAAATATTTAAATGCATTATTTGATCTCAGGGCATTTAGCAAACATTAGGAAAGAAAAGTTTTTATTTTTTTTAGACAATGCAACTGTTTCAGAATATTAAAGTATATATCTACAAATGCCTGGAATATTAATAAAATGTAAAGCAGTTATATTTTCATACAAACGAAATTTTGAATCAGCCTTCAATAAATTACATGATATATTAGGGTTTTTTGTCATTATAAGGAAGATACAAGATGACATTATATACACAAATGTGATAAAGAATGAAAACAGACAACAAAAACATTTTAAAATCTAAAATGGAATTCCTTTTAGTAACCTGAGTAATGAAATGGAAATAAAAGAAAAATAGCTGCAAAATTTAATTAAAAATTATTTTATCACTTGAAAGCACAGTATTTAGTATAGGTATGAAAGATTGCATTGCTGTATATATTTGTATAATATAAAATTTTGAAGAGACAATTTGTGTAATGCATAACAGTGTGACCCCATGTAGCAATTTATGAATTTAAATGAATGTTTTTATTTAATACATTAACTACTCATTGACTGAAATTAGATAAATATCTAAATAGAAGTAATTTCACTTCATTTCTTTAAATTTTGAGTTACCCATTAATTTATTAGTTAAATTTTCTTTTCAACTTCAGACAAAATAACTTAAAAAATAATGCTAATGATTTGTTCTTCTTCTTTAAAGTTAAGGGGGGGGGATGAAATAATTCAAAGGATAATTTTTATATTAACTGTGAATAATATAAGAATTAAAGTTTGAAAATATTAAAAACAATTTTACAGCACAGCAATCGTGGATACCTATTGAAATGCCAATTTTCACTCAGGAATTTTTTGATATGATATGTATTAATTTTAAAAAAAAGGGCCAGATGAATTGATTTTTATTGTTTTAACTTTTACTGGTCTTTTTTAATTTACTTCTGATGGTTTAAGCAACAAAATAAATATACTGATCACATTTGGGGACTAAAATAAGTAATTACATTAAATATTATCTACATAAACACTTACACAAAGGAGAAAAAAGTATTCCAACATCTTATAAATTAGGTGTCAATGTAAATTAACAACTATCACAGTCAAAGGCTAAGGAACATCACAATAAAGCACATTCCACATTTCTATCAAAAATGCATTAAAAGGAAACATTTCTACTAGAATATAAAGCAATATCAAAGGGGAAAAAACAATTGCCATACATTGATCTGAAGGAAATATATCGTTCATAATGTACAATTTTAAAAACAAAATAATGATCAAAAGAAATGCATCAAACTATTTAGATATATTATTAAAAGAAAAATTACATTCATAATATTTAAAAGGAAAAAAAAAATTAAATCTGTTAACTTACTCTTTTTATTCCACAAAACAATTTTAATTGTAGAATTTAAAATGACGATCATAGATAAAAGTATTAGTTATTAACATTCTAATTTTATAGTATGCATTTTCTAATTATTCTATTATTTCTCTTTTAGAATTTGTCCAATAAAAGAAGAGAGTTACAGAAGCTTATATATTATATATATACATAAAAATTTGCACCAATGGAGCACTTGTAAATTTTAAACAGACCCAAACACCCACACAAATTAAGGATAAATAAATATTTTTTAAACAAACTTTTTTTTTTGGCAAAGATTAAAACAACAGAAAGTTAATTTACACGTACATAAAATAATAAAAATGCTTTGTGATATGGCTTGTGATGTATATTCTTAATCCACATATTGAAATGAAACAATCGCATGATTTTATTTGTTTTCATACATTAATGTCTTCAGCGATTTTTTCCCCCCAAAGCATTGAAAGAAATATACTTTTTTAAAAATGTGCGCTATCAAGCATGTGTGCTTTCCAAACCTTTTGAATAAGCTTTTATTGGGCAATATTATACTAATATCTGTGATCAATTAAAATAACGAATTTCGATTAATTTGAGCAATAGACAGCTTTTTTATTAAACTGAGCATGATTAACTTTGGAGCCTTATGCATATTAAAGGAATGTAATAATAATTATAATATTTCTTTATTAGTATAAAAACAGGCATTCTTAAAGAATATTTTTTTTATTTCAATTTTTGCAAATATCTTATAAGAAATTACCAAATATATTATGTATGTACCAATATATTATGTACCATTACCAAATATATTATGTAACGAAATAATTTTATAATTTTGGCACACTATTGTTATAAAATACACAGTAACAGAATCAGTTATGAAAGTTTGTTACATGTATAAGGATAATGTTTATAAAGTGTAAATGACAATGCATTTAAAATAAGAATAATCACCAAGTAAAAAGCTGTATATACTCTAATTACTAATTCTGTGAAGTATAATGCTATTAAAATTACATAGATTAAAAGTGACTCATTTGATGATATTTTACACTTAATATGGTATTAAAAAGTTTGTACTTTCTATGAAGATCTATGCATGTGACATAATTATCTCCAGCTATAAAAAGTAGAGAGAATTATATGCACAAACATCAAAACTGTTTCAAAGGAAATGATAATTTTATAACTAATCAATTCTGTCATAAGACAAATGGTTTTCTATATGATAATGTAATCAATAAAAAACTAACATAGCATAAAATACAGTACTAATTATATATATATTTTTAAAATATAAATTAGAAACTTCATGCATCATAAAGGGTAAAAAGAATTGCATCTAATGACTATAGTCTTACATTATTTTACATAGTGAAAACTCACTTTGATTGAAAATTCGATCAGGCATTAATTATGCAAGTAACAATGCCATGGCAACTGAGGACTAAGAGTTGTAAACATTGCAAGTGCCAGAAATAAAAAATCTTTATAAAAAAGGCAGGGCAAAAATCATTTGATCAATATATAAGGCTATTACATTAGCAACTACTTTACATGCCTTCTGAGCTAATTAAAGAACTACTAGGCATTTTTTTTTTCATTTACCACACAATAATGTATTGCTCTTTTTATGTTTTAATACAAAAAGCAGTATTTTTTTAGGGTGGAGAGACAGTGTACTTACATTGTTTACCAATTTTAGTCTTCAATTTATGATATCTAAGAAGCTTTATCATTATAAATAATCAAATTATAAGCAAACTTGACATGAACTCTAACCATAGCAATGCATACAGAATAATAATTGAATATAACATTAATACATGTGAAAAGAACCCTAAAATAGAGATAAATTAATTAAATCGAATTCATTTAACAGGTTTAAAAAGTTAACAAAATATTCACTCAAACTTATATTAATAAAATTTCACTAAAATTTTAGAAATGTGAATGTGAGCATCAACAAAATGCTATATAAAAAAAAAACCAATATAATTTTTGTAACCACCTTTTCACTATTGTCGAGAGAAGGGTGGGGTGATATTGGTATTACTAAAATACAAGTGAACTCTTTAAAACTGTCTTCAGATAGATCAAAGAAGTTAAATGCAAATGTATTTTTCAACTTATCTATTTCATTTCCAAAAGAAGCTCTTGCAAATTTAAAAATTGAGGTGAAACATTTCCCAATTGGTCCACAGATGAAGAAGTGATAACACTCGATTAAAATTAAATTTTAAAAATACCAATTACAAACTGGTTAGCATTACAGATGTTATTACATATTTCTAATCTTGGTTTTTAAAAAATGAGAGAAATGAAGCAAATTCTTTTTTGATTAAAAATAAATTTTAAAGCACCAATTATAAATAGTTAGCATTACAGATATTATTGCATATTTCTCACCTTGGTTTTAAGAAATAGGGAAAACAAAGCAAATTTTTATTTAAAAAAATCATTACTATAAATAATTTTAGATAGTGCATAAATCATTAAATATTTTGGAAAAACCTTTACAAATAACATTTCATTTTAATTACAAGAACAAACATTCAAATCAATACCACTTATATACAGATTTCAACTAACCAAATCTATAGCAAGGGAAATACATTTTTATTTATTACATTGATTTAACTCTAAAAGTTCGGCAACATTTAAAAAAAATGAAAATGAAGTGCTTGCTTTTGCTATAGATATAGAAATATGTACATTAAAAAGGAATTTTTAAAAACACAGACAACATTCCATCAACTGTCACAAGACTATATAAAGATCAATCCTAAAGTGAGCAATAAAATGTTTCTTAAAATCTACAAATACACAATGAAAAGCATCTTCCTTTCGAAAATGGCACAAAAAGGTACATTTAAAAAAGATTCATTCTTTTTCTTTTTTGGTACAATACTACTAAATTTCTTTTTACCAAGATTTAATATAAAATTGCATGCAGCAATTGGCTACAAACAATTTACAATACATTGAAATCCAAAGTTGCTGAAAGGTTTGCAGTATCTTGTGTGGCAAACTCACTTTGGAACACCAGAAAACATTGTTATAGTTCATTTAGACACAACTCAAATTCCGTGCAAGACATCTGCACCCAGAATGAAATAATGTATAAACACATGCACATATATTTGAGTTGCAGTAAATCGCATTTGGAAAATGAGATTAAACGGAAACAGCTTTGGACAATTAAAGGCATATATAATAGAATTTTGACATAAAAAAAAAATTAAAGTTAAAAAAAAACTGAACGAGAGATAAAAATTAACATGTCTTAAATTTACATTTATTAACGGATGTATACATTCAAAACACTGTCCAGGATCTAATGAATTTTTTACCTATAAATTAATAATCAAAATAACAAAGTTTCAAATAAAAGTTCATAAGCTAGAGCACCATAAAAGCTTGAAATTGAAAACACAGGAAAACAAGGCATCATATTAATAAGTACATATTCTAGAAAAATCATACTTAAATAGTCAAACTCATTGTGTTTCAATAGTATGAATAAAATATGAATGAAATTTCATAATTATAATACAGTTACAGAAAAGGGGGACAGGTTGAAAACATATTTACAAATAAACAACAAAAAATCTGGGGGCGGGTGCATTGACACTGTTTTTTTTAACTATTAAAATAATTTACAAAATTTACAAGGCTAAGAACAACTTTTAATTTCACCATGTAAAAAAAAAAAAATTCTAACACATAATAGCAGAGATAGTGAAATAAATAAAATTTGATTCCACACATTCTATAGAAGTACCAATAAAAAGTCCAATAAACATATTTGAAAATATAATTGCTCAGATTTATAAACTGTTGGATAAAAAGAAAAAAAAATCTGTGTCTACATAGAATAAATGGTGCCACTTCAGATATAGCCAAGTTTACTTCGGGGTGAGGATTTAACAAGTTTTGTATGGCAGGTGCAATGACTTAACACAACAAAAAGCCAGATGTATTTTTATAAGGCAGATGCAAGAAGATATTATTAAAATGAATAAAAAGGCAAACTGAAAGACATAATTCCAATATCATACTTAGCACATCAATAGCGCAATATATTTCATATTGTGCATCTATTGTAAATTTAATTAACAACAAATATCTTGAATAATTGCTGTAATTAACAGAAATAAGTAAATCATGTTCATAAACACTTAACAATATTTATTCCAACTTGGCATAACATCCATGGCACCTAATCCTTGCTAGCCATTGCATGCACCTACTTCTTTGAGCATCCATATATAAGACATGAATATCAAAAATTGAAGGCTTACTCAAACATATAGTTCTGGTTCAAAGCTTTCACAAATTGTGTGCAGGAATCAGGTCACTTCTGTAAGCCCCATGGAATAAACTGAAGGAGTAGGCAGGAAAAATGAAAACAAGAGTTCGTCCCCAGGAGGAAAGTGATGACAGTTACTCAGCTTCAGAACTTGGTAGCACAAGTGAGATCGGCATCCGGCTGAGAAGGAAGGGACATTCAGGCCTTGTAGTGCATTTTAGATCCCACATGCCCCATGAGATGTCCCCCTGACAACTGGTCATACTGAGGCATGGAGAGGGACAAGGGGTCAGTCACAGAACAGACAAGCAAACTAAACTCAAAAGTGCAAAATCAAGTGCAAAGGCAGGCAGCTAAGTTCAGTGGTTGAAAAACATATAATGCGTTTTCTTTATTACTTCTTTCAGGAACTGATAATATGAACTGTTAAACATTTCTTATGATTATAGAATCATGCATATTATTTCAAAAATTTGAAAACTAGAAACTAATATACACTGAGCGTTTTAGTAGAAATAAGGATTTTTTAAGTTTTTGGAATAATAATTCTAATATATGCCTAGATGATAATAAGAAAGTATCAAATAATAGCCTTTTTCAGTGATCAAAATTTTGGTATTAAATATCAATAATTCTTTTTACATTTATTATAAAAATGAACTCTTTTTAAATGAATATAACAATTTTTCATTCTGATATTTACTAATAATGAATACTGATGAAATGATACTAAGCATAACTTATATGAATATAATAAGAATCAAGTTTATATATCTCTACCAATTATAAAGATGAATGTGCATATGTTGGAATTCTTCATGTCAGGCCATTTGATACAGGGCTACCAAATTTGACATATATACCATGAAGATAAAAATGTGCATCTCAGATTTTTTTTAAAAAATTTTAATTAATAAAATTTAAGTTGAATTTTGGTATTTTTCTGCAATAAATTCAAAAAATATTACTGCAGAAAAATAAACTTTATACCGTTTCAAAATTTAAAAAAAAATTATCTTTTGAATGATACTAAATTAATAATTGCTGCATTTTCGCAATTTCTTAAAAATATTTCTTTCTCCTAAATTTACAATAATAAATAACAGTGTTTTATTTGTTTTATTAATTATTTGATCACATGATCTTCAAATATTGAAAGTTGAAAAAAGAATTCATATAATATCTGTGTAGTTCGAAAGACAGCAAAAATGTGGAGTTACAATACCACAAAATTTACAAGATAGCTGAACAACACATATGCATTTTTAATAATGCAATGATGTCATGTAACAAATACATATGTAAGGTAGTTAAATTAACATAGCTTTAATGTCCAATCATTCAATAGACTTATGGATGTGTAGTTTTTTTATCTATATAATTTAAATGAAATTAAATATAATCAATATTCCCTGCGAAATAAAAGCAACTGGCAAAATATATAATTAGCATAATAAATTTCGATACAGATTTATATTTATTTATTTATACAGATATACTGTAAAGAGTTTTGTTTTTGTTATATATGGCCAAACACAATCATAGAATTGAAATTAAAGAATTTGGAACTGAACAAATGCAGCTTGAATTTCAAGATTAATTAATACTTAAATATAGATATGTGAGATGACTGTTTAAAAACATTTGAATGCAAAATGAATTTGAATGTAATTACTTAATTTCTTTTATAGTAATAAATATTTCACTCTTACTTAAAGTGGAATGTATTAATGTTGTAAAGGCTATGATATGTCCTTCCATCTGAATTATTATTTTAAATTATAGTAAGCTTTATGAACAAAACATAGTTCTGAAACAATTAATACAATTTAATTAAATATCAAAGCACAATTATGGGCTTTGCTTGAATTTAATGCATTTGATGCTTGGCTCTATTATCAAGCAATTATTCATTAAATGCTGTTTTGTGAATGATAAATTATGTAATGAATTATATAACTTTAAACACATTTAATATATATTCAGTTTCTAACTAAAAATAATCTGCTTGTAACTAGTTTTTAAATTTAGTTGGCAAATAACAAAATTTCGCAAAAGACTTTTGTATTAATAAATATATTAAAATTTGAGAAACTATATTTTGTAAAATAAGATATATTAAGGCAAAAAATAAATTTTAAATGCCTATCTCATTATATCCATAAAATATTTAGTATGCTCATAATGATCAATGAAATACTTCTGTCTCAGTTTCAAAAGTATGATAGGATTTATTAATAATATATGACCTATTTAGTTATAATACCACAACAATTATAAAAGAAAAATGTGAAAATGTTTAATAAAATACAGTCATCCCACAATAATTCCCAAAATTATCAAAACGATAGTAAAATAATTTGAATTTTAAAATTGGATAACTACTAAATTTCATGTTTCAACATGAAAAATAAAATGAAATTTATCGGAATATTAGTATTCTTCAATAATGTATTATGTCTCCAAAGCATCACTTTTTTCTTTTACACAGAAATTTTGAAAAATTATTTCTTTATTTCCTGTTCCAGATAAAAAGGAATATATATCAAATGATAGGTAATAGCTATGAAGAAACTGTGATATCTAAAGACTGATTTGTTCCAAGATGAAGTTCTAATACTAACATTACAGCATGCTCTATAATTTATATTTATTGAAGTTGCCCAAATGAAATAGAGGTGTCATATATATATGAATACCAAATTGGATTATAATATCATTTTATGGGGGAGAGGACCCGATGAATGTACATTTAGGTTATATTCATAACATATTATTCAAGATTTTAGTCTTCGATATTATAGCTGTCAGCAGTAATAATGCCCGATTTGGGAATATAGGCTTTGAAATTTGAATATTAAATCTTCCTAACCACCTAAGAATTGAGGATAAAAACAAGGAAATTTACTTATAATATCTTCCTATCATATAACCAAAAAATTAATTGTATATTTGTAGCAACCACTGAACTTAAATTCAAGAATCATAGTACTTAATATGAAGCATGCACATGCTAATAAACATAAAAAAGCAAAGAAAATGTCACTATAATAATAGATGAAGCCACATATCAAAAAGGGCCCAATGTTCAGAAGAATTTGTTTAAATGCATTAAATCAAAGAAATGCCATTAGAAATGAATATAAAAAAATACCCAATCATGCTGTAAATACATAAGATAAATAATCAAACATTTTTCAGATGCACTAAAGAACTGGAAATTTAGTATTAAGGTAAATATTCATGCAGACAAATTTGTGTCATTTTGCCAAGGCATATTTATTATATTAGGTTAATAAATATCAAGGAAAAAGCAAAGAGCCTCATAGATATTACATACATACAATAAAAAACAGTAAACATTTCAACCCATATCATATTAAAAAGTCTGTGAAAAATAAAAAGAATAAATTCTAAAAATTGTTAACATTAAATATACTGCAATTTAATTACATAATCATCAATTGAATTTCAATTTATTATTTACATAAATAATTGAAATATTTTTAAAACTGACATTTATTGAAATAAATTAGTTTATTTAATGTTTTTTTAAGATGGAGATCATGTAAAATTACAAATAAATTATATATAAATTTTTTAAAGTATTACTAATATTTATAAAAAAAAATTCTGGAAAATAAGATGGAAAATATAAAAAATATTTAAGACATATCTTTCAATGTAGAATCATCAATCATGTAAATAAAAACAGACTGTCAGAATGTTTATTGCTCATTTTTTTTAAAAAAATAAGGTTCAGAATTTATCATTCTAACATCTTTTACCATTAAACATATTTGATCTTGTATAACTCACTTTGCACACTAACAGTACTAATAACAGCAGAAAACCTAATATGCAGGATGTATTTAATAATTTTTTTTTTATTTTAGCATAAAAAAACTGATTATAATTTGCCATGCCAATATACTTTTTATGCAACAAACAAGTCTCTTTAAAAAATATTTTTGAGTTTGTAATAAACAACATGAAATAATAGTAATGGGTTTGAATAAAATGATGAACCATCTGCAAATAAAGTAAATCAGAAAATTAAGATAGCAAAAATTCAACTAAAACGAAAATTGAAGGAGGGATCTCCATCATAAAGTATATCTTCTGTTTCTAAACTTCCAATTATTACCTATTTAGGCTCTATTTAAGATTCTACTTGCTTTGGTAGAAAGGTCATTAAAAGAGACTATGATTTAATTGCTTGTTAACTAAGAAGAAGCACAGAGCCTAGTGAGAATGGATTTTGAAATTTAAGCTATAGTCATTTCTTCTATAAAATCTTATTCAGTAAAAGGAAGCAATTATAAAAATGGATTTAAATTAATCCTAGGTATTTGGGCTGGTACTTTAAATCTGGATTTCAAATTATCTTGAGAAGAATAAAAAGATGTTTCATAATCTCATCAATGAGCTATAAAAACTCAACTAAGCATAAAAATAGAAGGCTGAAGCAATAATGCTAAATTTCTAAACAAGACCTCAATAGAGATAAGACTCTTTGTTTCAGAAGTTTTGTTTTCAATAATTTCTATTTTAACAAGCATCAAAATAAAGAATTCTAGACATATTTAAATAATACATCCTTTTTTTATGTATTAAAAAATTAACTGATGGCAATACATAGTATATTTTAAATAATAAAGTTTTAGACATCCTGTACATCTGATTTTACAAAAAAAAAAAAAAGATTTTTTTTTTTAATAACTTACTGCAGGTGGAGGAGTATAACGTCCATGGAGATAGTTGTGGTCATCATGATTAGCACCATGGCCATTCCTGCAACACAAAATAACATTTCAATTTTAGATGTAAATTGCATACCAAAAGTACAAAACAATAAATGCATAACCACATCAAAAAATGGTAAAATCTTCAAAAATATTGCCATAAACTAATTAAGCTGCTGTAAAAGTTTACTTTTGAATTAAATAGATCAGAAGGTATGTCTTGAGAGCAAATTTTGAAAACAGGATAATTATCATTAAAATTCCTAAAGAAAGCTAAATACTAAAAAGATCTTACAATCCTCAGTAAAAGGTATATTTTCACAGAAAATCGAGCGTACCTGCTAAAACGAGCTTTAACACACTTTTTAAAAAACAACATGCAATGGATATAAATATAGTGTAAAAAAAAATTTCATGACATTTTTTATCTATTAAAGGATTTTATAACTTGAAGTAAAAAATTAAAAAGTCTTATGGAAATATCAGATTAAAAACAATTTTAATCCTCACAAACATAGAACAACCAAAGAAAAAAAAAAGGGGGGGGGGAATTGCGTGCATTTTCTTATTTATATTAAAATTTAATGCCTAAATTTTAAACTGATATATAGATTCAAATATACATTAACTATGGAACATTGGTAACATTAATTGATCTTAATCATCAAAAGAAAAACAGAATTAATAAGAAAATAATTTCAATTAATTTAAGGTTGATAATAAAATATCTTGGAAATGTTCTCTGAAATGTAATAATTTTCTTGGTCTTTTCTTTTTCTTTCCAAAGAAAACTTTTTTCCCCTCTAATGATTAAATTTTAAAAGAAAATTTAATTACAATACAGGAAATCTCAACATAATTCACAAAAAAACTTAAAATAGATTGAAATTAAGGATATATGTCTTAATTATTTCTAACTACTGAACAAAATTATAGACAACACAGAAAAACACATGCTAAAAGAAGAATGTTCTAAATAGGCAAATTAAAATATCAGTAACATTAACAAATATTAACAATGAAAGCTAGAATATTTTCAGCATGTTACGGTAAACATGAAATTCAACTTGTTGTAAAATTATATTTTTAAGACAAAAATGAAAGATGCAATTTTTAACAGAATCAGATACAGCATATTAATTCTGAATTAAATGTTTTAAATGAGAAAATTAATAATATAGTTAAAAATTCATAAAAGCAAATAAGCAGACCAGTGTTATTCACATTAAGAGTTGTGCACACAAATCACTCCACTCCAAAAGCTTGCATTCACATTCCTGCACTATTTTTTGTTACATTAATTAAATATACAACCAATCTCTTGATAAACTGCATCATGTATTAATCTTACACAAAGTCCATAATTCAGTTAATTAAAAATTTCTGATATAACTACAATAAACAACTGAAAAAATACAATACCATTCAATTTATAGATTTATAAAATATTAATCATTTTTCTCACATAATAAAAATAATTCTATAATTGAAATCAAATGAAATTTTGCATTCAAAAAATTACATTCAGTCAAAAGACACTTTCAAAGTTCCTTCAACATTTTCTTGCTTCTGATATTTTTCTTAATATTTTTTTTTCACTGGGAATTTCTACTATATCTTAAAATTTTAAGAATTCTTTAATATGTTAGTAAAAATTATTTTTCATGTAGGAATGAGAATCTATTACAATTTCCAGAATGTTCAATAATTAATTTTTTAAAAATCTAAAACCGCATTTGCAACCTTTAATCCTGATAGATATAATTATCAGAATTTCTTACTAAGTTACTTTTTAAAAAGTACGAAAACTAAGTCACTACATAAGTAAGAATAAAAAATTAAAGGAATGGGGGGGGCAACAGATCAAATGAAAAGAAAATATAATTATCACAGCTCAAGGGAATGGTTGTATTTTATCTCTTCCACACAAGTGGCTAGGTTTATAGTTAGGAAAGGGAAAAAAAAAAAAGCGTCAGCATTTATAAAGTGCAGAAACGTAGATAGAAGCTCACAAAGACATATTGAAGTAAGGGGTCTGGGGTGGGGTATGACTGGAACGGGGTCGAAAACCAGTGCTGCCATACGTCTCACGGTTTCTCCTGGCACTTGACATGGTTGAAGATGGTGGAAGGAAAGGATCTTCTTCATCAATATGTTCCACTGGAGGCCTAAGTTAAGGTTGGGAATTTGACAGATATGAAATTATAGTCATAACATGCAAGTAAAAATAAATTATAACATAATTAACCATGCAAAATAATAACAAAATAAAAATAATACAGAAAGAATGTGCAATTTTTCTAAGAAAAGGGGGACAAATTATATTATTATGGTTACTAAGTGTAATATTCTGCCCACAATATTTTATGAAGCTTATAGAAGAATTCAGCATTTAAAATAAAAGTTTAAAATTCCTTTCTTTCCTAACTGTCTCACTGACATCTTTGAAACAAAAGATGTTCAAGATCAAGTAAAGCATTTGCAATCACATTACTTAAATGCAGAAGTACAGTTGATTCAGAAATTATGAAGCAATTAAAAGTTCATTATTTGTATTGATGTTTTTCTTCTCTCACATACCAGTCAAGTACGGGGTAAAAAAAAAAAACCCATGTGCAGCATGGATAGAAAATCTTGAATGGTTCATACAGAATTATATGCAAAATATTTTTGTACAAAACATTAAAAATGTTTAATGTTTTACAAAAATGTTCTATATAGTATGAAATTACATGGGGGAATATTAATGGTAAATGCATAATTTAGACATCTTATTCTAAATTCTAAAATTACTTCAATGAATTTAAGTATTCAAAGTCAAAATATTCTGTGCACTTAAAATGTTCAGTCATTTCAAAAAAGAAATTTTTAAATCAAATATTGATTAATACCAATCAATTTAACATAATGATCTTGAATGATGTCCTCAGACTAAAAGAAATTCAGGTAGAAATGGAACACATAATTAAAATAATTCATAAAATGGATGCAATTAGTATTTCTAAGAACTAACCAAAATTAATCACAAACTAAGATAAATTTAGATTTATTAATATCGTTATAATCTTTAGAAGCAATTAGGACTTTCAATTAACAAATCACTTACTGTAATTTTAAAACTGGATACTAATATCTTCATGAAGTTAATTTAAAATAACCATTTTACGAAGAAAAAAAATTGCACATTCAATACTTAACGAAAAATTAAGAATTTAGAATGTTAATATAATTTCAAAAATAACAGATCCATGCAAATTAGATTTTTAAAAAAAGAATAAAGAAAAATTAATGAATGAAACATTTATAAAAGACAAATCATGCTAAGATAACTATTAAAGGCAAAATAAAAATTCAATAAACTTAATTGGATGTTCTTTATATGTGTGACAGAATATATTTAGAAGCTTACTTATTCATAACCTAACACTTAAATAAATATAACCAAAGAAGTTTTAAAAATTAAATACGTATTTTCTTCATTTAATATAATACATAAAAAAACTTGTTAATGAGAACACGATTTTACTGATGTTAATCTGAAATCATTTTTAATAAAATATACTGCAAAATGTTTTAAAAAGCTTTCAAAGATAAAATCCGCCATCCATTTTAAATCTTACATGACAAGAAACAAACAAATAAATTTTTTTACTTCTTTCTAATATGAATCCAAGTATGAGATGCCACCCAAATAAGAACAGTAAATAAAAGTCCACTTCCAACAGCAGAGACCAACATAAAGGCAGTTCCTTCCCTAAATTAAAAACCCAAATTTTTATCTGCACTTTTTAAAATTCTATTTTCAAGGGGGGAAAACAATGCAAATATTAAAATGAATAACAGGAATAAATTTAGCAAATTTCCATAGCATTATTTCTCAAAAACATTTTTCCACTGACTTTTAATTGCAAGAATCTAACAATAATAATAATTCAATCTTTCTAAATAAAGAAAGACTAAAAGAAATAATAATTTAATCGTTCATTAAAAATGATAAAATTTATGACAAATTATATTAAAATCTTCAAAAAAGAAACCAGAAGAACAAGTTATTAAGAACTTTTCAAAGAGCCATTTAAATTCTTAAAAGTGTATAACTCTTCATAAAAATCTGAAAATGACTTTAATAATTTGTAATATCTATTTCTGAAAAATAAACTTTTAAATTGTTCATTTATTTTACTTTTAAAATTGGCAGAGTTCTAAAAAATAAAAATACATATTATTAATTTGCTCAAGCTAAAATAATAATAATTTAATGATAAAATTTAAATATTTTTTTATCAAACCATTTTGTTTTCCCTCATTAAAATGGGTCATTTTTTTTTTCTCAAAAAATAATAGAATTTCACTGTGAATAAGAAACAAATTTATTATGAAAATAACTTCTTAATTATTCTCAAAATAGATTTAACAACTAATCGCATATTTTGCAAAGTTATCTATCATAATATACTATCCATATTAATTTTCAAAATTGATTTTAATGCAGAATTTTTAAAATATTAGGTATCAAGTTATTTATTTTACTGACATCTAGAAGTAATCATCATATTTCTAAATCTATAGAAAAACATTCTTAAAAGGCACTTATAAAAAATAATTTTTATAAAAGAGCTAATATTTCAGATCCAATCAAATGTGTAAGTTCATGATTATTTTTATTAAATTTTTTTAAATAAAGAATTTTGCAATAAAAAACTTTTTAGGGTAATTTTGAACATAAAGTTCAATATTATCAATATTTCAAAGTAAAAAATAACTCCTCAAAACATAATTTTTAAAAGATTCCAACATTAAATTTAATACAGACAGTAAAACTTACAAAGTAAAAGTACAAGCTGCTTGCAAGGCATTTTTGTATTCTTTATTAATACCATCACATTTCACCAAGCTTATGATTCCATTCAACAGTTTTTCAGTTTGGTTGACATGGTCAGATAAATGAGCTAAAGTTTCTTCAATCTGGAGGAAATAATAAATAACAAATAGAAAACTATCACTGTTTATAGGTTTATATTTAAGGAAAACTTCATTCAATTTAAACTTTATTTCAATTTGATGTTAAAAACCAAATTATTTCCCTAGGTCCATTTATTACATATATTTCAAGTATTGCATCACTACATATACACACATAAAAAAATCGCATCAAAATAGAAATTTAACATTAAAGAATTTCAACTTGGTCATTCTTGCATAACTGAATATATAAGTATGAATATAACATGTTCACACTTCTTAGCATTGAAATTATTGCTATCATAATTTGATTGAATTTATTTATTTTACATAAAACATCTCATAGTCTTATAATTAGCACAATGATACTAAAAAAACACATAATTGTTAAAGAAAATAAAAAAAAAAAGCAAAAACACAAATTCTATCAGTCTCTACAAACCAATTTCAACTCTCAAATTTTGAGTAATTCATTCATCAAATAATTTTTTTTTTTTAAGTTGCTGATACTTTTGAAATTACAAACAGAAATCTCTTACAAGTATTTAAAATCTTTACTTACAACAGGAAGGTTATCATGCAAGGCCAAAACAACTACATTAACTTGGTCTAGTGTTTCTTTAACATTCTTCATGGCTTTCATACCTTCAGCAACAGCCTATAAATAGTTGAAATAAGTTTAGTACAATTAAAAGTGAAATTTACATTAAGTAAATGAATATAATTATTCTATGAAATATTACCTTATTAAATGGATCTTGACTTTTTTCATCACAATGGATGTAGTAAGTCAACACTCCTAAATTGTAGAAAAAAGGGAAAAATAGCAGATAGGAAGAGATAATAGATTTTTAACTTTTTAAAGCAGTAAAAAAATTAAAAATTAACTAACAAAATGCATATTATAAAAAGATCTTAAATCAATACAAAACTTACTAATTTTTGATCAATGTTAATAAATTACAAAAATCAATGTACAAAATGCATATTTTGAATACATAAAATTATTCAAAAACAATTATTGAAAGGAACTAGATTGTAAAATAATTACAATTATAAAGAAGATAATTTAGATTTCTTTTATTTTAAAAGGAAAGCAGAGGAAAAGTTCATATATGTTAATCTTACTAAGAACAGAAATAATTATTTGTAAATGGATTACAATGGCAAAAAACATTTCTTTACATATTTTGTTTATAATGATAAAATTAAAACCATTTATATTTTGAACAATAATACATTCAAATTTATTATCAATAGCTTTCTTGGATACCATTTTTTAAAAATAAATAATTCCTATTTAATGCAATACAAGAAATATTGCTCATGTATTCTGGAAAATATTACATCAGAATAATAAATACTGTAATAACCGAATCAATGTTAATAAATGCCAAACATAATTAACTTGACATAAAATATCTCAAAATATATGAATGCAACACCTACATTTCTGCAGGAAACAACTTCCATTGCTGAGATTGATCATGAAAAGTTACTTTAGGACAGACAAGGTTTCAATATCAACAAAATGGGACTTTCTCAAAAAGCTTTCATAAACCTTTTGCAAATATCATTTAATGAATAAAGCATATTTTTCCTGCTTACCAGTTTCAACAACGCCATTTGCTTGCTGATACAAAAATGGTTCAGGATCCAAGCAGAAATCTGATCCAGCCTTTGAGCAAATACAAAAGAATATATTATCTTCTGCAACTCAACATTATGCAAGATAAATTAATTTTTCATGCTTTTTATTAATAAAAAAAAACTATTTCATCAATTATCACAAAACCTTAACAAGACACATTCATAAACTTAAGTGTTTTTAAGCAAAATATGAAATACGTTAACAAAGGGACTCTCAGAATTATTCTCAGCAGATATATTGTTGTTTCAGGAACACAGAAAATACAAGTTCAAATAAATTAATTTGTACGATTTCTCATCACTTCTAATGATTCTGATTTTTCATGATTTAAATTAAATATCAACATAAAAATGGCTAGGTATGTAAGAATGAATTGCTAATGTAAAATTTTGAATAATTAATGCATAAGTAATATAACTTTATTTAAATGCATAACAAGGCCCCAAACATAACTAATAAACAAGTAATTAACTACAGAATAATTTCTTATTGTTGATATTAATTGAACAAGATAAAGGAAATGTTTTTTTTTTAAATCTAGATAATACTAAACTATAATTAATGGTCTGGTATTTTATAGAGTTTTGAATGAAGCTTAGTATTTAATTAGCACAGTTCAAAATTCCTGTTATAATCAGATACAAGATATAAATCTTCTCCAAAATAAGATTTAACAAATGCAACATGTATAGAGCTAAACTTGAAAAGGTTGAAGATTTTTGTCAAGATTCTAATTTAAAAACTGTAATAAACAAAGGGAAAAAATAAGAAAGACAGGGTGCATAAATAAAAATGTATCATATAAAAATAAGTACTTTTTAAGCATCTTCAGAGAAAAATAAGAAAAAGGATTGAATTTTATTTCATGATTGTAGAACTATGTGTTAAGATAAAATGAACTAAGTTGGGTAGCAATAAGCAAGTAACCAATTTATGAAACATAAAATAACTAACTCCAATAAGTGTAAAATATTTTTCACCAACATTGAAATTAAATTCATTAAGATGTCTTTTTCTATAAATTTCATTAGAAAAATCTTATTAAAGGATTTTTATTCCATACCTAAAATTATTTTATTACACTATATTAGGTAATATTAAGAAAAAACATTATACTGCTACTCCATTAACATTTCAATACCTTGAAAGAAAAGGCTATGGACATATGTAAACAAAATTTAAATATAAAATTGTACTAATTTTAAACAAACTTTGTTTATAATATATGCATTTAAAAAATTATAAAATAATGCAATTTTCTCACTAAAAGCTTTCTCCGATTCATTAGATAATATTAGTAATGAAAAGTCTCTAGCTTGTTGAACAACTGAATTATTATTATTTTAATTTCAATCATTTCCTTTCCTACAAGGAATTTTATTTTCCATAAAGACATGACGAAATCAAATCAACTAATTTTTGTTATTGTCTTTGGCAACTATTTCTTTGGCTATCTGTTCCTTCAAAAACATGCAATACTCTGAATGTTGACGATATTTTCAGTTCTTAGGTAGTTTACTGAATGGTTACCATCAGACTAAACATTTAAAAATTATCTTTTATTAATTTTTTTCTCATCAATATTTTTATAACTGATGAACTCTTGTTCATCAGATGCTTGTTCATGAGAAATAATGAAATTAATTTTCAAAACTCCTTGCAGTTTTTTTAAATTTATTGTCTTTCAATAAAGGATTTAAAAAAAAACACTTATCAATTCTCATTTTCCTGACACTGAGTAAAGATAATTCACTATCATCTATATATTACATAAAATAAATATATTCCATGAGAAGAGCATCACATTAATCTTCATCTTTTTAGCTTTTCTAATGCAAGAAGAACAAGAACATGTTTCATTTTCTTCTTTTTTTTTTTTTTTTTTACATTAACTAGTGTTCTTTGTCCAATTTTTTTTTTTTTTTTTTTTTTACTGATGCATAGTCTACTGGAGATCTATTCATTATGCATTCCAACATTTTTTTAAACAATGTACTGATAATCATACCTAAAAAGCATATAGATTTATCAGATATTTCCTTTGTGGAACTTGTAATAATTTATTCCCTTTTTCACCTGCATTCACTTTATCAATAGCAGAATTTTATATATTATTAGAAAAATTAATTGGGTATTAGCCATATAGAAAAGAAATTTTAAAATATATATTTTATTATATATTATTTTAATAGCTCATATATATCAGATGCATAAAAAAGTAAAAATGAGTTAATTTAGATACACTGCAAAAAAAAAAAAAAAAAAAAAAGGCTTAATATGTTTTGCAATACATACAGTCGCTCCAAGCCAAACTCGGACATCAAAGAAATTCTACTAATTAAGTAAAAAAAATTAAATAAAAATGATTAGAAAAATAATTAAATGCATTTTCAATAATATATTTATTGCAGTATTAGAAACAGATAACAAAACATATAAATTGTTACATTGTAACCAGAAATTATTGTAAAAAACAAAACAAAACAAAAATTAACGCACAAGCCAAACTCGGACGGCTAAGAAGATTTTTAAAACTAGTTAATATTTCAAATGAATTAATATTTTGTATGTAATCCTTTGTTTTTTATAAGCATTTTAAGGCGTTTAGGCATAGATTGCACCAATTTTTCACAAAAATTAGGCTGAATATTGTCCCATTCTTGCAATAAAGCTCTTTTCAACTCAGTTTTACTTGAAACAGCGAGTTCCCGGACTTTTTTGTTAAGATGATCTCACAAATTCTCGATGGGATTTATGTCTGGGCTTTGGGATGGTGTTTCCATGACGTGAGGACAATTATATAGGAGCCAGGAACGCACTCTATAAGCTTTATGCTTGGGATCATTATCCTGATAAAATCTCCAATTATTGTCAAGCGAAAGTTTTTGCACACATAGTGGCAAATTTGTTTTTAAAATGTCAAGGTATACATTCTGATCCATTCTCCCTTCAATGAAATGCAAAGTTCTTGGGCCAGCAGCTGAAAATGATCCCCAGACCATTACTGATCCGCCACCATGCTTCACAGTTGGTTTCAAGTTTTTTCTACGCAATTCCTCATTCGATTTTCTCCAAACATATGGCTTGACATCTAATCCAAATATATTTAATTTGCTCTCGTCAGTGAATAATACTTGTTTCCAGTAAGAAAAATCCTCGTTTTCATGCTCCTTTGCGAATTCACGTCTTACTTTTTGATTTCGCTTACTTATGAAAGGCTTTTGTCTGGCTTTTCTTCCATTGAGATTTTTCTTATGGAGCTTATTTCTAATTGTTTATGGACTAGTTATTTTTCCCTAATTCATTTTCAACAATAATAGCTAGCTTTGGAGCGCTAAGGAAGGGATTTACTTTCACTTTTCTCACTAAATATCGCTCACCTGCTTCGGTGAAAATCTTGTTATGGGCTTTTTTAGGCTTATTTTCCACCTGATTATTGTTTTTGTAGCGTTTTATGATGTCATGAACCGTGGAATGACTTCTTTTGACAATCTCCGATATTTCTCGCACAGACTTTCCATCTTCAGTATGCTTAATAATCAATTTCCTTAACTCTATGCTCGTTTGGCCCCTTTGCCTTGACATTTTCAATAAATTAAGTTTTTTACTGCAATAAATAAAAAAAAACCGCCAAATCGAGAATTCCGCTGAACAACTACAATGTTTTTCATGAAAATTGTCTACAATTTTCAATCAGAATTGCAATTATTTGTCGCTTTATTGTCAGATGTCCGAGTTTGGCTTGCGCTCTCTTTCTTCCGCAATTTTATTTTTATCTCTAAATTTGTCATTATAATTTATGAATTAGCGTTATTTGGTTTATTTTTAATAGAGCAATAAATTCACTATTAGAAAACCATCTTTACTTTTTTTGAATTCCTTTTAGTCAAAGTATTTTTGCAAAACAAGATTTTTTTCTATGGTGTCCGAGTTTGGCTTGGAGCGACTGTATAAAACCAGCAGTAAATGTTCTTTTGCATGCTTCCCAATACAAGTATATCAACTTTCTCTCCATCATAAAAATCAGAGGCCATGGACAAGATCATGAAATCCATGAACACTCAGATTTTTATTTTCAGAGTTCTGCATATCAATATTTTGTTTTTCAGTATAATAAAGAAAACCAAGTATGCCATTTTGGAAGCTTATTAATATACTTACTTACCAAATTTATCTAAGTTTTTGTATTTTTATCACATTTATATACATGTGCATGTAACAGACATGATGGATTTGCTTCAAAAGTTTATACTGATGCTAAAACTGTGTGCCAAACTTTAGCAATATAGCTCTTTGCATTTTGACACTATTTCCACTTACAAGACAAACAAACAAACAAAAAATATGTGAATGAATTTCATTCACATTTTATTAAAAATAGCAAATTTGGTGCAGAACTCTTTTTTCTTCTTCAGAAAGAAGCCAAATCAAATTTCATCCATTTAACTCGCAGCATTTTTGAGTTTCCATGTTCACAGACAGATACATACAATTCCAAAATTTTGTTTTTCAGAGGTCTGAATCATGGGAACAGGGCAAAATTTCAAGATCAAATTTTTTTGATAAATGGAATTTTTTCTTTCTGAATATTAGTATACAAGAAAGTAAAAAAGGAGTTTTATTGGCATTAATTCATTTTTGATACCTTGAACTAGAGTAACAAACGACTTACAAGTAACTTTCAAGCAACCTAATGCTTTACTTTTTTTATTTTTGGAAATCTTAAAAGTATTCAACATATATACTTTTGAAAATCCACAATAAGTTAAATATACATTTTCCCAACATGTTGTTGAAAAATTCTAAAGATTTGTTGTATGTGTATGTAAAAATTATTCACAGTATTATTATTGGTGATTTACTAAGTGTTGTTGAAATGTGTCTAACAAAAATTCTACAAGAACAGAAATAACCAATACAGAAAAGCATAAAATGATGAACTGAAGTCACATTTAAAAACTAATACATGTGGTTTTACATAAATATATAAAATTACCCTAAAAACTATTTTTTCCCTATCTAAGCAAGTAAAAGGAGATGAAAGATCAAGTAAATAAAAGAAATAGGTTTTCCCCATACAATCAATATTTCCCTAATCTGAGATAAAAACATTTTCCACAGACTTCCAAGATTCACCAAGAAATGTAAAAAGACAGACTGCAAAGAAAATGCAATCATATAAAAGTAGATCTTAAGTGGTTTTATAATGGCATGAAAATCGTCCCCTTCCCCTTCATCAGCAAACAAAATAAGAAAAAGAAAACTTTAAAGCCCTTAATATAAGGACAATTAAAAATAAGTAGTTCCCAAGGATTTTCAATGATACTATACATCTTGCACATTATTTTTAACTATAGTTAGCTGTTGCATTAAGAATGGATATTTTGTTTTGCTCTCTTAACTCGTAAAGATTATAAACCTTTAAATGAAATAAAGCTAATTATTCATTTCTCACACAAAAATACTAAAAAAAATCTAAAGTAATTATCAAAAGTTTTACTGAACAATTATTTGATGCACTTGTAATCTAAATACATAAATTTATTTTGTAAAATGTTATTAGCTTCCAATTTTAAATCAAATAAAATAGACACAATTTAAAAACAGATATTGATAATAAAAAGGGAAAGAAAGCCTTTAACACATAAAAGTAAAAAGGCTGTATTAAGGATATATTTTAAAACATTTTTTATATAAGCAACAAATAATAATTCAAAAATCAAATATTGCTTATAACTAAGAGTAATAAAGCAGGCAGCAAAATTAATGTATTTGATAACTTATTGCACTCACCACACATATTCCAACATACATGGATACTAACACCCAACATATCACAACAGAAAGTAATCCAAATACTGAAAACCTACAGAAGAATAATACAATTAATATTTCATTAAATTAAAATGATCATAACTTTTAGACATACAGTCATATGCACAGATTTAAAAAAATTTTTATCATCGTTGCATTGCAAATTAGACATTTATTCATTAAAATTTTGATGCAGTTACTAAAACAGTAGGAAATAATCTTGTAAAGAAAATTAATAAGAAGAAACAAAAAGCAAAATCTTACTAGTTCTTAAAAATTAGCAACTAAAAGTTAGTGAGAAAAACACATTCATTTAAAGCATTTCAAAGCAATGTCCTCAATAACTATTTAGAGTTGCATTCATAAATTTTTAGGAATGTTGAACAATTTCTGAATTCTGGAATCACAAAATTCTATTTTCTCCCTGTTTGCAAATAAATTATACTGTTACTGAATTGAAGCAAATTGAAATTTCCAATTAAATAATAATAATGGAAGCAAATTGAATAATAAACACATTTCAAAATTCTGAAATAAACATATTAGAAATATATTTAAAGTGAATATTTTTACATCTTCAATAGAAAACTTCTAAGCAAAATTTGAGACAAAAAAAAAATACTCACAAAATCAATAGACATCGTGAATGCTTAATAACTCCCCAAATAAGAGTGAGACACAAGAGAATCAGAAGGCAAAGAAGACCAATAGTAGAGGGCCACCTGTATACATAAAATATTTTTAGAATGGCAGGTTAAAAAAGACATTGTGGAGTTAATACTTACATTATTATTTCTTTTTAATTTAACATGTTTACATTGAAAGGACCAAATTAAAAAATATTTATCATATTTGAACAATTTACTTTCTATTAAGCTTATTCTAAATGGCCAAAATTTTGTTGCAAACTTATTTTAAAAAGTTAAGAAATTTCGATTATAACATCTTAAATTAAAATTTCAAACTATAATAACATTCAATACAAGAAAACAAGTTGCATGATTAATTCATAAAAATTAAATCCCTTACCAAAAGATATTAATGATATTTACAACTATCTTAACTTTCAGTGATTTCTATTAGTATCTTTTCAATCAACTTTCTATCATAGGTTTCTGGTTAAAAAAAATCTTATTAAATAAATCTTCTCTGAAGAAGCTGTCACGGAAATTAGAACAACCCCTCAGAAAAATGTTAATTTCATTGAAATTGCTGAATTATTTACAAAATTTTTATCAACATTTATTACAGTTTGAATTCCTACCTTGATGAATAAATACTTCCTGACATTTGACCAAAACTATAGGTTGGATTTATAATCTTTTTAGTTAATTCATATTAATTTCTTGGTTTTCATTTTTGATATTTCTTTTCAATACATAATAATATTTTCAGATTAACATTTATTAAATATCGCACATTTTACATTTGAAATTAAAATGTTTAAAAAAACCATTGTTTAGATATCAATAAAGTACAAAAGAGTAAAAGCAAAACTGTGTACATAAGAACTGATAAAACTTTTACACCATGAATTTTTAGGAATTTGTTTTCATAGTCAAACAATACAGGATTAATACAGTCAAATAGTGTATTAATCCTGTTTAAAATGAAGAGAATGCATTATGAGCCAATCATAATTAATAGTACAACTTTTTAAATTAAAAACTAACTTGTCCTAGAATCGAGAAAGAAAAAAAAAAGTTACAAGTTAGTAATGGCAGTGAGATGCATATGCATACAATAAAAATTATCATAGTAGCTATTCTTCAATGGGCAGTCTAATTAAATAAATAAATAAATATATAATAAGGAGAGATCAAAATTTTCTTTAAAAAAATTAATGATATTTTAATATTTTATACCAACAAATTAAAAGCACACAATATAAATAAAATGAGCACATAAATTTATAATTAACTTCTCACCTGAAAAATTCTACTTCATCAATGACGTCAGGAAGTGCTTGTAAATTTAAGTTGTCCACTTTGTGATCAATGTCATTTATTTTATTTGATCCTATAGAAACATTATCGTGCAAATAATCCAGGCAATTCTTGAGAAAAAATTTTGTTGATTCATTGGAGATGGCTTCAAAAAGACTATCCAACTTCTTTAAGTCTTGATTCACATCATCATTTAACAATGATTCAATTTTTATTGACTGTAAAAAAAAATCACATCAATACAAATTATATTTTTTTTACAAGGATACTGAAATTGCATTTTTCTACTCAAAATTATTTCATTTTAACTATTTTTTGAATGCAAAATTTATTCACATAATCTTTGTTAATGCTTAAAAAATTTTGCATTTTCTGCCCCCTCCCCCCATAACTATTAATCGGTAATGTTTCATTTCTATACCGCATCTTTCCTTGAGTTTCAAAAAGGTATTTCAAACATTCAACAAATCCATGCAAAATAAAAATTCAGATTATTAGAATCTTTTCATTTGTAATTTTCTTTTCAAAAGTGGTTTGAAAGCAATTGAGTTTCTGAAAACTAACAAAAGAGAATTAGAATTAAGTGGATGATCAAAGCAATTTCTCTGTTCCAAAGAAGTTTAATTATATAAAAATTCTTTAAATATTTATTATTTATTTATATGTACTAGTCACAATAGAAAAATTAAATAATACAGTAAATATCTATAAAAAAATTAGCACATACCTGATTTTTAACAGAGCTTACAACATCAGAAATTTTTCTTGTAGATGTTTCGATGTCCCCAATACCTCTGTGGGCAGTTTCATTGCCATACAGACCAACAGCAAGGGCACCACTAAAAAGAATTATATTTATATGCATAGCACAAAACATTTTATAACAAGCTT
>JAPMOR010080868.1:24841-58708 GCA_026543865.1 Argiope aurantia | reverse complement strand
GATATTTTAACTCTAATTTCAATTTAATTAATTTTCAAGATCTTATCTTCATTTAGCCCATAGTAACTTTATTCTAAAAAATTCTCTTATTTCGTGATCCAATTCCACTGTCTCTACTTAATTCAAGAGAAGCTTTGTTAAATTACTGACTCAGCTAAAAGTCGAACTTTCCCACGCTCGGCGTGAAGGAGTAAAAAACTGTCCAGTAAGCACATTCTTTTTAAAAGATCCCTGTGTTTCCCTTACATATGATTGACATGCGTCAGAAATCCCTATCAGAATCTTAATAATATATTAGTACTGTAAAATCATATTTTCCCTATCCATACTCAATGTTATATAAGACGAGGGATAATTTATTTCGTCCCTTCTTCTTCCCCACTTCTGTTTTTGTAGCGCGCTGTGGCGGACGTGCCATGTCCGCTCCTTCTTGTAAATAATCATGCTTGCCTCCCGGAGAGAATAAATCGAACTTTAAAAATTAAAGTCTCTTCAAACTGCATTTCTGCTTCACAACAAAAATGTTACATATATATATATATATATATATATATATATATATAAAGTATTGAAAATCATTCTGAATGAATAATGACAATTTTTTAATGATTAAAATTCATACTAAATAGTTATATTAAGATTACAAAATGTTTATAATTTAGTTTACAAGTCCTGTAGCTTTATGTCTTATTTATTGAAGCAGCATTGTCCGATTTGTTAAAAATTCAGGCATAAAATATTTGGACATTAATATAGCAGTCTTCTTTTGAATTGTATCTACATACTTTAAGTAAAGTTTTAACTATTAACTTCATGCATTTTATGACAATTATTGCATCACAGGGAACTCTTATTTTACGAAAGAACCAATATATTTAAAAGCAGCATTTCAAAGAAAAGCTGGAGAAGATTAAAATCAAAAAGGCTTTTTAATTTTAATGTTTTTGTATGTTCTGGAAACTTATTTATATCCACAGACACAAAATACAATATCAAGTTTTCACATAATTTTATTGCTCATTACACAGCAGCCACATTTTGTAGACAAGCTTAGGAAAGTTTTATATTCTTTGAAAATTTTAGGTAATTATCTTTTGCCACTGGTGAATCTTTGAAGAAATAAAACATATTAGATAAAAAAGAGGTTCATCAGTAGATACCATTATGCATATCTGAACACACAAATCCAATTAGTATGTTCACAAAAACTTGTTGAATGTTTTGTCAAACATTAGATTAGACTCATTAAGATCAGTCAGACATTTGAGTAAAATTTCTTTAATATATTGTTACAAACCTGCAATTCGGCTTCCCAGCATAGTTTGTTCCATCAACAGAAAGAAAGTTTTACAGTCATCTGAATGGGACAGAGTTCGTGTGGCGCGTCGGAGGTCCCAGAGCTTGGCGACGAATTTGGCGCCAAAATAGATTGTACTCGAAACATCGAGAATTTTCCCGATCCATGCAGTAGGAACTGAGATACGCCTTGAACGTTCCTGATTGATTTGGAGGCTTCTAGCCCCGCCTCCCGAGACCTATAAAAGGAAGCAGCCGCAGCTGCCAGAGGAAGGTAGAAGTCAGTAATCCAAGTCAGAGTCGGAGAAGTCGAAGACAGAGTAGTTGGAAGCGACGGAGTCAAGCTCATGCTGAACTGAGCTGTGCGCTACTGTCTGCAGTAGATTCTGGTTGTATGCTGCTGTTGTATGCTACACGTCTCGGGAGAAGACAATCGTCTTCTGTGCTGTATATAGTTGTCGCTTTTGTGCTGTCCTGTGTATTTTCGTGTAAATAAACGTCGCTGTTTCTTGTTCTACTGCCGCTTGCTGATTGAGCGTTCTTTACACCATATCACTTCCACTATCCAAACGAACCCCGGTAAAAAATTCGTAACAATATGAAGCAAGGCTGTATGTAATTAGGTAAGAGTAATTTACTGGTTCACAGGAGAACATTTAGCAATCTTGATGTAGGGAACATTTCTCAAAATAAGTTAAAAATCTTTTTAAAAAGTTATATGAATAATAACTCACCATACATTTACATATAAGCATTATGAAGATAAAATTAATAGAGTACTCATATTAGCTCAGGCTAGCTGAAGCTTCCTTAGTGCAGTTGCATTGGTAACCCCCTACTTGTGTAACTCCTTCTATCAAACTCCACAGTAAGAAAAGATTGATCAATGGCAATGTTCTCAAATTAACATCCTTTCTTCAATTGGTTGAAATCATAAACTGATTTTTCTCTTCTAGCTCCCCTCCCAAATGAATGTACATTTCATCTATTTTTCAAGGACTTTTACAGACCCAAGTAAAAATCAAGTACATTTCTAAAACTCAAGTCCAGCAAAATAAAATTAAACAAGTTTTTAAAAACTATGAAAATTATGTGATAAACATAAACATAATAGGCAATTAATACAAAATGGAGATACAGTATTTGTCTGTTGGGCAATAGCAATGAATCAAAAACTAATACTTAACAATTCTGCTTTTGCTTTATTTTAAATATTTTGAATTTGTCTGATTACCTTTGTGGTCATTGCAGAGTTTTAAAGCTAATTCCTTTTTTTAATTAATTTATCAAAAACTATTATGAACTTTATGTGAATTTTAAAGGATTTGAACTGCTGAAATATATTTTCTAAATACAGATCCTCCCCTTTTGTAATAGAATCCAGTGAAGGTTTTTTTAAACACTAAAGTATTAAATAAAATATGGGAGCAAAACTTAAAAAAATTAAAGAAGCAATGCAATATTTTTTTAATAATTAGATTTCTTATATGATCAAAAGATATTAGATCTGATTAGCTTTAGTAATTCAGAAATATAAATTATGAATGACACTTGTAATACCATATTGCATGGTGATGATTACATAAGAAATCATTGATTTAAATCTAATATGAAAGCTAAAAAGCAGTAAGTATTATATTTATTTTACTATTTAAATCTAAGGAAAAAGAGTTGCATTTGATCTACAAATAGCTGTTTTAGCATCGTCGTATTGTATATCTTTTGACTATTTATGAACAAATATCTGTTTAAAATTTTTTGGTCTGAATTCAAATTTAAAAATAAAAAAGCAATTACCAGCAGAGTATAGCAAAGAAGCCCAATGTCCATTTTAGTGGTGTAATTTTCCTCTTCCTTTTGAAGCTTGAATCACAACACCGGCATAGGAAGAATATTAAGAATGCCAACAAAGTTAGAATTAGATAAAAACCAGGAATGGCTATGATAATCCCTAATGCCTAAGAAATAGAACATTGATTTTTCATATGCACTATAATTTTAACATTTCTACAACTAAGAGACTAACAAAAATTAAAGATATGAAGAAAAGAAGAAAAAAAGAAAGAAAAATTTATTATTGGCCTTTTTTTTTTTTTTTTTTTTTTTTTTTTTTTTTAAAGGTTAAAACAAAAATCTACTTAAGTGATCCTTAAGATACACTAAGGAAGGGAGAAGTGGTATATATGGATATACATGAGACATTTAAAAATTGATTTAATCTAACACATAAGTATAGAAATTAAATTATTTACACATTCCAACAAGTAAAACGTTTATCCTGTCTAGAAGAATTCACATTAAATTCTTCGCAAGAATGTTAATTTATAACATTAACTGCAATAAAGAAAAAATAATATACAACACTCTTAAATGAAATGGATCTCAATTTTAAAACATGCTCAAAAAAGATCAATACCAATTTTTATTACTCAAGATAAAGTATTAAAATTTTAATTTCATCAGTTTTTTTTATGCTGACTGCTAAATTCCATAATTCCAATAATTCAGTTTAAATGATTCTATTAAAAATACTGCAAAATTTAGAAAACAAAACTAAATATACTACAAACTAAATCAACTATTTAATGTAGTTCACTTATTAATAAATGCAACACAAATTATTGTTATGATATTTAATATTTTAGATTATTGAGAAATTACTTTTTTTTTATTTTTACTTGATTCTATTACCTAATATAAAAGTATATATATTTAAAATAAGAATAAAAATTTAAAAAAAAATAATTTAACATTAAAAAATATACAGCAGCATGTGTATACAAAACATACTTCAAAAAGAAAAATAAATAATTTCAAATGAATAAAAAAGAATCAAAAGTTATAATAAATTAAGAAGTAAAAGAAGATTTTTACCTCCAAATATGCACTATTATTTGGATCAAATGTAGCATTCACTGATGAAAATGTTATATCAACATGAGGAAACACATGAAACCATTCAGCAATATGTGAAATGTGATATGTTTCACGGTTTATAGCAGGTTGAGTCATATTTACCTAAAACAAAACACATTAGTATCTCATAACTAAAAGCATACAAAAATAATTATGCTCTCACATTTAAAGAAAAACACCAAGCATATGCATAATTTATTAAGATCATAAAATTTATTATATAATAATTTAGATGAGTATTTTTTTTAATTAATGAACAATTTCAATAAACACAGATAATCTGCATTTTAAAAAATAACTAACATAAAATGTTACTGATATATGTTTTCTTAAATGATTTTGAAAAGAAAAAATGATATTTTATACATATAAATTACTGCTTGATCAAGCTTCCACATAACAGTAAATAATATTTAATAAATGATAAGAAATGGAAAGGAATCATGAACAAAATTTCAAAAATTATTTATAGTATCTTAATACTAAGAAATTACACAGTAGGCGAGACCAATGAAAAGCATGCAAGTCGAGGTCTAATTTTACATCTATACATATAAGAATTTAAATTAAATAGAGATAAAAGCTAACTATATGAACAATTTAATCAGTCTCTGACTTTGTTTCCATCTAATTTTTGGAAGGGAGAAAAAGTGGGAAAATTTTCTTTCAATATTTTTTTTTATGCCTGATTATAAAAAATATTGAAAGCAAAAAGGGAAAATAAGAATTGTTTAATGTTTGCATTACTCAGAGATTATTATCGACAGATTTTAATTTAACAGTTGATAAGTAAGGCTCCAGTAAAATTGGTATATATAAAGCATTTAATTACAGATAATCCTTACTATATCTATACAAAATTTTAAATATTTACATCTAAATCTACAAAATTACTAATAAAATTTACTAATTCAAATCAACTTGTGCTTCACTTGCAAATCTAAACATTTTTGCAAAGAAGCAAACTGTAATTTATAATAATGCAGTATGATTATTAAAGAATTATTCTAATACTTCAATAAGCAAATTTTAATTACCAACTATATATAGAATCTTTTTAGACAAATCAAGGTGTGAAGCATTTAAAGTATATTATGGAACAACAAAAAAAGAAATAAAAGAAATTTGGGGGGGAGGAGGGAATAGCTTATAAATAAATTTGAAGAAGATTAAAAATCAACTCATTAATTACCTAAAATGATGAAATTCTTTAAAAGTCAAAACAATAGATGATTGTTAAAATAAATTAAAACAAAATTCTTCCCTTTTTAATGATATTCTGCATAAACAAATGTTCTTAATGTATTAATTTTTTCTAGAGTTTTATATTTTTCTCACATATACAGTAATCGATTAACATTTTTAGCCAGATTTCACATCTAATGAAACATTTACTTAATTTTCCCATAATTAAGTTGACAAGTATTAACACCACCATATTGTTTTATATGATAACTTTAAATAATGTATCTTTTAACATAAATCATTTCTTGAAGAAAATTTAATACAATATATAAGCTTGAAGTTTAAATTTCACTCTTAATTAAAGCCAAAATCAATAAATCTGAATGATTAAAAACATTACATTAGGTATTGGTTTACAAAATGACAAGAAATGTCAATATGGTACAAAATGGTATTTAAAAAATTAAATTCAAAGCTTGTTTCATCTTGAATTAATTTGTAATAATTAAAGTAAATATATAAACCTGCCAAGAGAATACAGCATATTACAATAAACTTCCTTAAAAAAGTAATCAAATAACACCTCATCACAAAAATTTTATGTTAAAAAGTATTTGCATATTATGCCAGCAATTAATTGCAAAATAATGAAAAATTTCATATATGGCAGTAACTGCATGAAGTATTTATGGCAGATAACTGCATGAAGACAATAAATCAAAATATAAACTATCTACAACTGCACCCTAATGCATTCTTTTGGAACTGAAATTTGACTTATCAATCGTTGTACCAATTAAGGTTACTACTAGGAAAACATCTTTGAAATATTTTAAATACTACCAAACATCTCATAGAAATTGGATATGGATCAATGAAAAAGAAAATAAAGACTGCAAAACCTACTAAACCACTGAGGGTCAGAATAAAATCTGTTAATATTTTAAATCTTTTTTTATGTAATTAAAATCTTATTTTACAATACCCAAAACAGAAAAAAATTTCATAAGTAATAAAAAAAAATCTATAAGTGAAGAGATACAAGGTTAAGATACTTAAGAGAGAAATTTAATGAATGAAATATCTCTCTAATTTGGGAGATATTTCACTAATGTTGAAACCCCATTACAGTTTTATCAAAATCTTCTCCATATGCAATCATATTGTTTAAGATGGTAATATACTCTATAGAAAATGAATTTCTAGCTATTAATAATACTTTTAAATACATACATTTTTAGTTAATTTGATGAATAAATCCAAATTACCTTAATAACTAAGCAGAAATAAATATTAAATGATGGAAACCAATTTACGTTTTTACTTAGCATCCAGAAAATAAAGCGCATTCCATATTAAAGTATATTAGTTAAAAAATGGAGGGAAGCTTATTGTTAAAAATACTCTCTTCTGGAATTTGAATGATCACTAGTCCGTCAGTGAAAATAGTATGTCCAACAGAGAGAAATTTCGATTGCTGTAATATGCCCCAAGCAGAAAAGTATCTGCCTCCTTCTTCCCCAAAGATCATTTAAAACTTATTATAACAGTCAGTTCATAGCAAGATTTTATTCCAAGTATATTTATTTATAGATGTATTAAACATTCCTTAAACATAAGAATAGATAGGAATCTTCAATATATATATCTTTAAATTACTACTTATAGGATAAAATTAGTTGACAACTAGAAAAGAAGGTAAAAAATATAGAAGAAATGATATTTTATTATTTATTATGCCTCTCTCTTATTTATCATGCCTATTTAATGCTCCAAATAAATATGGCTTCCATGATTATTTTGAACAATTATCATTCACAGTTTTTAAAAAGTAGCCATATATTTAAAATATAAATAACTGACAAAACCAAAGAAATAAGTTACCCAGCCCTAATCACTGATCAGATTTTGTCAATTTTTTTTTAAATTTCATTCATAAAATTTTGATTGTGTTTTGACCAAAGGTCATCTATTGTTCACCATTCTCCATTTTTAATAATAGTCTTTAATTGAATTTTTTACTATACATTATCTGGGGGGGGTACCTTTGACAGAATCCTTACACTGATATAATCACTACACTGATTTCAACAGTTTTTATTTCATTATTTTTTTTATTTACAGTTTCCATCCTTAAGAACTGAATTGAATTTGCTAATTAATATTACCACTTTGAATGCATAGATAACCAATCAATAAGTATTCAATTTATAGTGCCCAAGTAAAAATATTTTATGTGATAAAATATTACTCTTTGCTAAAGTCATTTAACCTCACTAAATTAATAACATTAATAAAACTAGCAAACAACTCTCTAACTTGAAAGGTAGTCACTTTTTAATAACACAGCGGCAAAATGATACCATAGCTTTTTTATTGAAATTCCACCATTATATTCCAACAAAGTTGACATATTTTTACATGCTGTAAATTCTTTTCCAATAAAAAAATTCAAATATTAATAGTACATTATATATATAAAAAATAAATTAATGTATGCAATTTTAAATTCACAGCTAATAGCTGAATATTGAACCATAATAAATGGAACAGAAATATCTCAATTTAATTTCGGCATTAATCCTTTATCATGTTTAAGCATAGTTCATACATCAAATAATTCTAATTTTACAACTAATGGGATAAAATTAGGCTACTTGCAGATGCCAAAATTCAATATATAAATTAAGTAGAATCCATAAACATCTCCAAAATTCTGTCAATCCTCAGTTAAATCAATATGAGAACCTCTTTTTCAAATCAGAAAATGTCATCTACTAGATAGAAAATGTCATCAAGTAGATAACAAAGCAAAAGTCTATTACTTAAAAATTATTTTACCATGGATAATCTAGACTAAAACAGAACTTTATTAAATAAAAATAAATAAATCTTAATCACATTTGCAAATACATAATGAAAAATTCATCATATATGCAAATGCAGCTAGATATATCAATAAAGTTAAAAGAAAATTCTAAATTTAAAATATTTAAATAAATAACATAAAATATTTAATACATTTATAAAACATATAAAATAATAATAATTAAATAATGATTACAACAAATACAAGTGATTGGCGAAACAGCTGGTTTAATTTGTTCCCTACAATAATTATTAACTTTCCAATGCATAAATTGCAAGAGTATATTTTTAAAATAATAAAACATTTAATAAATAATTCACATTCAAAAATAAATTTACATTTGAATGAAAACAAATTTATATTGAATTAAAAGAAAACTTAATACTAAAATATTTAAAATCTATATTTATCAATAATTATCATCATGTCATATCAATACTCATTACATTATCTTATAGAAAGTATAGTTTAAACCATAAAATTTAAAGATATAACAAAATAATTCTTTTTGATCCTAAGCAATGTTAATTTTATTCTAACTCTCAAAAAGAAAAGTTTCAATGGTACCTAAATCATGGTGTGTGCATGTGTATATATATATAAAAGAATGCTTGGCATTATTTTTTATCTCTTTTTGCTTGTAATATTGTATGGTTTCTTTAAGCAGACACTCTCCTTTTTCAATTATTACTTTTATTAGGGAAAAAATGTATTGCCTAAAGACATAATATTAAAATAACTTCCTATGAATGACCACTTGAAAAGAAGCAGGAGTAATAGTAATTTGATAAAATTTGCCATAATTTGATGACATTTATTCCTTTCACCTTTTCTTGGGCTTTTTACTAACAGAAAGAAAAGATAACAATAGAAGAAAAAAATACATAAAAATTTACTAGAAATCAAAACAAAAAAATCAATTACTCTTTCATAACATGAATAGAAAAGAGTTTTACTCTCTATCAGAATAAGAGATCCAATTCATAACGTAATTAAACACCTAGGAAGTAAACATCTTTATCCATGCATAGCCTCCTCTTAATCAATAAATCACATTGAAAAAAAAAATTATTTGTGTGTGTGTGGATGTTCAGGTGTGTGTGTTTTTAACCGAAGCTGGATTAGCATACAAATTTTTTTTTATCAACATGGTAATAGAAAATTTTCCAAGAAAATTAAAATTTTCAATTATAGGAGAATACAAATAAAACCATTAGTTCAACATATTGTGAGAAAAACTCTTGATATTATTGCTTATTCCTCAACAATTACCAAAATATCAACCAGATTAATTAATATATAAAATAACTAGCTATTAATTAAGCCAGTGCTATTAATATAAAATAACATTTTTAAAATTAACTCAATAAAACAGAAAGAAGGGAACAAATGTGAATTGCATTGTTTTCACAAAAATTTAATAATTCTCACTCTAAATATTTTTCTTCTTTTGATAAAATTCATTTGTGCCAGAATAATTAGTTTTAACAAGCACTTAGTCTTTTAAAACTGAAAATAGTTCCAATTCACCTCTCTGAACAAATGGTGCACTGCTTTAAATTGTTTCATTGTAGTTAATTATATAGAACCAATATAGTAAGTGCATCTCAAGGGTTCTAAAATTCTGATAGTTAAAACATCTTTTGCTACTTACAGCGACTTGGTTCCTTTTGTTGCTTCATGAAGCATGTCAAAAATTAATAATTAAAAGGAAATAGACATGAATGAAAAATATGGCAAGATATATTTAAACATTACGATTATTTCCTATAATAACTATATATGTATCATAATAAAATTCTTCTTAATGCACACTTTATATTGAACTTTTAATATGTGTTAAAACTGCAACCATGAATTAAAAAGATTCTGAAAACTTATCAAAAGGATATATAGCTTAGTTCAATTCATAGCAATTTTCAATTTGCATTTAAATAACAATTTCATGTCTTATAAAAATCCAGCGATTTCAATTAATTACTCGTGAAATTGCAACATTTCTAGGATTTTCAGAAATATACATTAAAATGATAATCGGAAATGTATTAAAAATTTCTTTGAAAAATAATAATTACTGCAAATACATTAATTTTTACAAGTATATCGGGAACAATATTTTGTCTGCCTAATGCTAATAAACATTTTGGAATGGAAGACATCATAAAATAATTATAGAAGCATATATAATAAAAAAAACACTAAAAAGAACACAGAGGCATTTAAATGACACCCTAGTTGAAATTCAAATTTCAATTAATAAGGAAGCTTACTTAAGAAGGTAACAATCAGATTTTTACTGGTTTATATGCACTGTAAGCCTATTTAACTCATCTCATAATACACTTCATCGAATACATCAAAGGTAAAAATCTCAATACAAGATTGAAAACTTAATACTCTTTTCAGTATTTCAGAAACACATTATTTGTTTTGCAAAGATCACTACTAATCAGGAAATTTTCACCAACAACCAGTAAAGCAACCAAACCAACTATATCGGCATCACGAGATAGAGTTGAGTTTGCGTATCAGTACGTCTTGCATTTTTCTTTATTATTATTATTACTTTTGTTATTCCACTGTTCACAATGCTTTTTTAAATTTGAATTCTTGTTTAATAACAAAAGTTGAGTAGTGAATACTTTTCAGACAATCTTCTAAATAATTGAAAATTTTAATCAATAAAAAAAATTCTTGTAAATAAATTACCACAAATATAAAGATGAATTAAGTAGAATGAATGTGGCAATACTCATTTTAATAGAAGTTGTGAAAGAAAAAGCCAGCATAGATAGGAAGCAGACAAACAGCGTGATAACAATTCGCGGTATTGTGTTTAATTTTTTACGTACCAAATTTTTAAATAATGTCACGTTACGATGAAAAGTCTATTGTAAAAAAGATCTGTATTGAGATATTAATTAGTATTTTTTGACAAAGAGAAATTTCATTTTCAAAAAGGAATTATCGCAACAAGTAATTCTTTGTTGCAAGCGATTGATATAACAATTCACAGCATAACCCCAAACAGGTTTAGTTATCTTTCTCATGATTTTCAACATAAACATATATTATACTTTCACAATCATGTTTTTCCTGTTGACATTAAAAGCATGACTTTAAATATAGATGTTCTCAAATTAAGTTGTGGCCAACAGATGTTTTTACGCATGAGTTGTTTTCAGAATTATAGTTTTATTTAATTTTTTCTTAATTTAAAATACTTTGAACTTCCTGCTTTTATTTTTTTTTATTTGTGTCTGAATTGGTTTTTTTTTTTTTTCCATTTTAAATAAGTACGGTTCTTTTTCAACTCATGTGATATTTTTTTAATATTTCTTGATTCAGATGTCTGTTCAGAACAGTCTATGGCTGTTTTAACTTTGCTGTTACTTCTCTCCTTTTTTAATTCTGTCAATCAACACTAATGCTTCACAAAGAAATTATTGCTTTTGTAATTATTTTTCATCATGCAATTGAGATTTAATGTAACATTACTTTTTTGTATGTTTATTATAAATTGCTATTATTTTACATATCTTAGTTTCAAAATAATTCTTTTTTTTTTTCTATTCAAATTTTGTTAATGCATTTTTTTATGCTTGCTTTACTAATTAAAATAAATTTATGTTAAGGACATAAAATTTATACATTGCATATGTAACTTATTTTTTAAAATAGTTACTTTACTCAGTTTGTCAAGCTTTCATGAGTGTGATCCTCATTTATAAATTATAATTAAATCTCTCATGGTTACCAAAGTTCCATATGTAATTTAAATATGATTTTAAGAATACTGTTGTAAAAGAAGTTTATTACATAATATTTTGATTATTAAATGCAATCAGTGAAAATACATCAAGTTGTATATAAATTCCAACTTTTTTTTTTAATCCATACTTGTTTGTACAGTATTTTTTCTCCTCCTTAATAACAATAAAAACTTTTATGTTTTGCCGAAATCAATATTACTGAATTAATCACAGCTTTACTTCATGTCTGGTAGTCAATTACTTGTGAACAAAGATAAATTAAATTCTGTTATATTATATAACTGTAAATTGATTTTTTTTTCTTTCATTTTGATACTAACCCATTAGCTGCTATTGGATATAGATTTTCCTAGTGTCACTGACAGTTTTTACAATTAATTTATCATGGTTTGTAATTAATGTAAAGATTTCAATTAATATTTTAAAGGGTATATATGAATTTTTTTTTTAAATCGTTGAAGAGTTTGTATATTCCAATTTAAATATTTCATAGCTATAAATATAGTCTTATATTAGTAAATATTCCCATATTAATAAATAATAAAATATACTCTATGAAAATAAGAATTATAAGTATGAAAGTGTTCTCATAATCAGATTAAATTTTTCAAGCAAATAATTAAGATTTAGATTTTTTTTTATTATTATAAAGAGTTTTATTTTGTAAACCAATATTTTTGACATAAAGTCCTATAATATTTTTCCCTAACTTGATAAGTAACAGTAGGATTATAATTTAAGTTTATTTATTATTTGATATTTTAAAAAATAGAAGATAACTGTTTTAGCAATTGTGAGATGTTATTAATTACTTGTCTTCATCATTTGAATAGCCCATTTCTTCAATTTTTCTGAGTGACTTCAAAATAATATTTACTAATAATAGTCTGCTCAAATATTTAAACTTTTGTAATTTTAAATTTTGGAGAATAGAATTTGTTTCCGGTGGTATTATTTTAAATGATTATACACTCAATAGCCAATGGTTAGCTACATCCATTATATATTTAGTTTCTATGTAAAAGGGTTTCTTATTCTAAATTCTTTTCAAAATAAAAAGTATAAGGCTTCTATCTTTTTTTTTTTTTTTTTTTTTTTTGCATGATTTAATAGGAGACTGTTTTTAAAACTCAATAAAATTTTGTATTGTTTTCTTATATATGACTTTTATTGTTAAAAATTGATATATATATTTAAAGGAAAATACTGTAGATTCATCATATAGTCCTAGTTTTACATATATTAATCTTATATATGTGCATTAGACTTTCTATTATTCAGGCTAAAGTTATTGTTTGAAAATCATATATACCTAGTACCTTTAATAGGAAAGTTCATTTTTATAATTGTTGCTCATAAAAGTCTAGTAAAGATTTTTTTATTTCTTTGAATCATATTGAAATGTATGCATTCGCGATACAAAAGAAAAAACTATATATATTCAACTACTCTGAAAAAAAATTTTTAAAGTGGAATGTGATTAAAATTTCTCAACTTTTTGTGTTCTCCATTTCCAAGTAACTCGTGTTACCTTCAAAAAAAAAATTCTTATTATGTAATGCAACTAGATTTTTAAGTTTTTACAATTTCTAAATAACAGTTTTAATACTTATTATTGAAAATTTTAATATTTAATTTTTTTTTTTAGTTGTTCAAAATGGAAGATAATACAGAAGCATCTGTTGATCCTGGAGCCAGTTTAACTCGGCGTTATATGACTAGATATGATTCGGAAGGTAGATATCTTTAAAAAACTATTGTTCAGAAGGGAGCATTTTTTATTCATTGCTTGTAAAGACCTTGATATCCAATTGGTAGAAATTTCAACTTCCTGATTAAAGAAACTAAATTGAAAAATGTTTTAGAAACTACATTTTATTAAATCCCGTCAGCGAGATGTAAAAATTCTGAAAAACGGCTTTCCTTACTGTTACATGTAGAATGTTCATTTGTGGTAATATATGATATAATCATTGAATTGAATATTGATTAATATAATCAAATAAAAAAAATTTCAGTGTCATTGATCAGGAATATTATTGAAGTTCAATTTTTTTTATATAGATTAATTGTAATTTTTCATGAAAATAATGGCCCCATTTTTTAATTAAATTTTTCTGCATTTTAATTACATTTGATTATAATTCAATTGGTTATATATTATAGCTATATATATTATAGTTCAGTTTGTTAAATATATTGATGTCATATAAAAAGTCATTTTTAATTATTTTCAGATCATCATGCTTGTATGGTTTATATTGGTTATCGTGTCCCAGGTTACAGAAGAAGAAGTCATCATAGACGCAGGCATAGCCAACATCATTATTATAAACCGGGATACTGTGGTGAATCAGATTGTGAACATGATGTGAGTAAACCAGGTATGAGAAATAATTTCAAGCTATAATACTTTATTATTTTAAAGTTTGACTTAACCTGCATGTGAAAAATATTATAATATTGTAGATTTTATACCTATTGTATTTTGTATTTGTATGCTAACCAGTATATTCATATTTTAATTTAATATATGCATTTTTTTAATAATGGAATTGTTAAAGCATGAATTTTCAAAGGCTTAAACAAAAAAAATTATGTGTGTTAATATTCTATGAAAGATATCTTGAAACAAAATTAATCAATGCAAAAAATTTTCTTGTGGAAGAAAAATAAATGAAGTAATGTTTAATTTATTTTTAAGAAAATCTTTAAAATCTAAATAAATAAATAAATAAAACCTTTTTATTAAAAAATTATTCCTTAAAATTTTTTTATAAATATATAATTTTTTTTTTTTTTTTTTTTTTTTTTTTTTTTGCATTTTATTTAATTTTCAGTGACTCCTCCATCAGAAAGAGTACATTTTATTCTGGGTGAAGAAGAAGATGGAACTCACGAACCTCATCCCTTGTTCAGTGAAATGGAAGAATTGTTTCAAAAAGGAAATGATGTTGAATGGAGGGAGACTGCACGGTAATTGATATTAAACATTCAAAAATTATTCTTAAATAGTTGTACAAATTAATGGAAGATAAAACAGTATTAAATAATTGTAATATAACATGGTGTTTATACTATGTCAGTAATTAAATTCTAGCACAGAAAGTGTAAAAGTAATTAAAATCCATTATGATTAATATATTTGTCTTGCCAGAGATTTCCTTGATTTGTAGCTGCTTCTAAATATAATTTTCTTTTAAATATGCTGTTTAATCACAAATATCTCAAATTGTAATAAATTGAACAATTCATATTTAATTATTCTTTGGATTTAATATATTTGAAAATTTATATATAGAAAGGAATTGTATCACAAAATTCAGTTATAATTTCTTTTTCACTGAAGTTGTTTAATCACAAAAAATTATTTTATTCCAATAGTTATATTAAAAGCAAAGTTCTTAATACTAAAAATATACAATTTAAATATCTGCAGGCAATATCTGCTTCTTTAACAACCTAAATATTTTTTGTTTGTTTCTTGCTCAGAGAATTTGTAACAGAAAGCTATTATTAATTTTAAATAGAATGAAATCTGACACTTATAAAGAGAATTGAATTATAATCCAAAGAATCTTGTTTAAAATGAATTCATTTTTTTAAAACAGGATTTTTATGAATTAAACTTCCTTTTTGATTATTTATGTTTTGTCAAGAAAAAAAAAAAATTTCCTATAACCATTTAGAAACATTTGCTACTAGCTGATTCACCTGGATTAATAGTTACTAACATTTTCAATTAAATAAGTTATGTAATATGGTTTTATATGCAACTAAATATTTTTAAACTCCAAATTGTAATAGATATATAATTCATACTATTTTAAAAGTTTTATGCTGTTCTGTCCATTTTTCTATGCATTTCCCTTACTTACTGTTTGCTCCTGTGAAATTCATACATCATGGATACAGTTTATTTCTAACCTAAAACAGTGTAAAATTTTGCATCTTTCTTCATGTTAATATTTTTAAGTATACATTTAAATCATTTACAGATTCTTTTCAGAGTTTCAAGAAAGCAACTAATATATATATATTTTTCTTTCTTGAAATCTTCTTTGCCGATAATGATTTGTGTTATGGCCTGAAATTTAATTTCATGGTTTTGCACACTTCATTATTTTTTATGATATCAATAGTAATTTGAATTACAAAATAAAAGCAAAAAAAACCCCAGCTATTTTAATGCTTATTTTTATGAATAATTTTGGTTTCCATCCAGAATTCTATTTTCTTTTTTTGTTAATGTTTGGGTTGCATTTAATGAGAAGCATTTAAGGTTTGCTGCGAGGGGTTAAAACAGTGAAAGGGTTATAAAGGGAAAAATCTTCAGAACTAGTAAACACTTGGCCTCAAGAGCAAACTGGTAGCATTAATTTTTTTAAGCTGAAATATTGTTTTGAACCTATTTTCAATTTTTACTTTTAAGCATTTTTTTTTTTTTTTTTTTTTTTTTTTTTACAATACTTAGGGGGAAAACTAGTACTGTTTAAGTAAAATTTTAGAATTTAAAACAAAATAAGAAGTTGCTTTAAATTAACCAAAAGTGGAACAAGTTGGAAGAATTTTTCAGTAATTTTAACAATATTGGCTAATAATCATTGTTATTTTTTTGTTTATTATCATTATTTATGTATTGTTAATTATTTTTAATTATGAAATATTGTGGTGTCTGTTGACAGTACATGACAACAATACATGCAAAATTCTTGATATAGAGATTATTTCTTAGTATTGCTGATTTTGTAAAGTATTTCAAGATAATCTATCACATCTCAGATCTAAATCCATTCATATTTGTTTCAATTATTAGAATTCGGCTTTACGAATGGAATCTTTTGGAGCATACTAAATTTTTCCAAGAGCAGGAAGCTCATACCAACTGAATACTCTGGATACTCTATATACTCTATATCTGAATACTCTATATTGAATTCTCTGGAGACGGTGATTCAAAAACTTATGAAATTGGAAAGAATATATATATAGTGGAATTACCATCTGTAAATTAAAGTGTTGAGGGCATATCCAAAGGCGATTTGGTACTTACTTGACTAAGAAAATTAAAATGTAAAATTCCATCTGTTCAAGCCATTAAGTTAACTATAAATTCATAAATTCCAAAATTATTACAGAATTGCTCTCCAAAGTGGTGTCTGCAATCTGATAAATGTGCAGTCAGCTATCATAGCTGCTTTTTATCATTGTTGTGCTACTTCTCGACACCTAATGTGTGAACAGTACTCACAAGGTAAAGAGAGCTAATGCAGATATCAAAAACATCTAGTTAAGTCATCAACCAAAAAATACAAAAAAAAAAAAAGTTCACCTGGTATCCCTATTGATGTGATAAATAGTTATTATACTTTAAAATTGGTAACAAAAACCTACTTGAAAAATGTTTCGTGGAAAACTCACTCTTTCAATGGAATTATTTGATTGATAATACCAAAAAAAACATTAGTTGAGTTGGCAACTCTTAAATTGGGTATCAATATTGCAGTGATTCAATTCGTTATAGGATTTTCTAGGTTATTGCCAATCTTAGATGAAATTAGATTAGATCTATGATGCATATTTCTCCAGGATATGTTACTGAAGAAGAATTTAAAATTATAGACAGCTCTTGAATGGCGGATTGTAAAAGACACTCTTTAGATCCTGCTAAACTGTGCAGAAAAAAATACTCTGTGGTATAAAAAACACATTGAAAAAAAACACAGAAGAATTCATTCGAAAATAAGTATTTCAATTTTTTTTTTTTAATGTGCAGCTTTGTTATTTTTCTGTATAAATGTTTACAAATATATTTTACATGGCTTTTTTTTTTAGCCCTTTTATTGCCATGCAACAATATTCTGTGTGATAAGTGATATTGTCGGAATTTTTTTTTTTAATATTTAACAAAATGAATCCTACACTTTTTGTGTATTTATTTAATTTTAAAACATGTGCATCACTCTGAAAAATTTTTAGCTACAGAAAATTTTTCATTAAATATTACCATCAGTTATGATATTGTTTGAAATATGCAATATATTTTAATTTGTAACTTTAAATACCGCTTTTAATCATGCTGTGTATTTTTTATTTCAAACTAAGAAATTTTGGTGTTCTTTCTTCATGATTTTGTCATAATATCAGCAATTCATATAAAATCTTTATTTTCGGTGTGAAATAGAGCTATTAGTTCCTGCTGCTAGTGAAATTGTTATTACTATTTACTTTTGCCATTTGCCCGTTTGATGATGATGCATGAATTTGAATAATTGAATTTGTGATATTAAACAAAACAATCTTTTCGTTTTACTCATTTTTGAACTGTATAAATGAAATAAGAAATTTGCTCATGTGACATTTAGAATATATGTTTAAAAGATTTTTTAATCAAATAAAATTAAAGTTTGGGATAAGTTTTCTTCCTAAGAATTCCGAAAGGAGATGCAATAGAAAGTAACGTAGGCTAATAAAAAACTTAGATGATTAAACAGACAACTCTTCTGAAAGAAGTGGAGCCAAACTGACCACTTATCATGTTAACAAAACTAAAACTAGTGTCAAAATAGGGATATATATATATAAATGCTTTTATAGTATTGATACAGTTAATAATATGTGATACTTCTTTTAAATGATGGCAAAACTAATATAATAGTTTTTCTAATATAATAGTTGGATCAAATTTGAAGAAGATGTGGAGGAAGGAGGCAATCGATGGTCTAAGCCACATGTTGCAACTGTTTCACTTCATTCACTTTTTGAATTACGAAGCTGTATATTAAATGGCACTATTCTGTTGGACATGGATGCCAATTCTCTTGAAGAAATAACTGGTACTATTTTTTATTTTATTTTTTTACATATTTTTTTTCAACTTTACTTCATCTTATATTATTTTTAATTTTATTCTTTCCTAGATTTAATTCTTGAAAATATGGAATCCAGCCAACAGATCACAGTAGATGTTAAAGCCAAAATCAAAGAGAGTTTGTTGAAACCTCACCGTCACCAACATCAGCTACAAGACGATTGGTCAGATAAAGGTTCACGTCTTCCAATAATCAGGTCTTTAACTGATGTTAGGCGGAATTCATCAAAAATGAACTCTTCCAGTAAGATTTTTAAAAAATCAGTTTATATATATAGTGCTATAATTATTTACATCCTCATTCAATGATCAAGTTATAAGGTTAATTGCAATCCATTAACTACTGTATATTTATCTTAGCTACACAGAAATACTGTAATGTATTTCTTCTAAGATCCATTTCTCTTATTGGATCTATATTAGTAGAAAATGGAAATAAAAAAAATCCACAGAAATATTTGCATGAATTTGTAAATAAAATTTTCTGAATTTCAGGTAATAAGCTCATTTATATGCAAAGCGTATTTATATTATTTAAAGAAAAATATATGTGCTTTCTCTTAATAATAAATTTGCTTTCAACTTCACTGCAGTTAAATTTTGACACTTCAAATTAAGTAATGCAGAATTTTCTTTCATTTGAAGTCAATATTTTGTGTCTTTAAATGCATGGAAACTCATTTAATGGAATTTGTTTAGGGAATAATGGGGGATGAAATGGGAATTTAAATCTCCTCTTGATTCACATTGAAAGAGAAGGAAAACAGGTTAAATTAAAGAATGAAATGTATACAATTTTTTTAATGCAATTTTAAAACTCTCAACTGGTTTGGGCAGTTATTCAGGATTTTATACCACAACAATATTTTTTGCTACAAAATGTTTAACAAAAAATTTTCTTAAAAAAAAATGTTTTATAGAAAAAATATGGTTCAAGTTTATTTAATTTCTTCATATTTTCTATTTATTTTGAAGATATTTTAAGCTTACATAAGTACATTTTAAGCTTATTTATGTGTATTCATAAATTGCTTTTTTTTTAAATTTATGGATTGCTTGAAAAAAAGTTGATAAGAAGGGGGAAGCAAAACTATTTACTTTTCTTAAAATTTTAAGTGGAATTGAAGGCTGAGTAAGAAAGTTTCATTATAAGTACCTAATAATGAGAATGAAAGTTTGGTAACTGCATTGCTAAACTTTTTTTAACTGGATAACAACAAACATAACACTATAATTATGTCCTATTATTTAATTTTAGATCAAATATCTTTGGTATTATTTTTCCCCAAATTGAAATTGATGAGGAAAAAAATAGAAGAATTGCCAAATAATGGAAAATTATTGAAATAAATCTTGCATGTTATCCCAATTTAGGATTCATAAATTCATTTAATTATTTTTTTATATTCAGTTTCATTTTTATCAAAATTTATTCTCAATAAAATTCGTATTTTTAATATTAAATATTAAACTATCTAAGTTAAAATTGTCATATATTATTAAAATGTAATAATATAATGCAATTACTTAAATTGGCTGGTGATGTTCTTATTATTCCTTTTAATGAAATCTTACTTAAAATGGTTAATTGGTTTCTGTTAGCTTACTGAATGATTTCTATGGTATTTTTTCAAATTTACTTCTCTAAAGCTTTTAATATTTAAAGTTGCTTTGCTATTATTATATGCTTTTACTATGTATATTCTAACAGTGCTTTAGTAATTCAATGCTTTGCTGATGATTATTGTTTTGGCTTTAATTTGTTGCATGCTCTGCTTCTGTAATTAATATATAGATCTATTTGCTTCCAGATGCTTTAACTTTCTTCCATATTTTAAATCCACATACATCCTCTGTTGTGGAGGAAAGAACAAATACTACGGGTAATTAATATTTCTCTTTTCTTATATCTCAGATGACAGAAGCATGAAATTTCAATGAAAATGTTTAGAATATAATTAATGAGACATTAAGTTAAAATACTATAAGAATCATTAGTATATTTTAAATATCAATTAAAATATAAGATTTATAATAATGAAAATCCATTTAGAAATCTGCTTACAATGGAAAGGTTTTTTTTTATCTCCCCTAGATATCAGATTGTTTTTGTCTTCAAAGACTTTCTAAACCATTAATTTAAAGTTTGAATTTTCCTATTAAACAAACTTATCTTTTTATGTGTAAGCTTTGTATTTAGAGTTAATCTTGATTTTAGTGATATGATGATATTTTTAATTTTAAATTGATGATATAACTAATAATTGATCTTAAAATGTAATATGCAGAATGTAATATGTTCTGATTTCTTCATTTGTCTGATTTATTAATTTCTGTTCCTTCATTTTTTTCCATAATTAAACATTTATCACTTTTTTTAAAACAAAGATTATATTATTATGGTCTCTGAAATTCCATGACAGCTCACTAAAAGAAGTTGGTTGATTTGTACTTATATATATGTATACTTGCTAATTCTATTTACCAAAATTGTATCATTATTTATAATAGCCTAAACACATGTTTTTTTATTTTATTTTTTTATTCTGCACCTCTGAAATATATCATGTTAAAAATATAACTGAACATTTCAGATTCTATAATGTTATTTGCATCTGTGGTGAACTGAAACAAAAATTTTCATTAAACCTGTAACTAGACTGATAGTAATACAGTAATATTTCTAACATTTTGAATTTTAAAACTGGATTCTATCATTGTTATTCCTGTGGTTTTAGTGGTTAATATTGCCATTTTTCATATTCTGTAATGTGCAAAAATATTGGAAGGCAAGAAGGGAAAAAAAATTTCTATAGTAACGAATTTTTATTTTAAAATTTTAGTTCAGAGTTTAAAATTAACTAATATTTAATCTTAAAAAATAATACAAAATTAAATTAAACAAAAAAATAAAATAAAAAAATCAACATTGAAAATCTTTGATAAAAGGCATGATAGGGTTAATTCTTTTTTAATGATTATGTTCTAATATAGATTACCAAATTCTATCTGTTGGTCTCATCCAAATTTCTGTCTTTAGTTCTATGTGATTCATTTAACATTTCTGGCATAAATGTAAATTTAATAGTTTTTTCTGCTATGTTTTTTTCTTCTTCTTTTTTTATCTTAGAAGTTTAGAAAATTATATATATATGTAATGATATTTTAAACTCTTAATTTCAATTTAATTAATTTTCAAGGTTTTATCTTAGTAACTTCCTTTTCAATTTAGCCCATAGTAACTTCATTCTAAAATATTCTCTTATTTCCTGATCTAATTCCTTTTTCTGTACTTAATTAATTCAAGAGAGCTTTGTAAAATTGTTGAATCAGCTAAAAGAATAACTTTCCCACACACCGTGTGTAGGGTTAGAAAAATATCCAGTAAGCACATTCTTTTTAAAACATCCCTGTGTTTCCCCTACTTTGTCGGCACGTGTAGCGACAATCCCTATTGAAACCTCATTATATATAAGCACTATGGAGAAATATTTTCCCTATCAATTTCTCAGGTTATATAAGACCAGGGATAAAATGTTCAAGAGCTTTTTCCTCATTTCTTTCTGTGTTGTGTGTTTGCTCATTGCTTGTACATGATGCATGCTTCTCCAAAATGAAATGAAACAACGTCACGGTATCAAAAGTCTCTTCAATGTCTTTAAAACTGCAATCTGCTTCACATAAAATAATGCTTACATATTAAAGAGTCAACAGGATAGTTTCTAGTGAAAAATTGTCAAGTGAATTAAAAGAATTAAAATTAAATCCACGGGTGAGACTTTGTTGTTGCATTGCATCTCCACAGCTCGCCGTGCATCGAAGATGGTTCCGTACTGATGCGGCCATTTCCTCCAACCGTCGCACTATCTCCGATACGAGGCTTCTTTGGCTATGTCGTTCCATGCCAGCCGATGCGATATCCCCTGCATTCCGTCATGTTACCCCATCTTCAATAGATACCCTTGTGTTTGTTCTCCATATTGTCATATGTGTGCACTTTATATCTTCAAAGAGTTGGGGTTCCTCTCATCATAAAAAATTTCTGGCTTCTTACCTTAATTCCGTGAATAATCATTTCCATGTTATATTATCATCTCAATATAAAAATAGCCTTCCATCACCTGCCGTAGTCTCCAGTGCCAGTTCCAGTGCTCAAAATTGCATTTTTATGATTAATTAAAAAAGTGGTTCATCAAAAGAGTGTTTACTGTTTCCTGGCTCAATACGTGAAAATCAAGATATATATTATGTATTTTTCTTTTCTTTTGATTTTCATTTTTGAATTATTTCCAATTGAATTTTTATAGTATTATTTAAAGTATTGAATTTTTAGTCTTTTATCAAATCTTTTTAAAATTTTATGCATAAATTTATAATTTTTTTATTTGAAATATACTTGAATGTTGTTAAGATCTGGAAAAATGACTGATCAAGATAAAACAAATGTTTCTAATTCTCAAGGTTCAGAAGTTAAAATTGATAAAGAAAATGAACAAATATCCCAAGAACCCTCCATAATCCCTTTTGATCCTGGAAATGGGATGAAAGTGGATTTATGGTTGGGATATTTCATCAAAATTTGTCAAGAAAATAACAAAACTGATTTGTGGAGAATTAAAAATATTACTAAATTTCTAAAAGGGTCAGCTTTAACACATTATATAAATAGTTGTTTAAATATTGATAATTTTGATCAGTTATGTTGTATATTAACTGAACAGTTTATTCAACCCAATATTGTTAATTTTTCTGATTTTTCACAATTGAAATTTGATTCAAAAATGCTAAATTAGTTGATTATTTTCATAAATAATTAAATTGTAGCAGACAGTTAGCCCACAATTGGTTTTATAAGGTCTTGCTGATGGACTGCCAACTCAACTAAAACAATCGGTAAGCATAAAAGCTCCTTGTTCCTCTACAGAATGGTTTAAAATAAAAACTAAACTGTTAAAAATGGAAGAATCTTCATAACCAAATCCAGGCAGGTGTAATGAAATCAGAGTAAGGCAACCAGCACTTTTTACACCTAGGTATGATTTTAATTATAGATTTCAAAATTCTTTTATTCCTCCAGCTCACAATAATTTGAGACAAAATTATCAAAATTCAATAAGGCCATGTCTAAATAATTACAATAACTTCATACTTCAATTACATATAGTCATAATTTGCATTTTCAATGAAGATTACAATCTTCTCCATGTAGAATTTGTACTCAAATAGGTATTCCAAATGTTTATCATTGGACATAAGTTTGTCCCTTTTATCAACCTCGATTTATAACCAATACTCCAATAACAGCCAATTTGACTTCCCCGTGCACAGAAGTCCCTCTTGATTGTTTTCAAATTTCTAAAATGAGACCAAATTCTTCTAATGAGGCCCCTGGGCCAGGGCAGTTACAATTATTAGTGTCTGGACACATCTCAACTTTACCAAGTCTAGCTAACTTGGACAATGTTTATAACCCTCATAGTAATGTAAATATTGTTATTGACACAGGATTAACTCTTTCAATTATATCTGCAGATATTGTGCAAAAACTTGACAAGAAAGAATGTAAGCCCCATTGGAGTTAAACAAGCTCATGGAACGTTCCAATTAACCCAAATTTGTGATATATATTTAAAAATTGGCCAAATAAATAAGAAAATCAAATTATATATCATGGACACTCCTTTACCATATATCATCTTAGGACTTCCAGATTGTAGTTTATATAAATTAATTATAGATTGTGACAAAAAAATATTTCAAAATGGAAAAATTATTACCAACTTGCATACCAATAATAATTATATGTCTTTACATATTGTTGAAAATAATAACACTAATGATAATAAGGTCAAGGTAGTGAATACCTCAGAGGAAATGTTTCCACCTCTAACTGTAAACAAATTATCTGAACCTGTGTTATCTCTGGTGTCGTGTTTGCAAAAAATAAATATGATGTTGGTAGAATAAGAATGGAACCCCCTAGAATAAATTTTACATCTGATTTACTAGTTTCACAAAGGGTTTATAGAACCTCTGCTACTGATAAAATTGAAACAAATAAGCAAATTAAAAATTTGTTAGATGCAGCTTTAATAAAAGAATATACTAGTAACTATTCCTCCCTTGTAACATTAGCATATGAAAGAGATGAAAATAGAAAAGGCCGTCTTTGTATTGATTATCATAAAATTAATTCCCTTTGCAAATATGAGGCAGGGCCTCTCCTTGGAATAGATACCTTACTAGATAAATTAAGTACTGCCAAAGCTTTTTCAACTTTGGATCTTGCATCTGGATATTGGCACATACCATTGCATAAACAAGATAAACATAAATTGGCATTTGTAACTACTGAAGGTTTATATGAATTTCAAGTCCTACCTTTTGGCTTTAAAAATGCACCTGCAATATTTAATAGAACTATTTGTAGTATTTTAAATAAACATAAATTATCAAATTTTGCATGTCACTATTTTGATGACATAGTAGTTTTCACTAACTCATTAGAGGAACGCTATGATAATTTAAAACAGATTTTTCTAATGTGTGAAAAAGAAAACATTAAATTAAAATTTTCTAAATGCGTGTTTGATCAAGATAAAATTAATTTCTTGGGGTATGAAGTCAAGAAAGGATGCATTTCTCCTGATAATCATAATATTGAAAGTATTAAAAATTTATAACCTCCAAAAAATGTTAAACAACTTCAAGGTTTTCTTGGCTCTGTCAATATTTATAATAAGTTTATTGATTCTTATGCTAAAATTGGAGAAACCTTAAATAATCTTCTTTAAAACGATACACCATGGCAATGAACAGAAGACTGTCAAAATGCTTTTGAAATATTAAAAAATAAATTGATAACTAAACCGGTGTTACAACTATATAACCCTAATTTATCTCTTCGTGTTTTTTTTTTTTTTAATGCATCTCGGGTAGCTATTGGAGTTGTTCTTAAACAGCCTGACTGTTCTGGTAAATTACATCCTGTATCTTATCATTAAGAACTTTACTTATTGTATAACTAAGTTGGAATGTTTAGTAATAGTAGATGCTCTTGATAAATTTTATTACTATTTACATGGAAAAAAATTCATACTGATTATGCTGCTCTTGTTTGGCTTAAAAATATAAAAAAAATTGAAGGGGAAGATTATTTTGTTGGTATTTAAAACTAAGCATGTTTGATTATGAAGTTAAATATTTAAAGGGAACAGCTTATTTTGAAGCTGATATGTTATCAAGGCATCCTACTACTCAATATCTCCAACATTCTGTGCATTTATTGGAATTAGATGTGATAAAACTATCAAAATTTAGACAATTTATATAATAATAAATATAAAAATATTAATGATGTACTTGTAGTTAAAAAAAATTGTTTAAAATAGTTGTACCTTTTTCTCTTAGGAAAAAAGTTTTTCAAAAGGCTCATGAACAATACGGACATCCAGGCACTCAAAAACTGATAAATTTAATTACTCCTCAGTATTATTGGCCCCATATTACTCAAGATATTGCACTTTTTGTTAAACATTATGATATTTGTCAATTAAATAAAAAGAAAAAGAAAAAAAGATCTTGCCTTTACAAGCTGTGCCCCGCCACACACACACAGTTCGTCCTTTTGAATGTCTTTCTGTTGATACTGTTGGTGGATTTAACTATTACAATTCAACTAAAACATTCCTTCATATAGTAATTGATCATGTGACTAGATATGTTTGGGCTTTTCCTTCCAAAAATGAAGCAAGTTTTCCAAATTCAGGTTCCTTCCAAATTATTAACTCATAGAAATGGTGCTTTTACCTCATCTAAATTCAAACATTTCCTCAGAAATTACAGTGTCAAGCATCTGTTAACATCTTCACATCATCCACAAACTAATTGGAAATGTGAAAAAGTTAACCAGTCAATAGTAAATAAATTAAAAGTGCAAAGTCAATTCTTCTCCTATTAAAATTCCTTGGACTAGACTTTTAGAACAAGTAATCAATGAATATAATTTAACATTCCATTCAGTTACAAAATTTCCTCCTGCATATTTGTTATTTGGTACTTTACCTTATTCTCCTCCCTTAACTCAAAATCAATTCTATCCTCCAGTAAAGGACGCCAAAAAATTAGCTAAAGATAATACAATAAGATATCATGATAAAAATAAAACATGATGCTAGATTTATAGATTTTACATTCAAACCGTTGACATTGTAATGTATGAGGAATTTAATTACCCAAATCGTAGACAATTATCTCCAGTATTTTCAGGTCCATATGAAATAGTAACTAAAATTTCAAATGTAATTTATGAAATAACTAAACCAAATGCATTAACAAACAAAACTATTTATGAATAATAATTTAAATTTTAAAAAATCTTTCTATTTCCCATGTTTTTTCCACATAATCCCTAAGGTTGGCCCGTTGTCTCCACTCGTAAGAGTTAATTTTTCTTTTCTTCATGATGATGTTATAGGCACCATCACAACATAAATTTAAATACCTCAGTCTTATTGAGATGTGAGTATAGGGTCAAGCTCACAATTAATTTCTATCTCTTTCTATTTTTATCCTGGATATGTGGTTCTCCACTTTGGAAATAAATATGCCTGGATGAGAGTAGAAAGAGAATAAGAATTACATCCCCCTTTTTGATGTCCTAATTTTGGGTCATTAAGTTGCATCCACTACTAGAAATTGGTGGTTAAGGTTGAACTATTCACCACTAATTGTCTAACTAGTGGGTTAAAGTTTTTCTTTTAAAATTAAACATTTTTATGTCATTTGTTTTGAATATTAATGTTATAATAAGAGTATTTTGAATCTCATATTATTTTCGGTTTCAAGTTAACATACAAAAATCGGAACTATGTTGATATTTTATTATTATATAAGTTCAATTTATTCTATTATTTTACATCCAATTTGATAATTTTGGTGAGCTTTCAACTATTTAAAGGGCATTGTATGGAGAAGTTTAAGCCAATGAAAATATTGAAGAAGCATTCATTAATAAATCCAGTAGGAATTCATGAATTCCTACATGACCTTTTTCTGCTCTCTCTGCCTTCAACAATGGGCATCACTGTTTTTTAAAATTCTGAAATGATTAATTATAGCTTGCTTTCAAGAAATTTAACCAATACCTTAAGTTTTGAATTAATTCATTTCAAAATAGATGTGGAAAAACATCATGCCATGGTCTTTTCCAGTCAGCTGAATTTTATTCTACAAAAATATAAAGGCCCGATTCATCTGCTTGTTTATTTGGTTTATTGTACACTCCCACCTTCGAGTTATACACTATAATCAAACAATTCTTAACATAAACTTCAATATTAAAAATACTTCAATTAAATTAAAAATTTTACAGAAATAGAGCAAGAAGTTCAATTTCATTAAGTATTCATTAAGTCTCAAAGGTACTTTAACATGTCTACCCCTTCTTGTTGTCAAAGTTCTAACAAGATTACAAGAGATATCAGTTTTGTTGTTAATAACAGAATATTTTTTGACTTGACTATTTCTGTCCACTGAAGATCTTATCTCCAGAGAATAAATTCATTTAATGGGGCATATAACTTCACCATTTGATATCTTGAGCTGCACTTTTTTTTTTCCCTGGATAAACTTTAAGGACTGAGTCATTGATCAAAATAATCTCATCTTAGAATCTTCTTCAAATAATATCTCCCAACTTTACTTCATAATAATTTCCCTTTTGACATGTTTACATTAGAACTCCTAAATATTTATGATGAAACCTGTTTAAGTGTTTCCTGAGATTTTGTTGATGTTTTCACACCTTGTAACATCAATGCAAGTTTATCCAAAATAAACACACTCATTATGAAAACATCTTGTATACAAATTGATGGAGTGTGAGATTGAGGTCATTTTTCAGGGAAAATGCCCTATTGCTTGGTAACTCATCTAGATTTCACATACAGGGCAGTTTAATCTCATATCTTCCATCTTCCCCAATGTCTACATTTCTGGAAAAATAATAAAATGTTTCCATTTCCTTTGAATTTTTCATTTCACGGGTATCTGCAATTCCAATGTTTACTAACTTCTATAAATCCTAAGTGTCAGAATTCTGTTGACATCAACTTTTGATTTTCACATAATGCACCAACCTAAACAGGTTTCTACAGCAACAAAAGCAGATAGAAAGTGACTTGTATTTTTCGTGAAATGGTTTCCAGCATAATCAGTTGCTATCAACAATTCTATTGGCAGTAAGTTGGATGATTTTATTCTATAATTCCTTAATCTATGAACTTTTTTGCATACAAGAAATGTGACTCTAAATCTTGCATTTCAAAAGAATAATTTTTCTTTAAGTTACTTGCCGACAATTTATAACATTTATGTTTCATGACATCACCAAGCACTGTATGCATCAACTTTTTACTTCATTCCACAGTAGATTTCATTTCGTTAACTGTAGAATTTAGGATGCATTACCTCTGATATCTAGTATCAAATAATACTCTTGATAGTTTTTCTTTTCACATCAGCCTTAATATGTACCAATAATGTTTGCAAAAGAATTTCTGGTTTACTCTGATTTGCTAACATTAAATTTTCACCGTTAAGTGAGTTCCCTTCAGTGTAAAGTCTTTGTTATTAGATATTTCAAAATGCATTATAGTCCAGTGTTATTTTCTGACATATCATACATCAAACATTGGTCTTACAGATTCAAGGTGTCCGAGTTTTAGACATAAAAAACAAGCCTTATTTTTCTTTAAAATGTCTTGCTTTTCTACAAAAAACATTTTATTTTTATTTTTTATTTTAAAAACATTTTTTAGGATTTTGAGCCTTGCCACAGAATATACAAAACTTCAAATTTTTGGCTTCATGTGGTAAATCATTAACCATGTGAAATGGTTAAGTCGAAATATCATCTGAGATGATATATAATTTGTCATCATAACAGTTTTTGTTCTCTTCTTTATTTATCATCAGATTTCGTCTTGGTAAATTCTCAAGAATACACGATTCTACCAGTGGAAATAGCATTGCAGCATATATCTCAGTAGTTACAGCAGTTGATTCCAATTACCTTAACTGTCACTCCAATTTATCATTAAGTTGTATGATATTGAATTTAAGTTTAATATTGGAAAAAATTTTATCACCAGGATGAACATTTCTGACATAATATTCAAGGAATAACTCATCTTCTCTTATATTCATGTCCAGATCTCGTTTTCAGGGATTGATAACATTAGTATAATTTGCTGCAGTTGGTGGGTAACTTTCAAAGATTTCTCCTGCTCTATTGTCATTTCAATCATATGCTATATGAAATATTGATATTTATCTTCATCGTTGATTCTACTAACATCTTCATGAATTTTGCCAGATTGACCCAAAAAACTTAGCTAATCTTTTATTTTCCCACTGAACTGAGCTAATTTTATTTTGGAGTTTCAATTATGTTTTATCTGCATTCACTGATGTTGGTATTTAACATACAGGAAAGGAATTTCAAAATAAACTTTTACTTGAACCTGAGTAATATCTCATTTTTTCATATCATCCAATTTTGCCAAATTTGTAGCAGTTCCTTCAAACCACGAAAGTTTTATTTCAATATCTTCTCTATTTCATTCTTATTTGAAATTATTAATTCATTATAATGCTTCGTAACGTTTGTTCTGACCGTTTGTTAAAATTTCCACAACTTCAAAATAAATTCTTAATCATTTCCGATGAGAGCATAGTATGACTTCCTTTCAAGAAATTTTACCAATTGCTTAAGCTTTAAAATAATTTCAAATCAGATATGAAAATAGTCACATCAAGATATTTTTCAGTCAACTGAATTTTATTCTACAAAAATAATTTATTTACAGAACTATTGTCACAAAAATTAAGATAAATAAATGAAAGAAAATTATAAAGGTTCTAGTGTGTCAGCTTGCCCATTGGTTTATGGTATAGAAGCAGGAGTATGAAATGCTCAATAAAAACATTCATATTTTAATTTTTATTATATATGATAAAAAAAATTATTGCTACAGTCATTGAAAAATAAAAATAAAGCAAGATGATTTGGCGTGCCAAAGACTTGGATATATCGAACATGGAAGAAACTACTATAAATATGCAGCGAAGCCTTTTTAATGTGTTAAACATTGTATTATTGTTTCTGTTAGTACTTCATTTGGAACAATCCATTGAACAACCTATTAAAGTGATTTTGTTGTACTATATTAAATTATAATTCATTGCATTGTGTAATTATGTTAATCGATTATGTAAAATTCAATTTGGTGAAATTTTGATTTGAAGCCATAAGTTTTCAATGATTGTGATTTCTTTTTTGATGTACTTTTTAAATGTTCCCTTCCTTTTGAAAATTATTTGTTTGACCATTGTTGGAAAACTGAAGTTCTTATTTTAAAAGTTTTTAAAAAAGTTTAAAATTTCTATTCTTCAATATTCAGATTCTACCTTTTATTTTTTAACATTTTTACTTTCTCTCTTTTTTACATTTCTTATAATTTTTTCCCTAGTTATTTTTCACTTGATGAGTTGTGTTAAATTATGAGTCAATGCAATATATTATATGTCAAAAGATATATATATATTTTTTTATGTGGCAACCGATGCTTTCTATTTTAATTTTGCTTCCAACTATAAAATTGACGACATTTTTTAACTTTGTGAATTTATTTATGGTTTCTGTTATTATGAAGAACTTTTCATTTTTTTTCATAAAATATACAATTACATTTTTTTCTAACTTTTGTTGAAATCTAAATATGAAAATTTTGTTTTTGCATGCAGGTTAAATTTTAATTACATTTTTTAAATATAAAATATTTAAGAAAATTCTTTACTAAATTTCAAAAATAAGAACCAATGAGAATTTTTTAATCTGACCATTTCTAAATGCTGCTATTATTTTCTGTTTTTAAAAAAATTGGTCTAAAATTCTCAATTATAAACTATGTTCTATCATCAGTTTCATGGCAATTTCAGGAAATAAATGTAGCTGTATCAGATTGCAAGTAAAATCCAAATAATTAAAAGTATTTTTCTAAATTGCTATATAGGGTGAAGTAGTGAGAGAGGAAATTTACTTTTTTCATCTCAGCCACATAGAATTTTATTTGTTGTTAGTTATATAAAAATCAAATACAAAATTATTGATTATGCTATGCTACTGTATCAGTGTCGACACTTTCAGGAATGATATATCTACCCAGAATAATTGTTAATTTGTTGATTTTAAGAAATGCTGAAAAATATCTTATGTTTACTCTATAAGAGCTATTCATTATTATAAAATATAACATATCTTACACAAGACATCTTGAAAAAACATGGATACAAAAGTACTTAACTTTTTTTACTATGGTACTTAGAAAACATTATGCACATATAAAAATATTGAACATTTTAAAAATATATATTTGAAATTATTTTTTTAATTCAATAAGAACTATTCATTATTATAAAATAGAAAACATCTTCCACAAGACATCTTAAAAAAAAAAACAGGTACAAAAATAATTAATTTTATTGATTAAATTGCTTTAAAAATGCTAAATTTTTGCAGCAATTCCTTACTATGCACACTGATTAATTTTATTAATACTCATCATCTTCATTGTGTCTCAGTGTTATTAGCATTATATTGATCAAATACATTTTATCAAAATGGGAAAGGACACAACTTCAGTTTTGATTTTTAAACATCTTAGAATTAGATATTTTTGCTGTCTAACATATATTTCCTACATATATAGTTTTCCTAGAAATTGATAATATAATTTTTAATAATTAATAAATAATTGTGGTTAGCAGCTCATACAATTTGGAATGATTTTAAATGTATTTTTAGTAATAATTATATTTCTTATTACAAGCAGAAATGCATAACTATATGATGAGTAAGCATTTATCATGTGTAGTGTTCCCAAAAAAGTCGCAACATAATTTTTGGGTATTGGCGAGCTCAGTATATAAATTTAATTTTCTGTTTGAATATTAATTTAAATTTCTCCTTGAAATTTCATGCTTTCTTACATATTGCTCAACTGATCATTGTAATTTTTGTGTTTTTATTAATGGGTATTATTTTATCTTTAATTATTTCATATCGTGCTCTATTTTTCTAGTTTTAACTCTTTCCTTGCATTTTTCTTGGTGACTTAAAAAAGGAAATTTTTTCATTGGTTTTAATTTTTAAAATCTCTAATTTTATAAGAGATAGTTTAATTGCTAATAAATTTGATACTTAAGGACAAAAATAAGAATTAGCCATTGAATTTAAAGGAATAATTGTTAGACTTTTAAATGAAATCTTTCAATTTTTGGACATACTCATTTAATTTATCCAGTTTTAAGAATCCAGTTTTTTTTAATTGTTTGATTTTTACAGCAATAATCGCATACTTTCAATTTATGTAATGCTTATGGAGTAAAAGCAAAAATTGTCTATATAAATGTAGTTCTCTTTATTTTATACTAATAATCTTGTTTTTATCCTAATAGTCTTGTTAACTGTATTTCATTAGGATTATAAAAATAATTAAATACCTAAAAGAATATCATTTCATTCTAACCTTTTCAATTTCATTATCCATTAACAATCAAATAAATATTTCAACAAAATCATTTGTTTATAAATAATTATTTGATATTTTGTGAAAAAGTAGGCTTGTATTTAAATTTCAAACAAAATAGAAAGAAAACACATTTTTTTTTTCAGCATTTATATGCTTATTTTCTGGTTTGTTGATGAATTTATGGTCTTTTCGTGAGATTCTCATCTTCTGCTCTAAATTATAATCATACATATTTATTCAGAATCAAAATTTTAAATTAAATTCCAAAATGCTGTATTAAATTGAACATAATATAATGTTTTATGATAGTTTTAATATAATTTAGTATTTATGATAGTTTTAATATAATTTAGTATTTATGAT
>JAPMOR010080868.1:8694-24831 GCA_026543865.1 Argiope aurantia | reverse complement strand
ATAATTTAGTATTTATGATAGTTTTAATATAATTTAGTATTTATGATAGTTTTAATATAATTTATATTGTAATAAAAAAAATGTGATGTTAGTTTACAGCATCAAATTTTGTTAACTTATAGCATAATTTTTCATGAATTTATCTCTGAAAAATTTTTGAAAATAGTGAATATATATTTTTCTAAATATAATGAAAATTGATAATAATTTTTGCAGAGGTTAAATTAGAAAGTAATTGACCTGGATATTAATAATAATAAAGAATTATTAATATTTTCCATGCCTAATCATCTAAATGTGAGTTATAGAACAAGCCTTTATATATCAGATTTGATTGTCTTTTAATATAATCTAGATGCTGGGCTTGTATTGTACTTTGTATTAATTCATCATCACAAAGAAATTTAATAAGTGCATGGTTGCATGCTAGACTTACACCAAAGTATGGATTTACCAGTTATAATTAGAGGGTGAGAGATTGAAGTCTCTCTTGAGACTTATACATATTATAATACGTATTTCATAAGTGTTATAATTAAGTGTTCATATTATATCGTGTTCTTATAATTATTATATTATAAATCAGAAAAATTCGTAAAATTGTGTCTCCTAAACTTTGGCAACATAGATAAATTTTGAATTACTTATTATAGGGAATTCAGCTAGCACTGGAGTATTAAGTGATACTGTTGCTCATAACCTAAGTTCATTATCATTTCGAGCTCTAGCTAATGCAAGAAGTTGTACTTCTCCAGAAGAAACATCTTCAGACAATCTTTTGCATAAGGTATAAATGTCCATTTTGAGCTTTTTGTAACTTATCATTTCGTGTAAATATCTCAAATCTCCATTTCATTCACCATTTCTTAGATTTAACTAATTTTATATTTTTCTAGATTAATCAATCCTTTATGAGGAAGATTCCACCTAAAGCTGAGGCTTCAAATATTTTAGTTGGGGAAGTGGATTATTTGGATAAAATTGTCTCATCCTTCGTCCGATTGACAAATAGTTGTAGTCTTGGAGATTTAACTGAAGTTCCTGTGCCCACAAGGTTCCTTTTTATTTTACTAGGACCAATTGGTCATCCTTTAAGATACCATGAAATTGGAAGAGCAATGGCTACTTTGTTATCTGATGAGGTATTTATAATTTCATTTTAAAATCTTATTATTATGCATAATAAATTAAATTGATGAATATGTTTACTTTTTTTAGCTACCATTACTGATATTGATAGTATTTCTTGGCAATGATAAAGTTCTTGTGTTATTTATTATTTACTTTACAAAAAGGTCATTTTCATGGTAATAAGTAAATTTCCACATAATAAGTGAGAATAATTTGAACTCGTTAATTACACTCCTTTGAATTCTTTTATTTATTTTCCTTTGAAATATAAATCTTTGTTTGTGCTTTATTTTTTAAATATTGTTTTCCCTTATCCTTTAAAATAAAAAAATGAAAAAGAAAATCACTTTTCTAAAAGCCCCAAAAATGGTCAGTGATAGAATGCCTAAAATCAGTGTTTCTTATTCATCTTATTTTGAAATGTATCCAGAATATGTCTTTGCTCCTTAATTAATGCAAATATTTCATGCTGCACTGTGCAATGATTAATCCAGCCTTGATTTTTCCCATCTACTTTTCTCACCATTTCATACAATTTCCACAAACCTGAAAAACATGAAAGTGAAAAAGAAAACAACATGGGTTCTTGATTTTTTTAAAAAAAGGAACTCCTGAAAACAAGAAGAAATCGAAGAAAAAAAACTAGAGGCAGGAGCTCTGTTTGCTGGAGATTTTTTAAAGTTAATACTTTAAAATACTCAAATAAATATACTTTTTTTTTGTATAATACTTTAATTCTCAAATGTAGAGCAAAATTCTTCCATTTCACACAAAAAAAAAAAAACGTATAAATGGTGGATTTTATAGCATTTCTGATTTTCTTGAATTGTTTTAGTTTTCATATTGAAATTTTTCATATTTAAGATTTGATGAGCAAAATGCATTCTTTCTGTATTGCACTTCAAGAAGCCTTTATGAAACCATCTGATATCACAAAAATTTGGCACTATTGTTTCATCTGAAAGGATGTTTATTCAAACTTCTGTATGTATTACCTATTGTCTCCTGGTCTCCTATTGATAATCCATCATCTATTACCTCTCAACACAAAATTTACAGGTAGTTGCTGAGTGAGAAATGCCTTTTTATTTGATCGTAATATGCAGTATTTATTTACCACAAAGTGCCAAGAAAGTGCAATCAGAAAGATATTTAGCTGAGTTTTGTTTTTAATATAAAATCCTCTGTCTTGGTAAAAGAATAGTGGATCAAAGAAAGATTGTGATATATATCCTGATGTCTACCTTATGTTTAAATATAAATAAAAAAAAAGTATGTGGTTAGCTTGGATTCAGGAATGCTCTTGCTGAAGCTTTTGCATTGATCCGAATTGAATCGTGTTTTACAGATCCCCCATAATGATTTTATAAATATTTGGCACATATTTAAAAGAATTTAGAAGAAACATATTTTTCCATTGATTGTAATAATGCTTTCATGGTCTCTGAATTAAAACCTGCCAAGTAATGATAGGTTTTAGTAAAGTTGAGTGGATTATGGTTCAGGAAATGAAATTAAAAATTTATCAAAATGTCTTTTATTGCAAACTGAAATGAACCTATGAGTTTGTCTTCAACCTAAAAAGAATATAAAGATGTGCTGAATGATAGCAGGACTGCTAAGAAGGAAATAAACTACTAGATACAGGTTATAGGTACATACTCATGCCTGATGTTACAACTAATCAAAAGCTTAATGCATAAATTATGATGCTGTGCATAGAATGCACACAAGGATAAGAAATTATTTGCATGATGGTATTTATTAATTTCTAAAAGTAAGGATTCTCAAAACCTCATATAAGTTACAGATCTATTGCTTTAATTAGTTGTCTCTGCGAGCTTCTTGTGAAAATATTATATTTGCACTTGATCCATGTTTTGGAGACAAATTAATTTATATCCGCATTTAAAAGTGATTTTCAAAATCACCATTTCCTCTATTTACAAACTTATAATTTGAAGATAGTGATATGGTATGCCTTTGAACAATGAAGACATTTGATGTTTATCTTCTTTGATATTGAAAAGCTTTCAATAAAGCATGGAAATGTACTTGGAAGAATGTTTAATTTTAACTTTCGTGGGAATTTGCCCATTTTTAATGAAGTTTTAGCCCACAAACTTTTTACAGTCCATATGATGAATCCTTCTCTAACTTTTATTTTTAAGTTGAGGAAATACCATAAGGCAATGTAATTGAATGTGATGCTGTTTGTTATGAAAGTGAACCAGATTTTATACATCATTCCAACCACTGTACATTAAAACATCTATGTTGATGGGCTATAGACCTACTGTTCTACTAAAGATATGCATTTTGTAGAACAACAGTAATAAAGTGCAATTATCAACATACTAGCCAGATAAAAAAAAAATCAATTTTTAAAGACCATAAGTCCGTTTTTGTAACAGGTCTTGCGAACAGATCTAGAATCCTTGAATGATAATCCTTTGACTGTGTGATCAGCACAGATTCCTTGGCATTAAATACAACAAATATCCTGCATTCCTTAACCATATTATTGATTTATGGAGCAGGTGTCTATGATCATAAAATGTCTTTCAAGTTCTGTCAAATACTGTATGAAATGCTAATCACATTTGTTTGCTAAGAATATATTGGAACATTATTCATTCCAAATAGGATTATCTCTATTATATGTGGTTCAAATCATTCATCTTACTTATCTTGTCTCAATTGTGTTCATCACCAAGCTGTTTGTGTAAGTACTGTTGCTTTTAAAGCATCAGCAATATATAAGTAGAAAATTATGAATCTTTGTTGTTTTTTATTCTGCGTTTCAGCAAACCAATTTCCTCCTTTTAAGAAAAAAAAGTTTTTCAACTATCATACACCATTATTCAGTATTTGCACCTTCTATATCTCTCCCTGCTCCCTTTTGAGGATATATATTTGGAAGACTTTTATCTATATGATTTGAAAATTTATGATGAAAGTTCTTTTTGAACTCCATCTTGGTGTCAAAATAACATTTTAGTACTCCATCTGTTAAAGGAAGGGGGGGGATAACAAAGCTAATATACCTGGTTTTTTTATAAAATGGTAATATTATTTAAAAACCTAATTTTCTTAAGGCACTTTTTATTTCTCATAGTCATACATTCAGTAGCTATATTCTTATAAATATAGGCAAATCTGAGGCCCACCCTGGCTGTGATTTTGCTTCTTTAGTAACATTTATATATTACATGAATTTTTTTCTGTCTTTTCTTCTGAGATTATTTCCTTGTTTTACAATATATTGCAAGGAATAAATACTAGTCAAAAGTAAATATAAAAATTCTTTTAAGATTAATATTTTTTGATGAACTTAAACTGATAAAGTTTACAAAATGATAAAGTGCAATATTAAAGTTTGTTTGGAATCAGCATCTAGTAGTATTTGTCATGCAATGACTAATAGTAAGTGTGCTTGTATTGTGATCTGAAAACCTACTTTGAACTTTAAATTTTTGCTTATTTGTTGCAAAATAAGCATAATAGATATAATTAGTATTTTTTAATGAACAATCTAGAATTAACAAGTAAGAAAATGAAGGCACATTTCAATGATTATATTTATTTTTATTTGCATTCTTGTTTCTAAAATATGTGATTTCATCATCCTTAAATTTTCTAAAGAACTTCCTTGAGAAGTTCTTTTATCTTTTTCTTTAGTAACAATGAGAACCCAGTTAAAAATTGTATTATCTAACTTTATTTCAACTTTAGAGTTGTACAAAGTTCTGGCTTCCTTTCATTTTTTAGAGGCTAACGTCTGCAACTCTAACTATTTAGCCGGAAACTGCAGTATCGCATGGCTAAAGTAATAGCTCACTTTTTTAGATTTCAGGATATCTTGCATTTAATGCCAAATTTGGTCAGCAGAGACTCTGCATCAATCAATATACAGTAACTGTCATGTTTAATAAATTATTGAATTCTTATTACATTTTATGTTAATAATTATATACGAGAATTTAGTTTTATGGTATTATTATTATTATTTGTAGGTATTTCATGGTGTAGCATATAAAGCAAAAAATAGAACAGATCTCTTAGCAGGTGTGGATGAATTTTTAGATGCTACCACTGTATTACCTCCTGGAGTTTGGGACCCTCGAACTAGAATTGAACCACCCACACAAACAGCTTCTCAGGTTTTTGGCGACAATTTTTTTTTTTTGAATTTCTGGTAGAATTGAATATTATGTTCATATCTTTATTATTTTTTAGTATAAATAAACTTTATAATAAATTTATATTATAATTTTAATTTTTAGTTAAATATTTCTTTTTTTTTTATTTTAATCTAAGCATAAATGCATTTTAACTTTGTTTCCATTTGTGACAGACAGATCATCATTCTGAAAATAGTGTATTCTATTTAATAATCTTAACACGATATGTTCTGCTTGCATCTTAAAGAATAATGATCAGTATTTTGCATTCTGTCATTAGTCAGTATTCTGTCATCTATACTTATCATAAAGCTCAATGTGTGTGTGTGTTGGCGCTCTACAGGCCAGACCATTCAACCTACAGCTACCAAATTTGCCATGTGTATACCTTGGAGGCTGGGAATGTGCACCTGGGGATTATTTTTTCAAATTTTTAATTAGAATTTTATTTATTTAAAAATTAAGCGAAATTTTGGCGTGTTTCTGCTATAACTTCCAAAAATATTACCGCACAAAAAAGATTTTTACATGAAGTTAAAGATCAAAAATTTATCTTTTAAATGATACCAATGTTTTAACCTTAAAATTAAATTTCTATTTTTAATGAATTTTTAAATAGATATTTTAACTATATTTTTCAACAATTTTTTTCGTACAAAATAAAAATAAAATTTAAGCTGCACAAGCACACTTCACATTCATGGAAAAAAATTAGCTTTTTTCAAAGTGTTGCCATCACATTGATTAAAGCTCCAATTAAAAATAAATTAAATCTTTTAGGAAATGAAATCTGCAAAAATATAATTTTCGGCACGTGTCTGTAAGAAATGACACAAATATGAAATATTTTCTCTAAAAAATAAATTTAAGAAAAATTATTTTATGATCTTTTACACTCTCTATATTATTAATCCAATAAATCAGTTTTATTTTAAGGCAAGTTTTGTTTAATATGAACAGGATATCCATTCAAATCAGGGCCACACAACTAATTTGTAAACCTTTAGTAAGACACAGATCTGCTAAAATGGTCTAAATGGAAAATGATTATATTTTATGTAACTTGATTTAATAAATGCTCTAATAAATAACGAATTTTTGATTTTACATAAAGCTTCTGCTGTGGAAATCCTGATTAACAAAATGCTCTTGAAACACTAATATTTTAAATAAAAAGAGTTAATTTCCAATCAACTAAATCAATCACTTAAAGTGACTGATTTATGAAAATTTGAATATCACTATTCAATTAAAAAAGAAAAATTTTAGATTTTCCATCGATCGTTTCAAAGAAAATACGCCAATCAACGTGCAGGTCTATCAAGATTAATTGACCTAAGATTATGAAAATGTTGAGTTTTTCTAAATTTTTAACATTTAAAACTTCATAAATAAGTCTTAGTTGATTGTGGAAAAAAGAAACATTCATTCATTTATTTAAAATTTGGTGTGTCCAGAATATTTCTCAGAATATGATACCTTACTGCATTAAATTTAGACTTCATAATTTTTGAAATATATTTATAGGCCGGAACAAAATATTATTATTGATTTCATTTCAATTCTTTTGTAAGCAAAACTAAAATCTGAATTTTATGCTGAATCTCAAAAATTTTTGTTGAATTATTGTTTGAGATATTACATAAATTATGAAAAATATTTTGTAGTTAACATAAGACTTAAATACCGAGCGATTCTGTTTGCAATACTCACATTCAATAATAATAATAATTAATTAATAACAATAAAGATGATAAATAAAATAAAACACTTGGTTTTATTAAAAAATATCTATATTAATTGCAATTTCATCATCTCCACTTTAAATTAAAGTTGAAGTTTTACCGGAAATGACAACAAATTAGCAAAATATATATAGTAAATTGAAAGAAACGATCTAAACAACAGTATAAGTTTGGTATGACTATCAAAATTTGAAGATTAAAAATGTTTTGTTTTAGAATCTATTAAGAGACCAGTTACTTAAAATATTTAATTGAAAATTGTAGCGAGCGGTAATACTGGCGAACCGGCTGGTCGCCAAAGGCGGCTAGTCAGTAATAAATCATTAAATAATTTATTTCTAATGTATCTTAGATAAATGAAAGCAGATAATTTTGAAATGGTAAAGAAGCCTAGAATTTTAAATTATATTAATTTTGCTTTTAATGTATTTACTCAGAAATTTTTCATAGTGCATTTATATTTTTATTATTCTCAGCCTCTTTCCATATCCAGTGTAAGGAAAGATCAAAGAGTAATTGCTTCAATCATTGTAAAGTCATACCAAAAAAAAGGCATATTCCCACTTAAAGATTCTAGTATGTAATCAGACTCATTTATATATATTACATTCGTAGCATCTTCTTTGAAAGGATAGATTGAACCAGGGCAATATTCTGAAGAAGTCAAAACAAGAAGATCGAAGCACACCGAATTTAAACTACCTTATCATATAACATAACCTTATTCAGTTATTCGATCATGTGAGCTCAAAGTTGTGTTTTATATAAAAATGTGCTTTTGAAATGCCTTGCTTCAGAAAATTTTAAAGAGCACCATTTTCTCACAAAAAAAAAAAAAAAGAAAAAAAAAGGAAAGAAAGAAAGAAATTTACTTGATATTGATCAACATAGGTATTGCACAACCTGTTTTTTTATTTATTCATTTATTTATTTTTAGGAAGCTAGAAAGAAGATTCCCGAGCCAAATAAGGAAACTAAAATTGACACTTCTGCTTCAGAAACTAGCAGTGTTCAGGTAGAAATGTGGGCCTGCGATGAAAAGTAAGTTGATTTTATTTGCCTTTCTTATTGTTATGTAAAGCTTACTTCCGTAATTACGAATAGGATAAAGCTTGCGTGATATAGAAATTTCATAATTTAGCTAAACACATGTTATCTCATTTGACATTAATGTGTCAAGAATTATTTTGTCAACTTTTCTTAAATAAGTTTACTTATGGGATTTAAATATAAAAATCTTATTAATACTCTGTAAAATTTCATTTCTTTTGTGATAACAGTTTATCATTGAGTAAAGTATTCTTTCTTATATGTATATGATTTAATCTATACAAATATACATTTTAATCTATACAAATTGGTCTAAACATATTAGGAACGATTCTTTCTCAAAATTAACCTCTATACATGATGAATTATTATAATGTTTTCATGCATGTAAGCAATTTCTTAAAATCACTTATATGTTTGAAAATCAGTAAAATATTGAGCATTGTATTTGAAGTACTGTTAATATGAAAATTAACAATATATGAAATTTTAGTCCTGAAAAGAAGAATTAAACTTCAAGTTTTATTTTAAAGTTCAAATGTTTTTTTTAAAAAATATTAAAAGTGCTTTAAATTTAATATTTAAATATATTAAAAAGGAAACAGAGTTCTAACTTTTTTGAGCAGCATTAAAATGTATTAAATTCAAATACTTCATTTGAAGAATATTTAAAATAGCAGTTTTGAATGGATGTAAAAAAAAGTAAGTATTAGCTACAATTTAAGTGAAAAACATATAGAATATAATATATTTATGATATTCCATAATATTTATTTATTTTCAATTTTTCTTTTTCTTTGACATGCAGGCTTTTCAGCGGATTGGTCACAGATGTTCGCCGAAAATTGCCATGGTATATAAGTGATGTAAGAGACAGTTTATCTGTACAGTGCATTTCTTCCATAGTATTTTTATACTTTGCTTGCATAGCTCAAATTATTACTTTTGGAGGGTTGCTTGCAAAAGTTACCAAGAACAAAATGGTAAGTGCATTTTTTCCTCTGATAAATTGATAAATATGAAACAGTATTAATATTCAATGGCTTAGCATTTAATTTAACCCTTCTGTTTTGTTTGTATTTATTTCACGTATGTAGCGTTCGGGTCGATATGACCTGGCTTGGAAAACTAACCTTTCTTGAAGTAATTGACAGGTGTCATTTAAGAAATGTTTTAAACAATAGTAATATAAGTTTAAAAATAGATCTAATAATATAAAGCAGCTATAAAAATAACAAAAAATATATTTGAAATTTAAACATACAATAATATAAAGCATCTATAAAAATTGCAGAAAAATATTCGAAATTGAAACTTACTTTTATTTACAATTTAAACAATAATATTTTACATAAGATTTGCAAATGTGATTCTTAAAATTGCAACATAACATATTAGTGTTGTTTTCATTGCTTGACAGACAGAAATGTATGGAAAAATGAGTGATTTTCCCAATTCTTCCAAAAATAGCCTGTTTAGTCAATTTGTTTTCGTTCCATTCCAAGTATTGAAGTCCATAGAACAAATGCATTGCATGCAGAAATATCAAGCATGTTGTAGAATACTATAATGGGTCAGTGATTTGTTTTTCTTTTCAAAGTGCATGAGTTTAAAAGTTGATCAAGAGTATGCACATCCCCTTCAATTGAATTATAATCTAAGGTCATTAATAGGTTTTTTTTTTTTTTTTTTTTTTTTTTTTTTTTTTTTTTTTTTTTTTTTGTCAGGTCTGCTAACTTCTTTGTCATGATGCAAAATGCTCATAAGAATAACATTCTTGTTCTTTTTGGGGATGTAGTTTACAACTGTTGTGCCTTCTGTAAATTAAAATAAGGAGCAGTGAACTTCTTTGTTTGGCATTTGTGCAGGGAGTTCTGATTTATTTTTTCTAATGTTGCCAAGCATAGTCATTTTCCATTCTAGAAGAAGTTGTCCTAAGTTGTAAGATGTGAAAACATTATCACATGTAATATTGTGCCCTGAATACCCATAAGCAAGATAACACACTTGCATTCCTTGATTTTTCTCTGGCTTTGGCCCTTGTTTTTTTCCTGTGTAAATTTGTATTTTCAGTACATCCGAAGTTTTACTGTTACATAAAATCCATATTTTGATCCCATATCTAAATGGCTTACTTGGTATATATTGTTTGAAAGGACATCAGCCACTAAATCCTACTAATTGTTCATCTACAATGATATTTTCATTTGAATTATATAATTTTGATCCACTTTTCTGAGATATCTTGCACTGCAGCTAATTTATCCAAATTTCTTCTTTCTTGACGAGTAGATTTATTATCAAAACGAATAACTCTCGATATGGTACAAAATGTTTTGAGGGGCATTGTCACACGAAATATATTTCTGCCAGTTTCTTCATCCCATAAGCTTTTTGTTGATTCTTCATGAGATTTATAAACACCAGCTAACAATAATAATCCAATATGTGCTTGAAAAGTTTTACTTTCAATATTTTTCCACTTTTTTCCATAAACCCTTTCTCCTTCAATATTAGTCATATTTATAATTTCATTTTCAATTGTAGAATTGAATACTACCTCAGATGTACTTTTTACGTCTGATATCCTTACCATTGAATATCTTATGACCCCTGGATTAGTTTTTATAATATTAGCAGCAATTGATTGAGAAGAAAATAGCAGCGGATCCAACTTCCACTTCATTTCATAATTCTTCAACTGAATACTTCCTTTATACTTCATTTGTTGATTATTGGTATCAAAATCTTTGTTAGAACTTTCACTCTCAATTTCGTCACTTGTATGATTTTCATACTCAGATACTTCTTCTTCGCTGTCAGAAGCTTCTATTAGTTTAGCTATATCAGCGTGACTCAAATTTCTACGATTTGCCATTTTTTTCTCTCACATTCGTAAGCACAACTCTTTTACAGTGTACCAAAAAGTGAAATACAGCAGAAAAAAGAACTGTTGCAATAAGAGCAAAGAGATTGCCTCCCTGCCAATCATATCAACTTTTGGACCTTGCATGCACTCTCTTGTCATGTGACCAAAACACATACAGCAACGATACAAGTTTCGAAAGCAGATAAATTGCAAAAACTATTGTTATTATTTTCTTTTGAATTATTCCAAACAAAAGTGGACATGTATGAGTAAAAATAAATGATTTTTTGCATTGAGTCATATTGACCTGAATGATACATTAGCTATAAATTAAAAAATATTCCTTCAAAATAAGAATAAACCTAAATCCCTCTAGGAGTGCATATATATATTATTTACCAAAGATGTCAAGAAGTTTCATGAAAATTTCTGTGTAATATATATTTTTACGAAGGAATAAATGTTATTTTGGGTCATATAGACTCGAACAGAAAACAGGGTTAATTAAATATAGAAAAAATATTGTAGTTCAAACATAAATAACTTTGAAATTTTTTTAACAGTTCATTAAATGGGAAATATTTAATGAAATTCCACAATTATGTAAGCAAACATAAACATTATTAAAAAAATATTGTGACAGAATTGATTAGATTGTGATTGAATTGAATTATATATTCACTTATTTATAGTGATCAAATATTACCAATGCAAATTTTAACTTCTGTTGTCTAACATAGAATGTTCATCTGGATATTGACATATATTTTTTATTATTATTAAGAAAGAATTTATTGATACAAAAATTTTAACCCATGAATAATTATAGAATAATTTATACATATTTTGGAATTATACAATATAAAGTAGGGCTGATATATGTCAATAGATTTGAGTAAAAAATGATTAGAAAAGTTAACTTCCCATAATTGAAATAGTGATTATTAAATTGAAAGTTTTGTTATTCATTGATGACTCATGCATTGTAATCTTGGAATTGCTGTAATTTTTAATTCTACGTTTAATAATGATATATGTTCCAGAAATTTAAATGTCTTTATTTATTTATCTTGAATAGTTTAATATGTTTATTTAACACTTGAAATAAACTACCTATTATATTTTTTTCAATCTTTAACTAAAAGTTTAGTCTAGATTATTATTTAAATTATTTTTCTTGTATTCCCTGCCCTTATAAAGGTATACAACTATATCTCAATGATAAATAGATCATGCATTGTTAGACTTAGAAACAAAAACTTAAAAAAAAAAATACTTTTACTAGTGTGATGAAAGCCATTTTTTATTTTAGTTATTTTTCTTAATTTTTAGTAGCAGCTCCTCAAATATAAATTAATTGATAATGGCTATTGATTTCTGAAAATATTAAATCCTTAATTGTCACAAAAATACATATGTATACAAAATTATAAATTTAAAAAATGTTGAATTATATGAAAGAGTATTCTTATAGAAAAGTATTGTTGTATGTATTTATAAAGAAATGTTTACACTAATTATTTTAACTACTACTAAATACTAATGAATATCTTTTTTGTTTTATTTTAAGCTAAAATATTAATAGTTTTTATCTTGATGCTTCTTTTATGAAGAATTTATCCATTGAAATATTTGCATCTGAATATTACTATACTGATTCATTATCCTTCTCAGAAAGTATTGAAAGTACTCTTTTTAATGTTGGAAGATTTATTCTTGTCCCTAATATAATTAAGATTTTCTTATGATATTTATTTACAATTAGCTTAATATATATTTATGTACAGTAGTTAAAATCTCGTGTTAGATAATTGGGTCATATATCTAGATCTGATAAAGCATTTCTATTTAAAATAATAATAATCTTTTCAATAAATGAGAAAATTTATGAATGGGAAGATTACCCACTAGAAGGTTGGTTAGTTGAGTGGAACAAAAATTTCAAACTTTTTTATTTTTTAGATTTTTGGTAATGGTGTGAAAAAGTTGCCCTTTAGGTTCAAAAACAATTTTTAAAAATTTGGTTGCAATATTACATTATCTTGTGGTGCCATAAAAAACTTAAAATTTGTATTTTTAAAAATTGAAATTTTCAAAATGAACCTTTAAAAATTTTTTCTTAAATTTTAGTTTGGTAATAGTGAGGAAAAATTGCATTTTAGATTGAAAAACAATTTTAAAAAATTTGGTTGCAATATTACATTATCTTGAGGTGCTGCTAAAGGCTTAAAATTTGTAGTTAAAAAAAATGGAAATTTTTAAAAATGCTCTTTAAATTTAAATGCTCTTTAATTATTTGATTATTTCGTTAAAAAAATTTAAATGTAGCAAAAATTTCAACTTTATGAAACATTAATGTCCTTGTGGCACCTCAAGACCTACTCCATAATTTTTATATTTGATTTATTTTATCTACATAAAAAGACAACTTTTCTGCGCTATTACAGATTAAAAATCGAAAAGTGCTTTTTTTTTTTTTTTTTTTTTTTTTTGTTCAACCCTACTGGATAGCTTTGAAAAGAAAAAGAATAAGAAATATATAAGAATAAATAGACGATTGTGTTGGATAGTCAGCTAAGGAAAATATACAGGTTTGACCTGCAACAGTGCTTTAGAAAAACTTATATGTACACGGTAGATTTAAAAAAAAGTGGAAAAAGAAAACATTTATTTTCCTATTGCACCTAGACATATAATTAAAGACATATGCAAAGTTTTATAAAAGTTTATATTTTTGTTAGAATTTTTTTTTAATGGTTTTCATAGTGTAAAAGTGTCATGTTGTAAAATATTTTGTTTACATTCATCTATGCTCATACAAATTTTTTTCTAAAAAAATTGCAGAGATATGTTTATTTTTAAATTAAGATAGAAGCATTTATTTGAGAAATCTCATTTATTTAATAAAGAAAAATCTGAACTATACAATGATGAGCATATGTAATCTTGAGATATAAAAAAATAGTTTGAAGCCATTAAATTTACATTTGAATATCTCAGAAAATTTAACTGATAAGAATATGGAATTTTGTGCGCTTATTATCAAGTATAAGAGAAACTTTTTATTACCTACCTCTACAAAAACTAAGACACTTTCATATGGTTTCCATTTTTATTAATGAAACTTTACAGTGGAAGTATGTAATTGCAATATTTAATGAAATAAACCTTTCTTCCACTTTTTGAGAGCACCCTCTATAGTTTTGTTGTAAGATATTTGTTGAGAAGGTGCAACCCTTCAAATTCTTGTTTTTGTAAGGGAAAGAGGAGAATTTTTTAATTATGAAGCCCTTCTTTATATTGATTTACACAAAACTGCACATAAATTAATCCATTCATTTTCTGATTTTGAAATTTTGAGCATAAATCTCCCTCTCTTCTCAGAATGGATTTCTATTTACCATATAAGTGATAGTGATCAAATAGGTGAATTTGCTGTATCATAGTTCTGCATTTAAGTTCTTTGTTATGAGCCAGTGCCTATTTTTATTATACTTCCTTATGCAATGAAGATCATAGTTTTAAAAAAATGCAACTGTTGAAAAATATATCCTTTTAATTACCCTGATTTTTAAAAAAAATTATCTAGGAAATTTCTTGAGTTCCCAGCATAGAAAGTATAAGAAAATTGTTAAAATTTTGATGATAAATTAAATATTGCATTCAAATTAAATAAATTAATAATTTAAATTATAGATTTAAAATTTTGCAATGCTTGCATATGAGCTAACATTTTACTAATTGTGTCAGTATTCTTTTATTTTCATTGGGATAATGAAATAATGAATGACTGTTGTACTGAAATAAAAATTCTTCGTTTTATTATTATTATTATTGTAGTAGCTTTTGAAGTAGATTTTTTTGTTATACTTTCTTCTATGTTCCCATCTACAAATGTAAAGAATTTTAATTATAAATATACTAAAGTGATTGCAAAGCAAAAGCTTCTGAATTTCATCTGACATTTAATATTGTACTTTCTGAATTAATACTCTAATTTATAATTACAATATTTATGCTTATAATCACTTTGTGCTAACTGTAACAAACTGCTAAATTTACTTTCAGAGTAATCATTAATTAGTATATTAATTTGGAAAACAGTTTATGTGTAATAAAGGTACTTATATTTGTTATTCATCCATATAGGCATCCCTCGAATGTTTATTTGCTGCACTTTTATGTGGAGTAAGCTATAGCTTGTTTAGTGGTCAACCACTGACACTTCTTGGAAGTACTGGTCCAGTTCTAGCATTTGAAAGCATGGTCTTTGAGATGTGCGAGTATGTTGTTATGCACTTACTTGATTCTTTAATTGTTTGTTGTTTTTTTAAAAAAAAGTTCTGTTTTTTGTGAAAGGTTAATATTTTTTAAATTATCATAATTTTGGTCAAAGAATTATTAAAAATCACATTTATATCAAAAATATTTTTTTTACTCCTAAACTTTTTTTCTTAACTTCTATTACATATTGTCATATAATGAAGATCATGGAATATTTTATACAAATCAACATTTGCTGCATTTACTGTACTATTATAGAAGTACGATTTATCTTACAAACTGTATCATCTAACATCCCTGGGTAGATTTCTTATAGGAATGCTATGTCTTCTAATAGTTCTCATGACCCGACTTTCACTAAATTCCTGTATATTTCCTCCAATTCTTTTTGATAGTGTTTAATTTAAATAAAAACTACTCCTATTGCAATTGCAGATTTGAAAATTTTCTACTTAATTTATTAGTTCTAAGAACATTTAATTTTTCCTATTACATTTCCAAATCTAATTATTGTAATTTTCCTTCCTGTGTAGAAACTTCTCTACCATCTGACATTCAGAACTCTGTAAAACTGCTAAGCAGAAATCCAAGGATGTTTTCCATTTTGAAAGTATAAAATATATGGTTGTTTTTAACTACCACTACTCTGTTGTGGATACTTATCCATGATTCATCCTGCTTTGCTTACAAGATTTCTATATGATCATAATTTAGACTTACTAAAATACCTAATGAAGATTTTTAAAATACTTTTTCACCTAAAATAAGAATAACTGAAGTGTCGAATAAAAGATTATTAGGTTTAAATGTTTGTAAATCCTTTGAAAGATTGTTTGGGTGAGTCTCTAACCAACTTGTATTTTATATATGTGGG
>JAPMOR010080848.1:143003-162220 GCA_026543865.1 Argiope aurantia | reverse complement strand
CTATCTTAGTTTGATCTACCGAGACACGAAACCATAATTAATCGTTCAAATAGGAGAGGCGGATCACTCACCAGGAACGAATGCACTTTGACGAACAGCTCACGAATATTCTTTGGCACTCAGCAGAAACTGAATATTGCTTACCATCCAGATCTTGCTTACAAACGCAACTGTGATTTTTAGTTAAAAAGAAGTTTTTTTTTTTCTTTTTTTTTTTGACGAATTGTATCTATTTAGGATTTTCAAAAATTGTTTCAATTGTTCCTTTGTATTTCAATTTATACAATATTAACTACTACACGCTGTCTGTAAGTTGGAACATAACATATAGAATTTACCGTGTACATTGTTACCATGGATCACAAACACAACTTGTAACATGGGTTTTAAATATATGATGTTAAGGTTCAGGGGGAAAAAAGGGACATGTAAATATCATGGTGATAAGCACAGGAAGCTGTGTTTTTCGGAAGAGAAGAGAAAATTTCTCTAGCAGAGTCGTGTGAGGTATCTTACGTTAAAAACTTTCAACTTTAGGCCAGTATCTGATAGCTTTTAAAAAGTTTGGAAAAGAGAAAATACAAATATGTCATTCAAATTCAGTGTATATTAGAATAGAAAATAAAAGGACCAATGGTAAAGTTTGAGTTTCTAGTAACAGAAAGAACATCAATGAAAACAGTATTTTCTGAAAAAAGGCAAACGAAGATGAACTTAGGTTAGAGATTATGTATGAGAAGGCACGCTGTAAGATTATTCATAAAAAAAACCCACAAAAGTGAATTTTACCAAAGCGCACAATAGAAATTGGGCTCTTTTCCTCCTCATCGCATCTATATAGAATCAAGATGAAACAGTGCAGATCCAAGCACGCGATCTTATATCAAGATCCACTTGGCATACAATCATTTGCATAATATAATTTGAGATGAACCCTTTCTACCTAACTATTTATCCATAGTGAAAAATAAAGTTCAACAGTTGTTGCATAAAATAAGATACTTATAACTAGAATAAAAAAATACATTATTAGCTTTTAGTCGTGTAATAGGAAAAGTTATGAAGATACAATTGTCTTTCCAACTTCGGGATTCTATCTAAGAAGGATGATTTATTTGAACAATACACAATTTATTTTTAGTTGGCTAAAAAATCATGTACAAGATTACATTGGAAAGTCTGTTTTTCTCGTTCCAAATGGGTCTTTGCTGTACCAAACAGGTGTACAGGCGCGCAATAGCATGTAAAATTGTTAAAATTATTAAACTGCAAAAGCTTTCTGGGTTCACCCAAAATTAGAAACTGAGCCTTTGAAATATAGGACTATTAAAAATAAGGAATAAGTTTAGAACATTTATTTCTAATGAATGGCAACGGATGGAGACATGTCACTGGAGATTTCAAAGTTTTAGATTATTTATTCGGATAATTCCGAGAAAAGAAGTCTTGTTTCCTGTGCTGCAGGAAGCAAAAAGTGAATTCCATTGTTAAGAGCAGTAAAACAACCGTCTCGTCATAAACAGATTTATAGCTCGCAGAAGGTCGGTAGGACGTGCAAAGGGGAAAAGCATCGCTCTCGTACATCAGAAGAAAATGCTGAGCTAGAACGGAAAACCGAAGTAACAAAAGGAGAGGAAACAGCTTTAAAATGTCACTGCCAATAGCAATCCATAACCCTTCAAGATGGAACTGTCACAGGTGTGAGTGGGGCGAGAAATGGAATTCCGATCAGATGAGCAGCAAATGTCGAATGCGCGTGCATTAGAAAAAAAAAAGGGCATCTATTTGAATAAGAGCAACATATCTCTGAAATAATAGCAACTAACTAATAATAGCATATAATAACCTTCCATTCCAAACCGTGGTTTTCAATCGTATAGGTTACTTGCCATTAACACAGAAACGTAATAACTTTACATAGTAAGTATATTTAGAGAACAAACTTTTTTAGCTCCTAGCTAATTTAGACCGTTTAGAAGCAATGCTAGGACAACTTAGAAATGAATACTGCAATTTCGTGTCGCAGTCAGATGAAGATAAAGCAAGTGAAATTCGCACAAGTGCTTACGTATCACAGTAGAGAAGGCATTTTGCAAAATTCCCTGACAAAGTGAGGTTCTGGAATTTCAGACTTCGAAGTCGCAGCCTTACACCGGACCACTTCGGTTCCCGGCTGCGATGAGGAATTGTGTTCATGGAAAATGCATTGTTATAATGCCTGCCCAAAGTACATAAATTCTTTTCCGAATCAAATATAATAAAAACAGTTATGAAATTAGCACTTATTTTGCCTTTCACTAGAATATAATAACCGTCAGAAAAATTATAAATATTAGTTCGCTGATTTGACGAAAAATTCAGATTCATTTCTCCAAAGTGGACAATATAGAGTACGATATGTTTTTTTGAGTGGAAAATATTTTTGTGTACATTAATGTAATTTGTATTTACGTTATAGAATGACATTATTAATTTGCACTATCGAAGGAAGCGCATTAAATGCTAAGAATGTTCCAATTCAGGAACATGTGTGGTCAAGCTAAAAGTTAAAAAAAAAAAAAGGCATTATCTGAGATACTGTGGTTTTTCAATACGCAAACCAAAGCAGTAATAAAATCTTTATAAAAATAACAGGTTCTCCTAATTTAGAATGATACATTTAATTTAAAACTTCAAAAAATGTGTTAATCATATTTCTCTACCTATTCAGTCAGCCGGAGAAAACACCATTCATCTATTGACAGAGCAGTCTGACTGGATATTATTTTCTTAAATATTTCTAACATCATAAAACGACGGCTGAATAAAAGAAATTATTAATTTCTAATCATTACCTGGACAGTTAGGTTTAATCTGGACAATTAGACACAACTTTAACAGTGGTGCGAATAATGATCTGAATTAGAACTTAAATCGTTGGAGATTAAATAACTGCACGTTTTTTTACAAATAACGATTTTTTTAAAAACATATGCCATGAAATTACTGATTAAGTGAATTAAAGCGTAACAAGCACTTCGGTTTAATTAGATATTTTGTAAACTAACGAGCAATGCACTATTAAAGCACAGTATGGCAATAAGATATCTGATTAATTTATCAAACTTTCACTGCTTTCGTAGGAAACATTGCCAAAATCACTAAGCAGAGAAGACACAGTGAGAGATATCCACAGTCACCTACTAATGAAAAGAAGAGTGTTATCATAATGTAAGTTTCTATCTTTAATTAATCAATAGAAAAAAATTGGATAACTCACAGAAAAATTAGCACAGAATTATTAAATTATTTCACTTTTTGACTAATTTATTCATTATTTTATGAAATAATGAATAATAATTATTTCATAAAACTAAAAGAATTGGATTACAAATGAATGAACGCGCTTTCAGATTGCCTTTTCGGATTGAAAATGGATGCTTGAATGTATTGTCACATGAATTTTGAAATGTTTATAAAATACTGTAAATATTGATTCGAATATTACTTTGCTTCCAAAGAAGCAAAAAATGCAATAATCCTCCACGCACCTGTATTTGCTCTGTGATGTGAACTTCCTCTTCTTGTCTTTTCTTCGCAAATTGACGATAGAGGGCGTCTTCCTCGGCACGATGTCTCATTTCCAGTTTCGTCTGAGTTTCTTTGTCCTATTTGGAAGAAACAATGGGATGTTCATTAATGAAGTAATTTATGAAAGAAAAGCAGAGAGATATAAAAGCGAAACATTCGATTGACTTGAAAAAAGTCTGAAACATATACACTTTTTAAATAAAATAATGGGTAATGAGGACTTTCTCTTGAAATCGAATAATTGGAAAGGATTTTCAAGTAATAACAAAACAAAATCTACTGTCATATATAAGAGAATTATAATAATGCAATCAATTACATAATATACACTATAGTGTATATTCTATTGGAATTTCAATTTTGAATGCGATAATAAAACAGCCACTGCATTGAGAATGAATTTTATTTTAACTCAATTCCTAGAACTGATAAAGAATTCAACAGCTTTTATTGATAATTATCATCTGCTTTGTCAAATAAGTAAAATTTTATATATGATAATTTAATATGAAATTTGTATTTCAGCTTCAGAGTTATTTATAGTTTCGAAACAAACAATAATTGACTTTTGAACATAATCTAAGGATAATTCTAATTTTGATTGCATAATTTCCTATAATGGAATTCTGAAGCAATTTCATTTATACTTAGTAATGTTCAATAGTTCTAAAAAGAGTAGTCAAAATACCTTGAAGTTATAATTTCTCCAGAAAAAATAAAGATGACAGCTTTTATTTTTACTGTTTGATGATAGTTTATTCTTATTTCATTCAACACGAAAGAAATTTATTTTTCGTTGTACTGATTCCTATAATGGATGGAAAAAAGTCATGTGAAACGCAGCCCAGGTTTCGGATTCAACGCACTTGTTGCATTGAAAGCAAGGCAATAGAAACGAAAGCGTGTCCTGTTAAAAACAAATCTCAATAACTATTATCTTAAAATTTTAAATCTTCATATATTATCTTTATTTCATAATTTTAAAATGTTTTATGGGATCTAATAATATATGCACAGCAACAAGAACTTATTAGTTGATAACAAATTAAATTAAACGATCATTTCATGCATATCTAAGAGTATCATTGCCGACAGCTCTTTCGTTTGAATTGGGAGAACAGGTCGGATGCATTAAGATACCGGCTTAAATAATGTTATGAATCACAGTTACGCATCAAACAGAAATTTCATATTGAAAAGCGGCTGGATGATACATTCATTTATTTGACTCAGCTATATTCACACATAACTCGAGAAGAATTGCTTGAAAATAAAATACACAAGTAAAAGATAATCATCAATTCCAAACAGGTTTTCTTTTCAAATAATATCAATTATAATAAATTTATGATTCATTAAATGGCAGCAAAAATATCTTCAATTATTATAGAACAGAAATATCATAAAATTCATAGTTCCCTTATATTTTTTTTTCTTTGCGTCTACACTGAACAATAATTTTAAGTCATTATTATCAGTCAGTTGAGTGTAAATTAAAACATTTGGGAAAAAATATATCATAGAGTGGAAACTCAAAGTTTCCACCAGTGACCGAAGAAAGCAGAGATTTTTGTACAAAAAAATAGAAGTTACAAACATACTTTGAAATGAGTGCATGAAAAAAATCTATTACTATAATTTTTTGCAATTAATAATATTAAAGGCAATTATAACACGACTTTGCTAAGTGTACTATTTAATAATTTATCATCATTAAAATTAACTATCCAGGTAATTATAAATTTTAAAACTCACAGTTGTTAATAATAATAAATTTCACGTTTATTTTAATTAAGTTGGCTAGTATATTTCAATTAAATAAAAATTAATTAACGAAAATTTTATCACTTTTTGATGTAAGTTATGCTTGATCAACACCCTATTCTTCGGTCTCTTAGATTTCGATTCACCCTAAGCTTGATTGTTTACCCAGCAAGAAATCAAACGTTAAAAAAAAAAAATTCTGTAATGACTTACCATTAATGCACGAAAAATGAATTTCGGATAATTAAATTCATTAATTAATCAATTTTATTAAAAAAATTCTTAATAAATAAAAAAGAAATGGAATAAAATTATGTTAAAATTATTTTCTAGTTTTTAAACAACTTTATTTAACATCTCTTGGTTTTGTGCTTGTAAAAATGGACATACTTTGTAACCCACTTTTTACTCGTATCTTAATATGCTAGAGTTTTGAATTCTTAATTATCAATTAATGGATACATTTTAATTAAATTTTTGATTACACACGAATGGAACTTTTTAAATGAGCATATTTTCTTGTACTCTTAGCAAATGCATTAATGAATCAGATGATTTGTAAATTTGTTCAATTGATTCACTTGCAATTAAATTTCTCTCTTAAAAGAAATTTCACAATATCTTTACTGCAATGTAGGAATGTTAAAAAAAACTACCGTTTATTTCATCCCGTATTTTCTTTATATCATTTAACTAGTTTTCATGATTTGCTTTGGCACTACACACATTGGAACGTCAATGGAATCGATTTAAAATCCGATCTCTTTGGCCAAGAAGCCTCTTCGACCTTTAAGCTGGTCCATTCCAAAATTGTGTCACGTGATACTTTTATTAAATTATAATAATAAAACTGCTATCTTGAGTCAGAAATATAATTTTTAATCGGGTAGGGAAGGTACAAATTATCCCCCCTCAGACAAATTCTTTGTATTGGTTAAAGGTATTTTGCTTTGCTGATTATGAAATATACAAAAATAAAATATTATTAAAATAAAATTAAAAAAAAACAGCTCCGAGATTTTGAAATCATCCCGCTGGTGTGGCGTGGAAGCTTGGAGAGGGGGTGCCAGCTCAGATTTCATCCTCGTTATCTGACGGCGGTTCAAAATAACGAGGTCTGTCCTAAAATAGCCCTTGAGTTACTTAAAAAAAAGGGACGTTAATATAACTAAATTAAACTAAAACCAGATTTTGACGAGTTCTACTTTAAATCTGTAAAACTGAGAAACGCAACAAACGAGACCAAAGTGAGAGGCGCTCTTCTGAGTGCGCGCGAAGGTAATGTGGGAAATACAAAGTTCCTCCAAGTTTATGTGAAAGCGGAAGTCTCATAACTACCAGCGCATGTGCACGGCCCGTAACAAGAAGATCCCCACCGCATTTTGAAACCCTCTTTGCTTTCACTGAAATTGAATGAAATTGTTTTCATGTGCGCATCACTTTAAAGCAAAACCCATCGAGTATTAGATTTAATTGTGGAAGTGAGTGGAGAGGATGACAAGCAGAAGATAACTGAAAAATAAAAAAGGAATATCAAAGGACAAGGAGGGGGGGGGGCGCACCAACACGAAATTTTTGTGTGATTGACTGACACGATCGGTATAGTAAAAATAATGCTGACTCCCTCTGCCGCTCCTTGTTAAGCGGGCATCAACTAAAGACCTTCCTTTAGTTCAACAGCTCAGTGAGGTCCCTCAGTTCAAGGGTTAGTTAAAAATAAAAAATCCTGACTATATCTTAGCAAACTATATGATAGCTATATTAGCAAACTATAGGTTCTGACTATATGTTAGCAAAAGTAGAATCGGAAGGATCTCAGACAATTCAAATCACCATGAATTAAATACAAGCTGTCCAGGTCACGACGAGTCTCTTTCCTACAAGAAGTAGAGGGTAACTTAGAAGATCACAAGGAGATCAAAGTTCGTTTCTGTTCTTTAAAAAAAATGAATTCAATTCTTATATAACGTTGGCTATGAAAAAACCAAAAAAGTACACAGAGGATTATTAGAGCTTATGGGTATTTAATACACACACACGCACATATTATATTATGTGTGTGTGTGTGTATATATATATATATATATATATATATATATATATATAAATTGAATTACGGAATCATTTACATTACTCAAAATGAAATAAACAAAAAGGAAACTGAGATCTGCGCATAAATAATACATTCACAAATTCTAATGATATCATTATTTACAAAAAAGATAATGTTTATATTGAAAATCAGCTGCGGATTAAGAAATTTGAAGACGACAATAATGGTATGGATTTCGTGTTCACGGTTGAATTTTGAAAGAATTTAAATCAATAATTCGCAAAAGAAAAAAAAAACGGATTAAAAGAAAACCGAAATTTTTCAAAACTATTCGTCCTATTTTACAATTTAAGTCATTCGATTGTCGTCGATGTCATGCTTGAATAACTGATTTTCAATGCATTGCTTTCCGTTCAGAAGAAGCCGCCCTTCTCACCGCTCTAAGCGCTGTTTCGATTGATATGACAAGAGGAACACGGATTAATACTGCGAAAATTTACCATCTCCTGTCTAACAGCTGAGCTGCTAAATGTAGGACGGAAGCACTGAACATCGCTCCAACAAAAACAAATTCATCTGAGGCCGACAATTTTTGACTTCGTGATAAAAAAAAATGATCTTCATTGAATTTTGGGAATTCCTGCAAAGAATCAACCGAAACATATTTGTTGCACAAAACCATAACTCAACTATCTCTGTTAGAACAGCAGAATTTTTCAGTAACCGTCTAGGAAAACACTAATGCGTGAAACTGTTCCAAAACTGCTTCCAATTTAATTAGTTTTGATTCACAAGTCTGATTCTATAACGTAGATTTATCATTAAAGTGAAATCTACAGTGCCTTGTGTCATTTAATGATTTTCAATAGACTCTTAAGACTGTCAAATACATAAGCATGAACTGCAAAATGGTTGCATAACAAACTTAAACTGGATTACTGAAATGGTTATATTCCTTAATTTGAATTGGAATGATTTCCTCTCATAGACTCTTGCATTCTTCTCATTTCTTCCCCAAGCAAGTCGAGAATGAAGCATGGAAATAATTCAGTTCTTCAGCAGCAGCTAACGGAAGGTCTCCTGCAGCTGCGCAGCGAGGCGCGCATACTAGTGAACAGCAAGCGAGCTGCCTCTCTGCTGCTGCTTTAAAATCAGTATCACTTTGAATAGTTTCAGCTGAGTTCTTTCGAGGTCAAATTAGTAATCGACTTCAGCACAAAATTTCAGGAATAAATACGCTGCTGAGGTCAAAGGATCCTCAGGAATGCCGATAACAATTACATAACAAAAAGCCTATTTTTCGCTTGCTTAATTTATTTCGAAAAGCATTTTTAATTAGTTCCAATTTTTTTACGAGATGTTGCACAGCCCATCCGGCATTCCGAGGTTCTTTTAAGCAGCAGATGCTTACCGAAAATGCAACTCGGTTTTCCAAGTAGATATTCACATGGGAGACACCTACAGAAATTTTGAAGCGTGAAATACTGGTTATTGTAAGCTTTTGACTAAATTCGAAAAGCACTACAACGCAAAGCTTAAAGAAAGAATTTAAAATATTATACTTACTATGAATTTAGAAGTTAGCTTATAGCACGAGTTAATTACGTCTTGTTTCAAAGTATACATAATTGTAAAGTAGAAAAATCACTGAAAAGGATATATTCATAGGATAAGCTTGAAAATTTCGGATGAACATGGATTCTTAACCTTCAGAAAAGAATTGATTTAATTTATGCTCACAAGAAATGTCAAAAAAATCATGATTTAATTTTAGAATCAATTATGCTTTTTAATTACAGATTAAAAGATGTGATGTAGCAGTGCAGAATAAAATCTGAATAATTATATTATATATAAAATTTTGCTCATTTTTTTCGAGCAATGAACATAATACAGGAAATATTCACTAACATATTTATATGCATACATATTTATATATTTATATGCATAAGCGCATACATATTTATATGCATATTTATTTTTTACATATTTATATGCATAAGCGCAGAAATGCATTTCACTTCAACACTTGTTCGACTTGGAGATTAATTAAAGAACTAAAAATAAAACACCTATTTCGAAATGAGAAAGATACAATATATGTATTCTGTTACAATAATGCAGTTAATTATATACGACTTAAAAATATATGACTAATTTTTTTAAAAAAACGTAACGTCTTTAACCAGATAAATTGCACATACAGGGTTTTCCAAAATAATGGTAAAGCCGCGCTAAAAATACTGACTTCCATATAAATATATAGTAATAATATAAATATATAGTGATAGTATAGGACTAAATTAAATTCGTAACTACCAGTTGTTTTTTTTTTGTACTATATATGTTGCTTATGTGCGAGTGTATCATTATCCTCTTAATTTCGTTTCACGTGAAGCTAAAAAGAGAGACTTGTCATAGTTCCAAAGAGAGCAGATAGTAGGAGCCCGTCTGGTGATGCGTCGGCAATCACAGTGGAACAGCTGTTGGGAGTATCAATAGACACATGTCGAAGGTCATGAGAGCTTAGAACAAACTGTGGAATAAAATGCAAACTCACTGCGAAAGACATTCGGACCTTAAGGAGGAGGATGACTGTGGGCTGAATGAACATCTACAGATCCCAGTCTCGATCCAAGTAGTTCGAAGGGAATTGTATAAACAAAATATTTGGGACAGAGTTGCGATTGCAAAACCTCTTGTGACAGATGTAAATCGGAAACGGCAATTACAGTGGTGCAAGGACCATAAAGCCCAAACTGCAGATCGATGGAAACGTGTTTTGTTTTCCGATTAATCCAGTTTCTCCCTATTACCCAACACGGGATGTATTTACGTGTGGGGAGCCCCCGCAGAAGCCTGCAACCCATACTACCTCTTTCTTACAGTGAAGCATGGGGGTGGTTCCGTAATAGTTTGGGGCCTCATCTCGTGGAATAGGTCCCCATGTCACCTTACATGGACAGGTAGGTAGCAATCACTAAGTCACTCTTCTGACCAACCGACTGCATTCGACATTGCTTCCCCCTGGAGATTGCGCCGACAAGATGATAATTCACTGAAGTCGAACAATTCAACCATGATTTGGGGAACAAGAGGACTCGGTTACACACCTTCCGTCATCTGCCCAATCACAGGACTTGAACATCAGAGAGTCCCGTGATCTGTTTTGGAAGAAAGAGTGAAATCCCGTTATCCTCCTCCCGCGTCTCTCCGGGATTTAGAGAAGTTTTTGCATGAAACAGGGTGTAACATCTCATTTATTGTGCAGGACTTGTATATGTAAGATTCAAGCGATTTTAACTGCAAAAAGCGCCCCCGCACCATATTAGGTGGAAAACAGTTCTTTTTGTGTGGGGTTTCCATTATTTTGAGCAAACTCTGCATGTAAAGCTATATTAAAAGTAATTATAATGGAATATAAAGTAGATGAAGCCTCTGCCTAATACCACGAATGCATTGAAGCAGTGCAGTTTTTAATTGGCGTCTTAAAATTTGTTGCTAAACTTAAATCAGATTAAATACAACCAAAGCCCAATTAAATGTTAAGTTTGTGAAATATTTTATTTCACAATAATGTGTTATAAGAGGTACATCATCGAAACAGTTAATGAAAATGATATGGTTAAAGTAACAGTTTAAACAAAAGCAAGAATCAAATTGCTATAAAAATGAAACACAACCTGCGGACATACTCCGCATTGTAAGTTTAATAAGTGATGCAATCTTTCAGTCTTTCAATATCTTGTTGATCTCTACAAAATTTGCAATATTCCATATCTTATGGGTCAATGCATCTTACCAAAAGAGATAATAACTTCGTTAGTGAAACCCAAACCATAATTAAAAACATCCAAAAAAAATCAGCAGCATGAAGGAAAAAAAGTAACAACAATAAAAAAAAGTTACGGATTAACGAAGTAAAAAAAAAAAAGCTGTGACGTTTGAAAAACGAAAACACTTTCAACGGTATGTAGGTCACCAGGTCAAACAAAGCACTGACCAAAGCCAGTCAACGCCCAATTTGGAAAGGTCAAAAGCCTCGTCATTATGAAATCTGTTTCTAACATTGATTTCTACAAAAGATCATTTATTTCAGAGATCTATTCTCAAATTTATAACAGTTGAACTTTTTATTCCATGCCAAGTCTTGCTTAAGTTATAATTCGAAATGGCCGACTTTTTATATATATATATATATATTGCAGGGTGACATTTTTTAGCTGTGCTGGATAGAAAATATGGCAAATTCAATCCGATCCCTTTCCGTTTCTTTTAATAATAGGATAAAATATCGGCCATAATTCGAATTTGTTTTGACTCATTCGAAATTTAAAAAATTAAAAATTGTTTTCTTAAATAAGTCCATACGACCCGCAATTTACTCGAGGTTGCATAATGCATTGAATAAAAATTATCATTTCAATTTTAACATGGAAATCATATTGCATCATTTTGAGATTTTATTATAAAATTGTTGCATTTAAAATGCTATAAATTATTTATTTATTAAATTAGCTTAATTATTTTTCAATTTTTATTTTTAACATGTTAATTTTTAATTATAATTACTATTACTTTATTCCGGGTTTTCAGTATGCAAACATACTTTGGATCATTTTGAACATCTTTAAGAACTAAATCTGTTTCAAGTTTCCTTTAGAGCTCAAAGAATTTCTTTTATATTCATTTGATGTTCTCAAATAATGTAAACTTTTTCCCTGTAATTTAAAACTTCGCAAAAACTTTCCCCATTTACATCACAGCTTTGTCAGCCCACATATTAAGGTCACTTACCGTCTATTAACTAATTATGCATCATTGATCAAAATCCCTAAATCCTACAAATGAAACTTTACTTTCATTTTTAGTTTAAACAGCCATTTTTTTTTCTTGATGAGGAATGCTACAATGCATATAAAAATGAAATGTAATGCATGTAAAAATGAACAACACAGGAATGAATTTCAACAGTTTCGCCAATAATTGTCTTGAACTTGAATTTGGCGAATTAAAAAAAAATCCAAACGAATAGTTTTACGTCATATATTTGCTCTATTTTATTTGAACCTTCACCAGGGCAGTAGTGACCTACTGGTAGAATATTAGCTCTGGGACAGGGGGTTTCAGAATTGAAAAATCGATTCTAACGAAGATTTGTCGTGTGTGCGCGCCTGGTGCACACTACATCTGAAGCCATGAGCCGAACGTCCTCCCGTTGGTATGATGCGGAAGTTTGGACAGGAAGACATAACTTAGTTGTCACTCGTGTCATCTCACTGGAGTTTAAAATTATGATGTCCATCCCAGAATCGCCTAATGTTGCTGTTAATATAACTGAACAGTCCTAAATTTTTATCAGAAAATTAAGTAAGCAAATAGAATTAAACAGCTTTATAATAAAACAAAATTGTGGCTAAACCTTCTTAACACGACATTTCTATGCTAAACATGGTACAAAAATAACTCTACTACAATAGGATATTTTGATAATAAGATACAAAAATAATGATGACACTTCGAAATTTGAAACAATAATTCTCAGAGCGCAAAAATTGAGACAGCTGTGACAGCGTAGTGTTCATTTAACAGAAGGCAAGGATTGAAACAGCGCTCAAACTATTCATCTCTCTGCTAGCAAGATTTTTTTTAAAAAAATACAAAAACTGAGACAGACCTCAAATAGCTCGACACTTCTTTACGACAGATGATAACTTTTTCATTTTCATAAAGTTTTTATTTTTGATTCAAGGTCGCAGCTTATACTAATATATAAGTGTACTGGATATGTTATTTCTGTTTCCAGCTGTGTATAATGTGCAAAACAAATGGTTTTCTAATATTATTTTCAATATTTATGATTTTTATATAAAAAAAATTAAGAAATATCAATCAAACAAGCAGTACACAAATGAATACACGGATGAAAAAAAATCCCAACACCAAGAAAAAATCATTGCAATTTCGGCAGTACATTTGTCTAAGTAACATATTTAATTGATAAAAATTTCAAGATCAGAAGTTAATGCTAGCGCGAGCGGAGTCATTTCAAATGTGGAATGTTGGTACATTGGTAACCAGTGTAAGAGCTAGAATGTTGAAATCAAACATGCAAGTATGAATGGATTCTGTCGTCATGTCAGCTTGTGGGATGGAGTTTCATGCCTGCTGAACTTGGTCGGTCAATGTTGGTTGTAAATGACGCTAAAATGTCATCCAATGATATCCCATGCATGCTCGATGAGTGAAAGATCTGGTAATCTAGCAAACCAAGGCAGCATGTCGACACTCTGTAAAGCTTGTTCGGTTAGTATAACGGTATGAGGGCGAGCGTTATCCAATTGGAAAACACCCTCTTGAATGCTCTTCATGAATGGCGAAATAAAAGATTGAATCACCAGATATGACATAAAAATTTCCATTCAGGACACGGGGTATAACAACGAGAATGTTCCTGCTATCATACAAAATTCCTCCCCATACCATAATAGCAGGTGTAGGTTTAGTGTGTCTGGGCCACAGAAAAGTTCTCACCTGGCCTTCTTCTAACCAACACATGCCCATTAAAAGTACCAACGCAGATTTGACTTTCATCAGAAAACACAACAGGCCTCCATTCCGTCCTCCAATGAGCTCTAGCTTGACATCAGTAACGTCGCAACTAGCAGTGGTTTGATTTCAGAGGAATACACGCTATAGGTTGTCTGCTCGAAGCTGTCTTTGAAGTAACCGATTTGTAGCAGTTCGTTGTGTCATTGAGGTGCCAATTGCAGCTCGAATTTCTACTATAGGCGCCTTACGATGCTTCACAAGCCGCGTTCCTACCTGTGGCCTTACGGATTTGGTCATAAATCCGCCGACTGACCTATTGTATGACCATTCTCGCCTGTGGACATCTGTCCAGAATTTCCCGCAAATTGTCGATAAACTACAGACATCAAAGGACCCAGTAAAACCACAAGAGAGGGGAAAGTGTGCCTGTCTCCAGACGCGCATAGATCGTTGGAACGGGTCCACAGCCATATATCGGACATGGCGGTCTTCTATTTCAGTAGTGCCGCGTGATCACCCGGAACCTGGTCTTTTTGAGGCCAACTGTCATTCACAGTGGATACATCCCTGCCAAGTCTTTCTGCAATATCGGGGGAAGAAAATCCATTTCCTCGTATCCTACTATAAGTTGATAATGGCTTCTTCGTCTTCTTAAAGGCATTCGTGACTCAAGGCTTCAACTCACTATGTCATTTCACAGCAAGTATTTAAAGTAAACCTGATTTGCATGTTCGAAGTGGCGATACTAGTACTACACTTAAGCGTCTAGTGCGAAATTTAAATAGACATCATCTTTTAGGCCTACCAAATTTCGTTTATCTAGCACAACTCCGTTTTGGTATCAGTGTAGGAGAAATAAAGATTGCTTCAAAAGATTGCTGTTGAGATGAAAGACTCAACTAATTAGTAAATTTGGGGGGGGGGGAATAGTACTCCTGAATATCATAAAACTGTACTGAAAACAAAATTTAACAGGGTTTCTCTTCTTAACTCAGCCCCATGCAGAACATTATCTCCAAAAAACCCACTTTGGATAGCTATTAACACAATAAATTATTTTAAAAATTACACACAAATTTATGAAAATGCAGAATGCATTGAAATAACTCTTCACGTGGCGATATTAAATCAAAAATGCTGCAAGTACCAATCTACTTCATTCTAAAATATTTCGTATATGTATGGAGCAAGTTCAGGCCATTCTACCTGAAGAAAAGAGGAAAGATTCACGCAGATTGAAACCACCTCCAATCATGAATCATCGATGTCAACAAAAGGAAATAAAATAGGACGATAGAATCACGATTTATGAAAAAAAAAATTTGATGCAAAAAAATTGCATTTATAAAAAGTGAAAATTCATTGTAATTCTTATAATTGTAAGATTAATTAATGCATTATAATTAAAGTAATTATTAAATCATCTTTATTAGACTCACTTAGAAACTTCTATTAAGATTTTGCCCTTGTATTTACTAATTTAAATTATGAGATTCTGATAATGTTATTAATAGTTTAGGTGCGATGTGTGTATCCAATTTCGGGACACTCTTTACATTAATATGTCAACTGGGAAATGCGTTTCTCAAAAATTGTAATTAATATCTCTTTACCATTCTCTTTTATCCAGATGGAAAAGTGCGAATTAATTTTTCTATTGTGCATTCTCCTATGACCTTATGTAGAATATCCATCCATCATTCGCGGCAATCGCAGATGCACGCAGAAAGGAAAAACAGCGCGTAGGAACACAACGTCGGAGAAACGAAAAACAACAGTGTCGCATTCGTAGCACATTTACGCCTCTACTTGTTACGTCAGAAGTTTGTGTAGGCCTTGTTTTGTAAAAACGTAGGAAACCCGACCTACACTAATCCAAATATTTAGAATGAAACTGTTCGAATTAGAGAAGAGAAAAAAAGAAGTCGCACCTTATAAAGAGTTTCATTTTCATTCCAAAAAGAAAAAAAAAAATTTCAAATTTTTCCCGCTCAAATATAAAAACGATGTTATCTGATGTTACTCTTCAATTTTATGAAACAGTGTATTTCATTTTTTAATAAAATGGTATCATTCAAAAATTCTCAATCTCGATTGAAGATCGATTCCATTGAGTTTCAGAAACTTAAACTTAATTTCTAATAATTGTACATTTTACTCTTTTACAATGGCATCGAAATCAGTTCAGTGTAGGAAGACAGGCGCAACACTTTCCCGTAAAGTCCTTCGAGCAATGCATCCATCGTTCGAAAAAATGAATATCTGTGATTAACTGAGAATACAAATCTAGTTCAATCTGTTATATTTGGATTTAAGCTACTCCCAAATTTTATTAGATTCAAATTGAAAAATGTAAAAAATATTTTCACTTTCTTTTCATCAAGGGAAAAAAAAAGGATACAAACTGCAACTAACAAAATGTTTAGTAATCAATAATTCCATTCTGTGCCTTTGTTGGTTCTTATTTTAATTCCAAAATCTAATTTAGTTAAGGATCATTAACTAGATAAATATATTCCGGTTGATTCATTTAGTTTAATGTAAATGAACCTTAACAAGGAAGGAATTAAAAAAACTGATTACTCTAAGTTTGTACCATAAAATCTGGCATTTCCCTAAGAATATCAATCGATTATTTTAGCTGTATGAAGCGTCTTCAATAAGTAATATGTATCAAAGTAATTTATTGAAAAATAACTTTTAAAGATAAATATAAAAGTCAGAAGAACATTTTTTACGTCATTTTTTAAAATTATAACAGGAAAAATTGACAACACATATAACACCTTCACTTTCACAATCACCAATAAAAATGATAACCCTTTTTCAAAGTTAACGAAAAAGAATTTTCAAGTTTAACAATTTTTCAAAAAAAATTTTACAAAAAAAATTTATTGTTTGAAAAATTAATTGATAAATCCAGAAAAGTACCTTAAAAAATTCTGAAAAAATTATTGAAAAAAAATTTAGTTTAATGTCACATTAATAATACATAAATAAAATTTCAATTAAAGAAAAATAGGCAAAAATGATATTTTCTTCTGGAGAAAAATTACAAGATGATATTATAATCAGTTTTAAGCACGATGTTTTAATAGTATTTACTTGGAGGTTGGAAAGTGTCTTTTTTATATATATATAAAATAAATAATTCTGCAATAATTTATTTTTATTTCAAATATAAAGTGTATAATCCTGGTCCATTCTCTAGTTCATATTATTAATTAAAATAAACTTTTAAGAGGACAGTGGACTTTGAAATAAGTAAAAAGGAAAGGAAATATGCAATTTTATTTTTATCGTTTCGTCATCACAATATATGTTTATATTCAACTAAAATAGTGTTATAAAATGCATTGGTCAATAAAATAAATATTTGAAGGGTTAAGAGGGAAAAAAAGTATATCCTAATGACTTTTCTCGAAATGATATTGTAATTAGATTTAAATATCCTTGAAACGGATATTTTTAATTTTTGAAAAAATTAAATGAAACTGATAATAAAAGATTTCGATCAAACATTTAAAGAAAACGGTGTACGCATTCTATGTTTCGAGTTGTTTTAGCTCTTTAGAAGTCAATTTTAGTCCAGAAAACAAAAAAATTCCTATGAAAATTCAGTAAGTGCATAAAACTATTTCTAAAAAAAATCAGCATTTAATTGGAATTACAAAATTATACGTAGTTTTGTTCCAAATAAATTTACATTGGGTAGAAAGAAAAAAAAATTTAAAAAATTCAGTCTCCTGAAATTCAGTCTTTTGAAATTTTAAAAAATTATATATTTTTTAAATTAAAAAATTAATAATATATTTCTTTTAAAAATGCCTTTTTAAAGAAATCTGACTTATTTATATTTTAATACATATACATAAAAAATGTCATACATCTGACTGAACAATTCCCAAAAGTGTCCGAGTCCACACACATTCCCCTGAAGTAATTTTTTTTTTTTTTAGCTCTTTCTACAAGTTTCTTATTTCGAATTTTTTACTTTTAAAATGTGAAAAGGAACCTTTAGCGAATCATACTGATTGCTTGATTGTTTTATGAATTGATTTTTTTGCGAATCAGATGTAGCAATTTATATGGCATTCCATGTAGCAATTTATATGGCATTCGAATAATGCCTATAAAAATCTAACATAGCTTTGAATATGATGTCGCATACGTATGTCATCTTTTGCCGAGCTCCGTTTTGAAAGATGAAAGACTTGAAATGCATGAAGTGTGCATGATCATATAGCGCGAGTTAACAGTTTCTCTATTCAAAGTGTCATAACACAGTTTCATATGATATATTCAAACGGCACGATATTAATCGTCACAACATTGAGGCGGAATGTTGTTTGTTTACAAACAGACAGTTTGTTTACAGAGATCTTATTATATCTGATTATATTTTTATATATAATTTTGAACCGCTCTCAGATGACGAGGACAACATCTGAACACCGACCTCTTCAAGCTTTCACGCCACACCAGCGGAGGACGTTTGGTCCCGACAGATTTAAACGTGCACCAGACCCGCTTACACGACGGTTCTTAGAACCCTAAAGCTCCGAAGCCGAGAACCCTTCAGCTCCGAAGCCGAGACCTTACCACCAGGCCATCGCGGCCTTGTGGCGGAATGAATCGACCGCGTAAATTGAGAAATAAACTAACGTATGCCATCATTTCTCACATATATATGGATAGACGCTTGTCGATTTTCCTACTGAAAGAGGATTCTACTGTATTTCATCAATCTATTTAGATATTTTAAACAATAAAATTATCTAATTATTCATCCGATGCAGAATAACGAGACACCAACAACCGGTTACTTTTCTATCTGCTTCTAGAAAAACGAGGTCTAATGAAATTCAGTGGGTGTTCGGAGCCTTGACGAAGTAAAGCTTCATTAAATAAAAGAAAGTAGGAATAAAAGAAAGAAGGAATGAAAGAAAAAACGCCAAAGAAGAAATTAAATTTCAGATAATTTTTTTTTCCTTCAGACTTATTTCAAGTATTTAGTTCGACTAAAATTATTGAAAAACTGCAAAAGTTTTCGCCTTTTTTTTTATTTTTGTTTATGTTAATCGTATCACTAGTGTGAACGGTAGTCAATCCGAGACCCTTTATATATAAAATAAACCCTTTATACGTAATTGTCTCGTAATATTTGATTAGATTAAAGTAGTTAAAAATGAAACTGGCTAATATACGCACAAGAAAATAACAATTAATAACTAAAATTTATCCTTTTAGATTTCGCATTAGATTAGAGTCATATTAT
>JAPMOR010080848.1:98635-142993 GCA_026543865.1 Argiope aurantia | reverse complement strand
TTTTTAAATTTATTTTGAACAAGCTGATAGTTTCTCAAATAATAAACAAACTAATCAATACATTCAAGTAAGGTAAATTAAATACCATCGCGCTGCTTCCACGTATTGAATATTCTATTCAGAAAAACGTTTTCTATTCTTTCACACAGTTACAGAAGTTTCGCGCATGCTCATTAGCTGCAATTCGGTAATCTCATGGAAAAAGAACAACAGTCTAACAAATGGACTGATCTATGCAAAAAAGAGGGGGGGAGCGTAGAAAAGGGACGAGATCCCGCATTACACAATCGCGAACGGTATTGTTTCGTTTTTGGAAGCAATGATTGTGATCTTTTATTCTTGCAATCTTTAGAGATCGGTATTTTTTAGATGGGGGCGAAAAACTAAAAAACTTAAAACTATCTGTTTGCATTTTTTACGAAAAATTTCAAATTTCCCAGCATTTTCCCCTGTTTTTTTCTGTTGATTTTTAAATTCCCTGTATTTTCTTGGTTTTCCAGGTTCTACTGGTGGTGTGGCAATTGTGATATATCTGAAAAATTTCTGGTGTAGTTCGGTCATCCTAGGCGCCATTAAATCAAAATCAACTTATGCAAAATGTAAAACTTTATATTAGCATAGGTGAAACAACTTAGTATTTAACATTTTTAAGCTAGGACGGAATATATAAAAACTTCACAAGAATCATCTACGCTTACTCTATCAAATAAAGCTTTGTAACTGTCTAGAGCAATATTTAAAATAAAAGTTTGTTCCACTTTTTGGGACATTCGGTATGTTCAAATCATATAATAATCAAACTATATTTATTTGTTAAAGAGTTATAACTACTAGAAACATTCAAATATTTAATACAGATTTTAGAATTAAATTCCGAGAGAAATTTTTTAAGTGTATAAAAGCGGCAAAGTCTAGAACCAAATATACACACTAAAAGTTTCATAACAAAAGTCAAATGAGAAAGCGAAGCTGCTGTTCCCCCCCCCCTACTCAAAAAATTGCGCAAAATGCAAACAATAACTTGTTCTAGAAGGAAAAATTCAAATAATAATTTTACTAAATTTTCCCTTCCATTCCAACATTACAATTATCAAACTATATATTAATTATAACAGTTTTGAAAACATTACTTTTAATAGAGAATTAAAAGGAGAAGAAAGAAAAAAGAAAATCTGATATCCATTTTTTCCCCTTGATGGCGCAGTCAGATGATACAAATGGTTTGAAATTAAAATGTAATTAAATTAATTCAGAAAATGCCGAAATAATGTATTCAAAGTCCGATCGTCATCCACAAGAGCCGAAATGGAGAAGACGGAGGAGGCGAACGACTTCTCTCCCACCGCACACCGCATGGATGGCCAGAGGACTGCAGGTTCTTGACCCGATTTTCACTTTAACCGTGACCAAGTTGCGGCATTCCTCCCCTTCACTTACCACGATGCACGATGGAAAACGTCGCGCAGACGATTTTCGGAAAATCGACAAACGATTTCGAGAGGAAGAGAAAGATAAGTCTTCCTCGCTCCAATCGTTCATGGTAGATTGTCTCGGTCACATCCACCAAATTTTGCTTTTCTCTGCAGTGGGTGGAAGAGCTGCGATCCTGATTTCACGACAATTCGAGCGAAACCAGGGCTTTCTTTCCTCTTTCCCCTCTTTTTTTTTTAAAAAAAAAAGATCGAATAGACAGTTGATGAAGGAAAGATTAGTGAAAGATTTAGACATTAGATCGTTTTTTATAGGTTGCACCATAAGCAAGTATATCTAAAAAATTTGAAGTAAAATAATAATATCAGTAATAATAATTTTAAAATATCAAGAACGGTTAATCCGGTTTGAAATATTTAAAGTACAAATACAGAGCAAATCCATATTTGTTAAACGGGAATCAGCTTAATAAAATAGCGATATTACAGATTAAGCATCAAAGTGTCATAATGTGAGTGTTATGGAGCGAATCCGAGTTTTAGAAACACCAATCCTAAAGACGAAATAAAGAATTTTAAATTCATTGCAATATATTAATTTACCTGTAAATTTTTAAAAAAAATCTGCATGTAATAAAACGCAAGTAAATATCGAAATATTCAATTAGTTTTTCTAAGTTATAAGATGCTTTAAAATTAACTGACATTGTTGTGACGATCTCAAAAAAGGGGGCAATTTCTCGCTTATTCGCAGCCAAAAATACTGTCTTCAAACTTAATATACAGATCTGTACGCGTTGGTGCTGTACAAACAAATGGTTTGACACGGAGCCGCCAAATTGGACAAGTAGCTGGAATGAGCGTCTCGGAACGATTTTTAATATTTTAATTAGATTTTTAATTTATTAAAAATTAAGCCGAATTTTGGCATTTCCTCAAGATAACTTTTGAAAAAAATATTTTTGCATAAAAATGAATTCTACAGCTTTTCAAAATGTAAAGGAAATGTCATTTTAATCATAAAAATTTTAAACTTGCAATTTTCCCCTCAATTTTGACAATAGTTTAAAAATATTTTTTCTTCATTCAAACATCTTTCTTTATTTATCCAGAAATTCAGACACTCATCCAATATTTTATCGCGTGATTTTCAGCCATTGTTGAAAACTAATGATGAGCGATACTGTTGACTATCTGTGTCGCATACAAGACGATTAGGTAAGTAAAGTTAGAATAACATGAAATATAAAAGATTTATATGAGGAAATGGCAATTTATATGAAGAAGAAATATAGCAAATGCACATTTATGTTTTTAACAGCGCTATGATACCATGGATCTCGAGAACAGGAATAGTGTATTAGAAAACTCATATACGCGATGAAAGGAACAAATATAAGCCGAGTCAAATAATATAGTTTTAATATCTGACAGTTGGATGAAATCATGGGCATGAAGTTATAAAAACGATTTAATTTAAATTAAATCTAGCCAATATCTCCGGAGAACCAGACAAATACCAAAAGCTACTAGTTACCTATACAAAATGGAAAAAAAGTGTACTTTTGGGGGGGAGGGGGGTATTTGTTTGTTGAAAAGTAAATCTGTGATTTATTTTGAGCCGCGGTGGCAAGGTCTCAGCTTCAGAACCGAAGGAGATCGGGTTCGAGATCCAATTCTACTGAAGAACCGTCGTGTATTTGAGTCTGGTGCGCGTTAAATCCGTCAGGGGCAAATGTCCTCCAGCTGTTGCAGTCTGGAAGTTTGAAATGGACTGCCAGCTCAGATATCGTCCTCGTCATCTAACCGTGGTTCAAAATGACGAGGTCCGTTCCAAAATAGTCTTAGTGTTGCTTTAAAACGGAGCATTAATATAATTAAAACTAAAAAAACTGAACTGTAGTTTAATTTCTTAAATTTTAATTGCATGAATGTAAAGAAAAATTGTTTAGGTGCATGTTCGTGTTGATTCCGCAGATTTCTCGCGGTTGCTCATCGGGACGAGTTAAATTGCCACGCCTCAACAACCTGTTGAGCATCGATACCATCACTTAATAATGCAAACAAAGCTATTAAACACCTCACTTCTTTATGATCAATAAGACACATTAGGTTAAGCGTTTTACATTGAAAGCGTTTTATAAACATAAAAAGAGTAAATTAAAATTTAACATGCTACCAGCTGAAAAATCGCTTAAAATGAGACACGCAAAATTGAAAGTATTCTCTAGATATGTATCGTAATCAGAATCAATGTAGAGTCGGGGTGAGGGTGGGGAGAAGAATTCTCGAACAAGGTTTGGAAATTTAATAGTAATAGGCGTGCAAGTAAAAACTCGGCTTTAAATTTCTTATATTAAAAACGTACATTAACACGTTCATTTCGTCCACCATTTCGGATATATAGCGCTTAGTTATTGCTCGTTTTGTCTTTTGATTTTTTACATAAGTGTCAATCATTTACAAGCCATCAATTCGTGAGTACCAGTTTTATAAGAGATGGATGTCGATAAGTAACATCCATGCCATTATAATCGGTTCTGCTTTCAAATGAATTTAAAAAAATGCTTAGTTCTACTTTGAGTGAACATTTTGTGAGTCATTCAACAATAAAAAAGTGATTTGTAAAACTGTGGTAGAAATTTTATTCTTGTGGACATTTCACGTCCAAGTGTAGTGAAAAAAAATCTAAAGACTAAGAATTATTAAATTTTACTGGACTTGCAGAACTATTAGATGTTATTCTCCAAGCTATATCATCCATTCCACGCAATAGGAAATATACAAAAGAAAGGAAAATGAGTTCCTAATAAATTGATGTTGAAGAATTGACATTTGCATGGATTTGCTTTCTCGGTAGAAAAGAATTTTTTTTTTGTTCGAAATCATTACAGGTTTTGAAAAGTAGATTTTATACGACCACCTTAAACGCAGTAAAGCATGAGCTGATCCCACCCAGCCATCAACATCAATTGAAAAAACAAGTATTCTTATCAAGAAAGTGTTACTATGTGTCTGAGGGAAAATTTACTACGAGTTTCTGGAATCTGGTCAAATTGCCACATCTGCAAATGGCCAGGCCAAAATGATTAATTTAAGTGATGTTCTGAAGGGGGAAAAATACCATTTACTAGACCAGGCGGGAAGTAATATTCTTGCATGACAGCGCTCTTGCACATACAGTGAAATGAACCCAGAAACTCATCTTCTTTTTAGGCTAGGAAATTGTCCAGCATGCGACGATTTTTCCAGATTTGGCTCCTTCGATTACCACTTATTCAGATCGATGCCATTACATTTGAAAGACCAGAAGTTCTCGAAATTCGAAGATGTTCGAAAATGGATCGACGACTAGTTTACTTCGAAATCCCCACATTCTTATCGCGAAGGCTTTCATAATCTACCCTATAAACGACAAAAAGCCATAGATGGTAAGGGCGAATATTTCGATTATTAATCCTCGTAATAAGCATCTTTTCTATAAAGTTGAATTTGACCAAACAAAAGAGAAGTTTCTACTTGCAAGTCTAATCTTAACCATGTAGTCACAAAGTTGGAATCAGCTTCCAACGTTTAGATTTTTCAGAAATATGCACAGCAGTGTGAGCAGTTCTCTTCATGTCTCCGTCCAAAGAAAATATTGTCATCTTCAAAAAGTTCCTCCTCAAGCTGTTGATAAATGGCGACATTGACCCCACTTAAATTTGGATTTGTTTGCAAGTACGCTTAAAGTATCTGCATACTTTAGAGATGAAATTTGGCATCAGAACTTTACGCATGCACACACACACACACATACACACAAAAACAAATACTAGATTTCTATCAATTTCCGTCTTATATCGCAATGATAAAATAAAAATCACAATGTGTCGATTTAAAAGAATGGAATTTGCGAATTAGCGCCATATTTGTGCTCAAGTCCGCCATTCGTGCGGGATGAAGCATCGGATTTGCATCAAAGATTCTATTCACTATAGGATGGAAGTATAAGAAAGAGCCAAACCTCTGTTTTAAATCTCGTGAAGTGAACTTTTTATTCATAAGTAAACGGCAGATTTTGCTCAGCTAGGGACGAGTCAAGAAGCGGACTATCTTAAACTTTTGTGGATGTGTAGATGAGAATACACATTTCACACACACACACACAAAAATTCACATTTGAACTTTTGAGCTAGATTAATATGCATTACCGCAGAATTTCCACGATATTTAGGCATAAATTCTAGAGGCATGATTTCTTCAAAAAGAGACCAAATTTCCTTGCATGCGAACTGCATTTGATTTAGACACACTTAAAGGGGTTTCTGGCGTGTTGCAATGCAAACCAGGCAATACAGTTAAAGATGAAAAGAAAAAAAATTAATAGTAAGTTGGAAAATGCTGCTATGTTCATTTCATGCATTGTCAAACGTTATCAATCCCTTATCTTCTGTACAAAATGGTTTCCAATATTACAAACATAATAATATGGACAAGCAAAAGAATATTTACCATTTGAAGATCATAATATTATATTCTTATTTATGTTAGAAAATTTTTTTTAAATGAGTAAATGTATGATTCGTTTTTGTGTTCTAAATATGGAACTTGATATTTAGAAATGATTTTTTTTTCACTTTGGTTCACTCTTACTCTAAATAAAGATATTAAAAAATATATATACATACAAGAAATAACTTTTGCCGATAATTTTTTTTATGTTGAAAACATATTTTAAACTTACAATAATTTAAAACAAATAACGGGTTTACATTACAAAAGTAAAATGCATTTATTATGGAACTTTGCCTCACGAGTTCTAGTTATATATTTTTTCAGAAACCTAATAGCAACACAACCCATATTAAAAAATTGTAAATGCAATGAAAACGACGATCGCTAATGGAGAAAATAACTATCTGAAAACGTTTAGGTAGTCAGTACACAGCAGCAAATAAGAGAACTTCTAAATATAAAAAAATAAAGAAGTAAAAATAATGAACTTTATTTTACAAATACAAAATCTGAAAACAAAATCTCAGTTTTCAGAAATATTATTCTAAAAATAAAATTTTGTATATTTTCTACTTTATTTATATCCTATTTTTTTTAAAAAAATTATTTATAAAAAGATTATTATTAAAAAAAACTTGAGTTGACCTTAATTTGTAAACAAAACAAAAGTTTGAATCCAAACTCTGAATGAACCCATAAAAGTCGCGGCGCCAGTGAATTTGCGTAAGGTGTGCCTTGTCTTCATCTCGTGAATAGGAAGGGTGGAACACATTTTCCTTCCGCCGCATACAACAAATGCATTCCATTCAGATCACGTGAGACGAACTCGGTCCGGGTAGTACAAGCGATCATGAGTTGGGAGTCCACACTTAACGAAGTTTTTATTTTTTATTTATTTATTTTTCCTTCCTCTTCTGCAGTTTTAAAAAGAAACGACTATTGATGAGCTGCGAACAAATAAGAGACACTCAGCTTATTCAGATTTCAGTTATTATTTCAGAAAAACCAAATAAATGAAAGAGCACATTATTTTTGATTCATAAATTTCAAATATGGAAAAGCCACAACGAAAATGATGTCACGTTTGAATTAAGAGAAAACTGTAAGCACAAAAATTATTTAGTGAAAACATTTTGTAAAGTATTTTTCTTAAACTAAAAATAACAGAAATCCTCTAAAAAAAAAATAATCCATAATTTTCATTACCAAGAAATTTATTTTCGGCCTTTTAAAATACAAAGTTACGGGTAAGACGAACTGAAATGTGGAAAGCGGCGTTATGAAAATATTTTACTCACTTATCAAATCCGATCGTCCAAATTTCATATTCTATTCAACAATAGAAATAACAAGCGTGCTTACGTAATCCGTGCGTCGCCATCGGAATTTTATATTATACCCTTTATCACAGATGGCATGAAAAGCTGATTAAAAAAAAAACACTAAAATAGCATCAACCATTGAATGAGCTGTATTGGATTCTTCAGACAGTACGATTCCGCAACTGAAACATCGATCAAAAATTAGGAAACATGTTGTTTGCCAAAAATTAATAAATTCACTGATTGGCTTGAAGAATATTCTACCTTGATATCAATTACTGAAAATTCGGTATCAATTTATAGTTAATGCATTAAAATAGAGAGGGAAGTTCAAAGACGAAAGAGTTTTGAAAATAACATTCTATGCTAAAGAAAAGTTGAAAATTATTTACAACAATTAGTGATAAGAATAATCTGCACAATAATGATAGAACAAACTGCAGATATTTTTTCTTTATCTATATAAAATTTTGGTTTCAGATATTCGGTTTATTGTAAATATATTCAATCGGCAAATGGGGAATAAAGCACCAAGAACTCCTTACAGCATTTTGAAATTGAAATCAGCATTCTAATTGGTTCTACCATTTTTTAAATCATGCTTTAACCATGTTTGAAACAAAAAAAACCTTGTGTTCTCTGGATTGTATTATGAAAAAATATAAAATTATTATTAAATTTTACCACGTCCTGAAGTTTGATAATGATGTCACGTTTCTAATTACCACATCAGGATCTAATATATTTCATACAAAATATGCTCTTTTCTGATGTGAATTGAGGAAAGTATGCTATGAAGTGGCAAATTTGCAGAATGATCATATAGTAAACATCATTATTTTAGCTCTTAGAATAGGTGATTAAGAAGCTTTTTAATTCGATTTTAGTTTAGTTATATTAATGTCCCATTTTAAAGCAACACTAAGACTATTTTGGGAAAGACCTCGTCATTTTGAACCACGGTCAGATGACGAAGACGATAACTGAGCTGGCATCCCCCCTCTCCAAACTTCCGCATCACACCATACCAGCTGGTGGACGTTTTGCCCCGTAGGATTTAAAGAGCGCCAGATTCGCTTACACAACGGTTCTTCGGAGAATTCGGGTCTCGAAACTGAAACCCACCGGTTCCGAAGACGAGACTTTACCACCAGGTCATCCCGACCCCCTTTTTTTTAAATTCAGGGAACTGAAATGAAGTCATACGAACCACCTTTCATTACAAAAGGATTCTGTGTGGTAGTTGGATGTCTAAAATGGATTGAAAACAGTATACTTTTATTTCAAATACATCGTTGTATTATTTTGTTTCCATATAATTTAGTTATTTTTATTGAAACTGGAAAAAAAAAAACAGCGTTATGTTAAATGAAATTATTTAATGCGTATTTCAGTTCTCGATATAAACTTACGTTAATTTTTTAATATTATTTTTTATTCTTTCGTGGAATACGTCCGGATATTATAAATAATATGAACAGCAAAAAAAAAAAAAAAATCTTAGCATTTCTTTTCATAACTATAATTGACGGGCACGTCACAAGAATTTTTTTATGTATTATTAATTTTACGAAAGCATTCGATCTTTTAAGCTTTGCTCAGAAGCAGTGTCATAGCCAATGAAGTTCTTTGCTAGGTGAAAACATTCTATGTTCAGGTTATTGATGCTTTAGATATCAAAGATATGGAAACAAGGGCAAATATATTTTGGATTAAAATATATTATTATGCATTTTAATCAAATACATGCATCAGAGCAGAAAATTTCAATGCATATCACTCTGTTCATAAAGATTTAAAAAAAAAAAGAGAAAATATTTCAGTCTGCTAAAAAAAATTGGTTGATTGTGGAAAATAAATACACCATTAATTATATACAATAGCGATTAATTCACAAGTCAAATGATGCTTGCTGAAATAATTTGAAAATAAACAAACTTTATTAGCTCAACTCAATTGCAAATGAAACGTCGTTAAATCGCTTTTGTAGTAAATATAAAAAAGATGAATGATAATACATCCAGCTGAAAAAATTATTAACTCCATCGAGTTCATCAAAACAAGACTGTATTTTTAAATAGTAAAAGAAAATAGAGTTAACATAGTTATTTAGCATGTTTAAACAACAGATCGGTTCACGTACATTTGAATTCCTTTAATAATATTAAAATTATGCTGCATTGTGGAATATTTTCTCAGAATACGGTACAGTGAATACGTAGACAGATTATAAGACGCATATTATTTATCATCTAGCAACACAAATGGGGCATCCGTTAATATTTGAAAAGCGCTTTCAACTTTGAAATGAGCTTACAAGAGCTTTATCTAAAAATTGAAAAAATTCCAATATTTGAAATGAATGATTATATATTAGGCTGTCCCATAACTTTCTTTCCCATTTCTAATAAGAAATGAATGCACAATATTTACTGTTTAAGATATTATTGATTTTGTTATGTAAGAACCCTTTTGCTGTATTACCGTCTTCTATCTCTCAGGAAGCCTCATTATGCCTTCTTTCCAAAATTGTTTTGTTTTGCACAAGAAATAATCCTCGAGGTGCGTTTTTATTTCGCTAATGGATTCAAAGCGCTTATCGCGAAGACAATTTTCTAAGGACAGAAAGAGATAATAATCAGATGGAGCTATATCTGGAGAATTTACAGGATGCGGTAAAACATCCCAATCAAGAGCTTCTCTCTTATGCATAATGCAATATGTGGTCTCGCGTTGTCATGATGAAAAGCAACGCCTCGTCGGTTCATTCATTCTGGCCGTTTTCTTGCTATGGCAGCTTTTATTTGATCCAGTGGATGACAGTAATTTGTAGAATTTATTGTTTCACCTTGAGGAAGGAGCTCATATTAAATTACGCCTTTCCAGTCCCACTAAATGGACAAAAGAACTTTTGGGGGGTGTAGTCCCGGCTTTTGCGACAGTTGAAGGCCTATTGCCCTTACACCAAGTGCGTACACATGCAATCTCAAACAGATAAGTCTGCATGCTTGCGCAATCAGAGCCAGATAAGGCCATTCATAGCGCGATGAGAAAGAAACTTTGGGAACACCCTAATATTTTGGTCATACTACATTATGCACATCAGCTAATGGAAGAAAATTTCTTCACTAAAATAAAAGTAAAAAATATATATATATCCCTTAATTCTGATAACTTTTGAAAGCTGCATGGTATTTATTTCATAGTGCAACTCAATATTCGCTTAGAAAAGGAACTTAATGGGTCTTTCATTTTTCCAAATATAATCTCATCTATTTTAACTATACCTGGGAATACACTTTTCTTTCGAACATTATTTTTTGATAAATGTCTGTCATCCGAATTTTTTTGATCAGAGAATAATGAACGACTGTTGGAAAAAGTTCCAGGCAGTTATCAGAACTGAAAAGAGGAGGGCGTTGAGCCTTTAATCGCGCACGCAACTGAGCGACAGACGATCAATTTTCATAGAACGAGGGACCTAAGCGATGTTATAAAATAGATTCGGTGTATAAAATCGATAGAGGTGTTATTCAGTTCACACTAAAAAGGCCGGTATAAAATTTGGGCTACTTTTTATTCCTGGTTGGATTAGCAAATTCAAGTCTTTCTTGAAGAATGAAAATTTCTTTTTTATTTACAAATGATCAAAAATATTTTTTAAATAAGATTGAGCCTAAAGTATTGCTTCTGTCATAAGTTATTCAGATTCAACATTTTTCTGATATTTACCATACTGATTTTATAAGGCATTATACATCAATGAAGAAATAAATTGAATTCAAATAAGTTTTTTTATTTTTGAATAAATACAAGAAATTTATATATATATATATATATATATATATATTTTTTTTTTTTTTTTTTTTTTTTTTTTTTTTTATATTCTAACCAATCTTCAAACATTGGAACTACGTTAAAAGAAGAAAAAAAATTATTTTTAAAAAATAAAAATAAATAAAAACTGAATCTGATTTGAAAATTTCACATATGATTGAAATTGCGTATAGTGAAATCGAAATTTCTAGTTGTAAAATTTACAGTTTTATTTTAAAAACAGTAAATATGTTTACCATTTCTGTGATCAGCTGGTCAGATGTTACAAGAATTATTAAAAACAAATCCAGTAAACAAACTGAAACTTCATAAAATCAAGCAAGTCTATTGAACGCTAGTTGATATATGGGGTCCAAATTCCTTTCATGCATAATGTATTTACATACATTTTATTTTTAACTTAAAAACTACTTTTGTATGAAATATTATAAATCCTTTTATTATAAACTATTTCAAAACGTTTTTAATTATAATTAGGATACGGTTTTGAAAAAGAAAAACCAATAACTAATTTTCTCTAGAAATTATTAATATTTGCTGTATTTGTATTGTGAATTTTGTTTATACACACGAATACATGATTAATTAGTCTAAGCTTACTTTTAATCGATTAAGTCATTAAGTATAATCCAAAAATATATTAAAATAAAAATGAAATTCTGAAATGTATTACTAAAGTAGTTCAAAATTTAAAAGGGCAAATATTTTGTTAATTTCGAATTCCGAAATTGTCAAGGGAAACATATGCGTACATACATTGTTCATTCCATGAATACGAGACTAGCACTTTTGGATTATTTATCTCAGCAAAGGGGTGATACTCTGTAAAATGAGCACATTCAGGAATTTTTTGTTAGCTCTTGAATTCTAGCCCGTTAGATGCATTTTCTTAAATCTCACCCTTATTTTGGCGTAATAAACAAATAAACGTCTCGCGATGCGAACTTCAAGTAGCACTGAGATTTGCAAATAGCCACAATGACTTTTATTTGTATTAAGAACAGCTGACATAACTATAAATGATGGGGATTAAAATGTTTTCACAAATTTTTAATTTTTAATTATTTTTGCAATGTCTTTGGTATGGGGAATGTAATTTTCATTGAAAATAATATGGTCCAGTAAAAATATTTAAATCTCCTAAAAGAAAATTTTTAAATATATGTCCCAAAATTTAGAATTCAAAACGCATTCAAGTTGTATCAAAATAATGATTTCTAAAATAGAGTCCTAAATGTTTGTTATGGCCACCTCCAAAGTTATCAAGACTCCGCCAGATCTAAATCCAGTTAAAAATGCAGAGTACGAACGGGAGGGAATAAGACATTTCTGCGAAAGAAAAACTTGAAGCAGTATTGATAGAGCAATGAAACAAAATCGAGCATTTTCTTTCTCTCTCTGTCTTACACACACGCACACAAATTACTTGAATCCATGCAAAAAAGCATTAAAATTATAATTTCAGATAAAGTATACCCAACAAAGTATTAAAATGTTTGATTATCCATAGATTTTTTGTTTAGATTTGTTGAATGGTCAAAGTGCCCAATTAATTATGAGAGATTATTTTTAACACTTTCAAGATTGCTTTATGTGAAATCGGGACAAAATTATTTACTGGGACATATAAATGCAGGATTGTTATATTGTTTGTTCGAATAAGATTATCTGCTAACAAACAGTTCATGCTGCTTTATTGACTCTTATATTCTTTCATTATCACAAAAAAATAACAAACGAAGACATACTAAAAATCGCAAAGCACGAAATTCTTGATTATGGTTTAAGTAGTACAAATGCATTAATGATTTTAAAAACACGCCCAATCATTCTTGTCCTTAGTTATTAAGATAAGATTATTTGATAGATGATATGGCTTTTTTCAGATATAAAGTGAGTTAAAACTTTTTTTTAAAAAAATGAAGTAAACGATCTTTCTCAAGCATTTTAATTTCAAACGATATTTTTTCATGTTTTCTTTCTTCTGGACTATTTAACAAAAACATTTTATCACGTTGCATTTAATTTACATTTTAAATGATTAACATTTTTCTTTGTACATATGCCATTATTTTACCGAGACATTACAAATTCTTTCCCAATTTATTGGCATACCAAAAAAAGCTTGAATTACTTTGAAGTGTGGCTCCAATAGAACGTTGGGAAAATTTTAACTTTAAGAGCTGCTGGAAATTTCGGTTAGTTAACAAACTAGATAAATCTTCGAAATGCAATTTAGATAGCTTACTGCCACGTTATCAATTGACAAAAAGCGAAAATATTTAACCGAAATTTTAGAGGAGGTGGCTGATGTTCTGGTCTTTCCACCATCTTCCATTCTTGAGATAAATTGAAAAAAGAAAACTCCACTTCACTGTACATTCTAATTTGGGAAAACTTCATTTCGTATAAAAGTTCAAAACACCTAAATTCCGATTTTTGTTTTTCGGCATTATCAAAGGATGTTCTTCCTGCAATAGAAATCGAAAAAATATTATTTCACTATATATAATAACCACTTACTCCAACTAAACACCGAATGTAAGGCCCGTGAGCCAAGACACGCTTCATGACCATCTTCCTTCTCCCTATTGTTTTCCACTTTAGTCAGAAATCCGAAGAAAAAAAAATACTATTTATATTGTACATTCTTTTTGGAGGGAAAATCTCAATAGAATCAACCAATCTTCAACCATTGTTATAATTCCGTTTCTTTTCTACCCCCGCCCTTTCATATGAATGGTCATCACCGGCCATCCAACCCCTTTCTCTGCATTTCAGATGAGGGTGCAAAAGAAAACTTTGACAGGTCCCTCAGTCTCAACTCGATTTCGCCATTTTCATCACCAACTTAACAATTTTGCAACTTCGAAATATTGCAAACTAATTAAAATGGCTTATTATTATTGTGCAAACATAATCTAAAATGATATTTGTATATACTTTTGCTTACAGTATTGTACGTATGCTTTATTGCGATAAGATGTAGCTCAACCAAAATTGATTAACGTAATTAATTTAATCTTATTATTACTAACTGTCTTAGGCGACCATATAAATGAAATCAATATAGTCACGCCGACCAATTTTAATGAAATGCATCCTATAAAAACAGGATCGAGTCTTTGGTTTTTAAATATGCGGATATAAAATAGCCAGTATTGCATCTGTGTTCAGTGGAAGTGCTTAATGAATTCCAAAATTGGTGCCTTTTCAGATATTTGTTAGAGATAACATGGGAATATACATACTAACTGAACCATTTACAAGGCTTAACTTTCAAGGCATTCCTTCCAAATTCCATCCGTTGGATTCCGTGCCTGCCACGCAAGTTCCCGTTCTCGGGGGTGGCTGTTGTCAAACTATGTAAACAAAAGGCGGAAGCGCCATCTGAACGTAATCCGCAACAGCTAGTAACGGCAGGTTACTAGCTGTTGGCATTTGATATCAACAAGAGATATCAACAAATAGAGTTACTATAAATTTGTTCGAAAATTCGCATGCAGTAATACCATGATGTCTCAAGCTCAAGGATCTGTATTTTAAGGTGGCTGGCATTTGATATCAACAAATAGAGTTACTATAAATTTATTCGAAAATTCGCTGTCTCAAGCTCTAGGATCTGTATTTTAACTTTCAGTTTTTAAACAAAAGTTATATTTAGTTACCTAGTTTAAGTTAGAAAGAAAAAGAAAAACTTCTTATTGAATTTACGCTTTTTTATATTTTTAGTTAATTAAATCCTTTTTTTTTTTTCATCTTAAAGTTAATGACGATCAGGCAACCAATGTTCTAAGGAAGCTTATTTTAACTCTTACGATGATAGAAATTCTAGAGAATGCGAAGAAAACTAATCTGTAAACTGCTATCCTATTACACACACACACATAGAACAACAAAAAAACCTAGAAAGCTATAAAATAAATGTTATTCTTAAAAGCATGCGATGAATGTTTCTTTACGGGAAATAAAACAGGTGAACGCCTCCCATTCCAAAAATTTAATCATATCTACTTTTGGAAAAAGTTGGGGGTGACGAGCATTTCCAGGCAGACATTTCTAAAGCATTTTGTTAGAAATGGAACGGCCATTTCATGGTATCAAATGGCAAATAGAAAAAAAAAATGACTCATTCTTTTGGAATAGAAAGTGATATTTTCCACTCCCCCTCCCTTTAACATGTATGAAGTGTCCAAAAACTTAACAATGTCTAATTTTGAAAAAGTTGGGGTAAGGAGCACTTCCAGGCAGACAATTATAACGCATTTTGTTGTAAACAGAATGGCCATTTCATGGTGTCAAAGGACAAATAGATTTTTTTTTAAATGACTCATTCTTTCGGAATATAAAGTGATATCCCTCCCCTCCCTCAACATGCATGAAGTGCTCCTGTTATTCTGAAAAATGGAACGCAGACATGAAGAGAAGAGCGTTTTTCGCCTGATGGGAGTCCGTCGGTGGCGAAATCGATCAAAATAAAGCAACGTAACCCAGACAACAAAACTAATTGTGAGAAAGACATGTGCTTTTTGGAAGGTCAGGTGATTGCATTCTTTCAATGTATGGGTGAATTATGAATCATAAGCGAGCATCGAATACATTACATAAGGTCTCGGAAATATACTTATTTTATTGACTCAGCGTACTCTGTTGTCTGACAATCACAGGCAGTGAGTCAAAAGTTATGACATAAAAGCCACAAAAAATTCAACTAGCCTTTTTAACAATATTTAGATATAAGCAATTGTAGTTGAAGTGCGCCATGGGTCGGCGTTTTACTTCATATTTGAGTCCTAATAATCAATTTATTTTATAATGACTTGCCATTAGATAGAATTACGCCGTCTATATTTACTTTCATAAAAACGTATCAGGCGACATAACAGCAAACCAATTTTAAAACTTTTCATTATACAAATATTCTATTTTGCTTCAGTTTTCCGAAAACATCCTCTTATATCTTCCAAAATTTAAATGTTGATGAAACTCACGTTTTGGACTTCCCTGAATTTGAAAAAGATTTTTAAAGTATACTATAAATGAAAAACACAATCAGCTACAAAAATAGAATTTGATACAATAAAATTGTTGATTTTCTTTTGAACGATCAACCATCTAACAAACATTTCTATGAAGCAATTTTCTGCCAAAGTTTGGTCAAAATCCGTCGAAGGAAAATGAGTCACACGCATGCGCATGGGGAAAATATGAGTCAAAAGCGCTAACTGCGAAGGACTCATCATCAAATTTCCCGACGTGTATCAAATGCGCAGTCAGTCCGGCAAAGACTACGTGAACTCTAAATACACAAATCCCGATGGTGCCTTAAAATGGATTCTTTTCTAACAAAAGTCATTGATTTTCTTAGCATAAAATCGCATTTAATGAGATGATTTCTGTTTTCAGCCTGCTCTTTATGGCTGATCGTATATGAAATACTTTTTTTTTTTTAATGCAGCGCGGTCAACTGGTGAAGCGTTTCTTTTCCATGTATTTTTTCCCCGAAAAAACATTCGTCTAAATCATCGAATGATGCATTAAAAATCAGTTTATAGACAAATAAAAAAAAAGAAAGATGCTTATTTTAAAATGGATGCAGAACCTTGATGCTTGCATTTAAAAAAATTTAATTAACTTCAGAAAATCAAAAGGAAAAGAAAATACTTTTGTAAAATCTGCCCAAATCTATGATACCTAAACCAAATACAATATCAAAAGTTATTATTTTATAGGACCTATCAAATAAAACATAACATATCCAGTTAACAAACAATATTCAAATTTATAATACATTATAAAAACAGCTTATACTACGATGATTTTAATAATTCAGTATGTACACAACTAGTATTCCTGATATTTTATAATAAAAAATTATAAATATTTCTTAAAAATTTATTTCATTAGCAGCTTCTTAATTGATATAATTGCTTTTAATCATAATTTTTTAATCGAACAGCTGCGCCCCTCTTTGGTCCGACTGCTCTAGGTCTTGCCTCATTGTAAACCCGTTCCTGAATCTACCTTATCCTTTGCAGTCAATATATTTTCAGCAGAAGAGACTTTTTTTTTCATTCGAGTAAACAATGCACAGACAACTCATTTCGAAACTCTGACGTCACCAGTTACCTTTATCTCTTTTTTGACTCCATTGTAAAACAGGATGATTGCGGTCACAAGTCAGACAGATACGATGGAATGCATTCGGTGAGGTTTTATCTCTGTTAAATAATTTATAAGCTTGATGTCACATTTCGCATTAACCTCCATGGCGGAATGTCTCCAGCTATAACCTTTCCTTGTTTATTAATATGGGTTTTTTTTTATCCAATTCATATAATAATTTGAGCTATGATTCAATTTTTTTTGTTGTTGTTGTTGTTCTTACATTTTATAACAGCTATTTTATGAATTTGAGCATTTTAAACCGACACTCGTGGTTTAGTATTTCATATAATATTTCCTTTTTCTAACTAATTTTCAATAACTTAATAAATGATCAAAAAATTTATTTAATGATTATAGATTTGATTGCATTAAAGATTTTTATTAAAGAAACTGTAAATACATGTTTGAAATTTTCAATTCGTGCATTTTAAATATAAAAACTAGTTGTGAAATTAAAATATTTTTCATCCATTCCTTTAATAGGTTTATTAAAATTTACACAACTTTAGATTTAAAAAAAAATGAAAAGCAAGAACGGCAGAATTAAAACAATCGGTTTTAAAAAAATTATTTATAGGAAGAAATAATAATAATAATATATAGAAAGAAATAATTCTATTAAGAAATTTGAATCGCAAACGCAAATATTTCCTCCTTTCCTTCTATTAAATTGAAAAATCTTTACACACACAAGCGCACATATACATATATCGTACGAAAACTAAATTATATTTCACCGAAATATTCAATTAAATTTATCAAAAGAAAAAAAATCATTTTAATTTATATAATTGTGAATGATTCATGATTCAACATGACAAATGAGCTTAATGATTCGAAAAAATTCTGAAGTTTAAATATTTCATAAAATGCAACTTGATGTTATTAATTAAACTCGTCCAAAAATATAATGAATTATTTATTTTTAAATAAATATTATTGTTAAATATATAATAAAATAAATATTTTTTTTTCGAAAATTTCAGACAGATGGTTCAAATTGCTTCAATTAATATTGGGCAAGTGTGTTGTTAAATTCCTCAAACAATTTTTAATAGTCAGGTTTAGAGAAGAAGAATTCCTTAAGATTAAAAATTTGTATTTTGCACCTACAAAAATGAAATAAGCCTGATTTTATCGTTTTTAATGTACAACATAAAATAACGAATCAATAAATATTTTAAATTGATTAAAATTTCTGGAATTCATGTTAAAGATATTTGAATTTACAAACTGCTGATCAGGACCATAAATTAAGTAAAATATTGGTTGAATATATTGCAATATATTGGTTGAATATTGAAATTCTCAGAAACATAGCCAACTATGTCAATAAAATTATTAAAAGTAAAAAAAGAAAGAAAAAACAATTAAACTATCATTACACTGTAAGTTATTTTTCAATATAAGAGAAACTAGATTTATATAAAGATCAGTTTTAATGCAATTTCTATATAAAAAGGAAATTTTAAAATAATGCGCTTTTTACAAATCCTTTTTGAAAAAAAAAATCCAAAACAGATAAATATTTTTTTTTCCGGTTCATTTTTGTCGAATCTGACAAGGAAGACGTTAGAAATTGTATACAAGATTATTTAAACAAGCAAGTCACGTTCCTTTCCTTCTCTACGATTACAGCACTTGATTCTAAATAAATTGTGATCAATGTTGTTTAAAGGAAAAGTAAACATATTTTCTATCAACAAATTCCATAAATCCATTCGTAATCGACTCACCAGATAATCATCGATTCTCCTTTCATACTGATAACCTCTCTGGACCTTCGTTGCATTTAGAGCATGAGTGATATGTAAGGCACTGGCATCGAATCTTCCGGCCATGTGGTCCCGGTTCCTAATATCCGGCTCATGGGTCCGGGGCGAAGACAGGGCACTCTTGATCCCCAGGGCATCAGCATCAAACGTGCCTTTCCCGAATCCTCGAATCTGATCGTTCACCAAGTGGTTTGTTTTGGGGACACTCAGGGCTGCTTTGATACCAACAGACATTCCATCCAAATGGCCTGGTCCCGTTTTGGGCATGTGGCTCTGACAATAGACCTCCTTGTCGTCCTGGTCTTGCTGGTTGTTATAGTAGGTCCTGAGGGTCAGCTTGGTCCCGCAAACGAGGCATTTGAAGCACCCTTGATGGAAGAAGGTAAAGTCCTTCAAAGGGCCCACCTTGTCCACTTGGTAGACAGTCTGTCCACATCTCAGGCAGCTGTTTTCGTATCGATTCATGGTCAAGTACTGTCCGGTTGGCGTTTCACTTAAAAGCACCATTCATATTTCGAGAAAGGCACCTTTTGATATAAGCAATGAATCCGCACGTCAGAACGACGGAAAACGAGCACTCGGTCACTGAATGAATCACTGAGGAAGTTCTGAAATGCACACAGCTGATTCTACTCAGGCAATCTGCAAAACAGAGCACAACTACAGATGTTCTAAATTCCGGTTGTAGTCACACCCATGAAATATAGAAATCGAAAAACAAAACCGGGAGAGAAATTATGAAAATGTATTCCAATCGATTGTGGGATTTCCGACTTTCGAGGATTCTGCTCGGGTGTTGGGTGTCAACGGGTGAAACAGAAAATCGTTGTAGATGAATCTGCCATTATGGCTGACAATCGAATGCGCGGCGAGCGTTGAAGCGTATCTCACTCCGAGAGTTAGAAACTAGTTTTGCCGAGCCCAAGGCCTTTTCCCACATCCCACTTACCTTAGGGTGGGTGGACGAGCGCGCGCGCCATCTGGTCACAGGTAGAATAACAAGGTGGTTGGAAGCAGTTACGCAGAAGAGAACCGGACGATTCCCTTCCCGATTGGAGGGAAAAGTTATTTAATGCGCATTTTCAAGGGCGACGGTGGCGCCAATAAACGATTAAGCGCACTATTCATTCAAGGAAGAATTTGAATATTCTGACAAGATCATTTTAATTCACAAGATGCTGCTGCTTGTGATTTAAAGGAAACGGGCTTTTTAATAAGGCTTGATTTAGATTTAGAAGTTTTAAAAAAATCTGGCTGAATTTTAATGAAGATTATCATTATTACGGATATAAACAGTGGCGTGTACTTATCTAAAAATGTCATATCTTTCATAATAAAATAAATTTTGCTCCTTCTATTTAATTTTGAATCATTTCACTCATGGCCGATAAAAAAAAAGTAAAAACAATATCTTTAAGTTCCGAAAAAGAATTTTTTTTAATTAAATAAAAATAAAATTTAAAATAGGCGTTTTTGATTAATCCTCACTTTTACAAAATGCTTCCCCCCCCCCGCTGCTGAACAGTAAAAAAAATCACAAAACATCAGAGTTAAAATAAATACAATAGGAGGTGGGGTGGATTATTTTTGTATTTTTATTCAAGAACAATTCAGTGGTACAATATTTTTAATTAATTTTTGTCTACGAGAAAATTTTATTCATTTTTTTTATTTATTTATTTGTATTCAAATTTCAAGAACACGGAAAACCTTTCTGCAGTCGAAGAGACAATTAAAATCCTACTTCCGCCCTCTCTAGAGGTCGAAAAAAGGACTGATTTCGGAATAGCTCCTCCCTTCATGAACGAACATGTGGAAAGAATGTATTTTGTTGCTGCACAGAAGTTGGAATTGGTTTCCAACAGTAGCTTCCCTTCACAAACAATAAAAAGAAGTTTAGTTATATTAATGACCCGTTTTAACGCAACACTAGGGCTATTTTGGGATTGACCTCGTAATTCTGAGCCGCGGTCAGATGATGATGACGACACCTGAGCTGACACCCCCTCTCCAAACTTCCATATAACAACAACTGGAGAACGTTTGGCCCCGGAGGAGTTAGTGTGCACCAACCCCCTTACACGACGGTTCTTCGATGAAAGCACGTCTCGTAACGGAAGCCCTCTGCTTTCGAAACCTTGACCTTACTTCCAGGCTACCGCGTCCGTAGGAAATTTGAAAGCAGAAATAATTGTATGAGTAATTATAATCTACATAATTACAAGAATAATCATTATATTTATATAATTTTTTCGAATAATTATTCTATAGGATATCTTTAAAAAATATTCAATTTAAAAATCGAAAATTTGTAATTAAATTAGTAATTTTTTGTGTAATATGTATGTAATTTTTTGCATTCCTTTATAAAACTTAGCAAATCCTGCTTTTTTATATAATTTAGGTCAAATTAAAAAATTTACCGAAAACTTTTTATAAAAAAGTCACTTATAATCTTTTGAATTCTTTCTAAGTATCAAATCATTAAAAGAAATGAATTTCATTCAAAATTCTAAGTAATTTTTTTTTTGTTATAAATTATTTTTATTTGTCAAGAAAATTTTTTACGAAACTTGATTTTCCAAGTCGTTTATCTATTTCGACATTTAAGCAAACTGAAAATTATTGTTTTAAAATTTTATTTTATTCACTTCTACCTCTCATGTTGGGCCGCGGCGGCCTGGTGGTAAGATCTCGGCTTCACAACCAGAGGGTTTCAGGTTCGAGACATGATTTAAATGCAGAACAGTCGTGCAAGCGGGCCAAGTACGTACTAAATGCGTCGGGACCAAGCGTCCTCCCGCTCGTGTAGTGTGTAATCTTGGAGAGGGGTGCCAGCTCTGCTGTCACCGTCATCCTCTGATCGTGGTTGGGAATTGCGAAGTCCATCCCAAATTAGACGCAATGTTGTAAGTCCAAAAAATTAATATTAAATGTGTTATGTGAAAATTTTAAATCCCATTTATGATTATATATAATATTATGATAAATATAACAGATAATTTTATGAACTTTGAGACCTTTGTACGCAGAGAAATAAACATCAATAAATTGCATTAATTAGGAAGAAAAATAATTTGTTCACTATGTTTATAACATGAAATAGTTACGATCCCATTTTCCAATCATTATTATATTCTGTAAATGATATTACATAAGCGGAAGAATGAAAATTGTAGCTTGCTGAAAGAGCAGAGACTGTCATCCACATTTAAAGGCTTACATCAATTCAGTTACATTAAGGTTCTGTTTTAAAGCAATACTAGGGCTATTTGAGTACTGACCTCGTAATTTCGAACCACGATCAGGTGATGAGGACGACACCTCAGCTGGCACCACCTCTCCGAATTCCCACACCGCACCAGAGGAAGAATGTTTGGTTCTGACGATTTTAGCATGTACTAGACCCACTTACACGACGGTTCTTCGGTGGAATCGGGTCTCGAACGTGAAATCCTCTGGTTCCGCAGCCGAGATCTTACCACCAGACACCTTAGCCCGCGCACATTTAAAGGCAGCGACTACTAATAAAATACGGAAAGAGCATTTTTTTAAAATTTTGATTTTATATTCTTGCCTCTGACGACATCTTTTTTATAAAATTTTACATTACACCATTCGAATGCAACGGAAATTTCTTTCGACGTTTTGAAATGTGTGAATGCACCCATAAATGCATCGTTTTAGCGGCAAAACTTAAGGTAGAAGAAAAATTATTCGTAGGAATGCGCTGGAATTTCGCAGAGCCTCATAAAATGACCTTGTTCTTTGATTTATACCTAATTTTATCATTTAAAAATTTTTAACTCTAATTTTGAAAAATTGTATTAAAAATGCTTTTTAATGATAAATATAGATATTAAATGTGAAAAATACTTTATATTTACGTAATAAAAGGAGTTTAGGTCAATAACTGTTGCTTTTTAAGTTATGAATTAAACTTCAAGATTTTATTTTAACATTTCAGGTGTAAAATCTTAGTTGATATTTTCGAAAAGAATAAACCTTGACTAATGAAATTTGATTTTCATGAAGAAAATTCGTTTTAACTTTGAAATTTGATGAAAAAATGGGTATTTCCATCTAAAATTTTGTATATATTCTCTTTAATTTTAATATATATACGGCCCATTACGAATTTTTAAAATTGAATGATGCGAGATAAGACAATAACCCTCTTTTCAGAATTGTGTGACGAACGATGCCAAAATAAAGCTGACTACCTCTTTTATCGGGGGGAAGGGAGGGGGCGCGATTGTAGATATGACAGTTTAGCTGTTTGGAATGTCTGCATTTCTGAAAAAGAAAGGTTTAATCTAAATTTATGGTTAGTTTCAAATTTAAATATAAGCATATTTTTACATATTTTATAAGTAGAAAAGCAAAAGTTAGTCTATCGATAGATGAACATCTTACTAATGAACACTTTTACACTATAAAAGACATGTACAAATTTAATTTTTAAACTTTTTTGCTACTAACCCCCAGAGAAGCCAAAGAGTTTTCATGTAATTGTCCATCTTATTTAGTGAAATTTTGGTTTGGTTTGATGGAGTTTATTGGCGCAAAAACCATCAAACTGCGCCAAACGTTTGGCACGAGTTCATCTTATTTTTAAAGTTTGTTTTTAAATTGCGTCATTTTCCAGGACCTGTCATCTTTCAAAATCTGCTAAAAGTAGTCGCGGGGTAAAATACGATCTAAAAGTTATTTAAGAATCACATCAAAAAGTAAATGCCAATCATTTTTAAAAATGTAAAAAGTTGGGGGGATGGGGAATTTTACGAAAAATGTATTTTAATTTTATGAGCATGAAACTTTGGAGTTGGAAGTATATACCATGATGCAATATTTAGGGAAATAAAAGCTTGTGTCTACTTTTTTAGGATAGCCTGTATAAAGCATTAATATATATGTATCCATGTGTGTCTGTGTATAAACATCACTTTTACAGGAAAAATATTGTCGTTTATGTTAATTTTTTGGAATCTCAAAAATAATTTTATCTCAGATTCATCATCAGTTGGCCCCTTCGCTTGGAATTGTGATTTATTTAGATGAATGGATTCACTGATAATTCTGAAAATGGTGAAATAATCCTTTGTCATAGAAAACACACAGTTGCCCAAACTTTCAAATTTCAGCGCATCAAGAAATATGAGAAATTGATAAGACAAGTGAAGTAAAATGAAAGGCTTTACAGACCACGGTTTTCGCGTCACCTCCAGACAGCACTCGGCCTATTTTCTTTTCCGCGCCACTAAGTTCAATTCATGAGGACGAGTTTAGAGCATTTGTTCTTGAGAAATCAACCGATTCGAAGGAAACGATACGCGCCGATCTCTTTCATTCCTTCATACTGTAATTATTCCTGTCTGGAACATAAAGTATTTAAATACAAGAATTAACTGGGCGATTACTTGCATTGTCCTGTGTAATATCATTGTGATTACAGTTAATGGTTATTTGCTTCGCAAACATTTTCATTTACATTTAATGCATCTCGGTGATTTTAAAATTTTAACGCAACAAAACATAATGCTTAAAAAAAGGGTCAGAAGAATGTTTCATGTGTTTATTACACATAAATAATAATTTATGTATAAATAGAAAAAAAGAGTGCATGTTACTTACTGGGATGCCATTATTAAGAAAGCGAATTATATCGTCATAAAAAGCACAAAAATTACCAATCGTGAAGCTCGAATTTATACAACTGAACAGGACTTTCAGGCTTCGTTATTCTGAAACGACTGTCGTGAAGCAGCCTTCGTAGAGGGGAGCAAACAGTGTTGGGAAAATTTTGACTTGGCAACAATTTTTGGCAATTTGGTTGCCAAATTTGATACTAAATGCTTATTTCGGAAATGTGAGGTCTCGAAGCTTGTTTCTCGAGACAAAGGATAATTTTCCAAAAAATTCTAGCCCTCACATCGTCAGATTATAGAAAGCACACAACTGCTCTGAGGCTTAGTTCCATAATTGTTCGAACCATTAAACACGAAAAAAGCTAATAAATTCCAAAAATCATATTGTATCATAGGTTGAGCCGTGCTATACTGCAGCTGAATTTCATATTTCTTCTCACATTTCAGTTTGAGGGGTTTTTCTACTGTAAATTAAATTAGTTACATCACCTTCCCATTTTAAAGCAACACTAGAACTATTTTTGGGATGGACCTAGCAATTTTAAGCAGCAATCATACGTCGAGGACAACGCCTGGGCTGCTGCTCCAGGCTTCCACAATGCACCAGCGGTTGGGCATTTGGCTCCATCGGGTTTGGGGTATATCAGGCCCTGAGGCCTTACCACCAGGCCATCACGGTCCTTTTTTTTTGTACACGGAGCCTACGTCATTCTTTGAGCTTGATTTCGCAAGTGAAAGTTTGTGCAAGATGCAACAATATGTTTGATTTTTTAATGATTAAATAGGGTCTAATGGAAATCGCTTTGATCGCCTGAGAAAACGAATTTTTTCTTTGTAAATAATAATGCAATTGCAATTCTTTTTTCTTTTCTTTTCTTTTCTTTTCTTTAATAACAGAAGCCTGAGAACGTTATTTTTTCACGTTCCTCTTTAGCACTCTTTAAAAAAAAAAATTCTAAAATGTAAATTAGAAACCTTCTACCATGCTTCAGTGACATTTATAACTTAATATCTAAAATAGAATTGATTTACCTTAGATCGGCCTGCTGTGGCACGATGGTAAGGTTTCGGCTTCGGAACCGGAGGATTTGAAGCTCGAGACCTGATTCCACCAAAGAACTATCGTGTAAGCGGATCTGATGCACATCGGACTCAAATGACTTCCCGCTGGTGTGCTGCCTAAGTTTGGAGAGGACGGTGCCAGCTCAGGTATCGCCCTCGTCATCTAATCGCGGTTCGGAATTACGAGTTTCGTCCCAAAATAACCCTAGTGTTGCTTTGTAAACGGTACGTTAACTAGCACAACTAATCTAAACTAAAATTTAGTTGAGGTCTGAATAATCGAGATTCGTGAAAATCTTGAGTTCGAATGTTCAGGCGATTTTAACACGAAAAAGAAACTTGAAATGAAATATTCAAATCTTGGCTTGTTTCTGTTGTAAGTTTGGCACCATAAATTATTCCGCACATCAGTACCATGCCAATTGTCAGGACTGAATATCAAATAAGCGATGTAGGCAGCTGCATCGGATATCGTGAAAATTTAGGAAGATTTTTATGTGGCAATTTCAAGGTTATTTTATTTTGTATTTCAGTTCTTCTAATTAAAATCAACTATCGCCTTAATTTTAGAGCAATATTCATTGGATTCGTTTCATGTTTTTAAATTATTTTGCTCCCCCCCCCCTCCCCCCACTTTTCATTCTCAGAGAGTCACTCTTAAAACTATAACTTAGATAGCTTAGGTTGTATTAAGAAAGTTTTGAATCTTCTGTCCAAATAATTGCTTTTAGATTACTTTTCATTCAATACATACTGAACCAACTCTCCAGCTCAGAACCTGCAGTTAAATACTTTGTTCATTCAGTTTGGCGCCATCTTGTTATTTAAAAACTGTTTACATATAAATTAAATTATAATCAATAAAAAGTATTTAATTTCGGAAGCTGGTGAGAGGAAATTTCTATTGTCTTAAAGCCTCTATTGAATTAAATCGGCTCTGCTTTACGAACTGCTATCACAAACGAAATGAAGTATATTTCTTACAGCGAAACGTGAAACCTCTTTTACCGATTGAACAACCACCTGCATTCGCCTTCACTCCAATGGAAACAGATGAACCGACGGACAAGGAGGTGGGAAGGCAGAGAGAGAGGGGTCATTCACGCACCGATAACACGTGAGTGACGTCATTATGGGAAGTACCTGGCGGAACTGACGAAGTCGATTTCTCTTTTTCGTTCCACTTATGATGGGGTTTATTGCCATTCATTAGAATCGAATTAATGACGACATTACAGAGGGGATCCGTATCGGTGACTGTTTCCGTTTTGTTTTTGGATTTACCTCTTTTGGACTTCGGACGTGTGCTGTCTGAGGATTTTCGCTAAACAGGTGGATTGGAGTTCGGGAGAGTTGGTGGAAACGTAAGCACTGGCACTTTTCCGTACAAGCGTTGTCCCGCGACGGGAAATTGGAGGGGGGGGGGGGGGGGGAGGGTCGACTCAAATTCTACGTCGCTCTTCTAAGGTGGCGATTTTTTTTCTTTACATTACAGATTTGTTTACATTCCCTCCCCTCCTTTCTTACACATAAAGAAACAATGAAAATTAAAAAAGGCATCCAAAACATAGGTTGAAATAAAATTGAATAGAAACGCAAAGAAAAAAAATCATATAATTCCGAGGTGATGATATTCAGAAACTTTCTAAAATATAAAAATTATGAAAAGTTGAAGAAAAAAAAGCCAGACATATCAAAAGCAGCTGTTCTAAATAAATGGCAATATGATTCGAATCAACGGAGAGAGATCATCACACGTTCCGAGATAATGATCCAACAATCCTTTTTCTCTGGAACGCACTCCTTATTAAACAAGCAACTGCCTAGATGTAGCAAGAAGTTGTTAATTTATTTCTTTTGTGAACATGAACATTTTTATCTACTTATTTATTTTGATTTACAAGAATACTGTGGTAAAATATATTTGAATTAAAATAAACTTTCGTTTACATTTCAGAATATTTTTCTTAGGATTTATTTAAAAACCAGAATTTGTTTTCCAATTTGTTTGCGGATCAGATGGGTCTGATTTCTTTTAGTAGGCTGACAGTCTACAACTCTCTATCATAAGAAGAAAAAATATTTTCGATGACCAGAAAAGGAGATTCGGGCCCACTGGCACCATCCACCATGGAGTACAACAAGGCAAGGCGGCCATTTGCTCTGGTGGTTCCCAATCATGGCACTTATCTTATTTCTTGACGGAATAAAAATGCTCAGAGCTCCCGCCCCTCGGCGTTAAGGTGACCTCCTGCAACACAGAGCTCAAAAAGGGACCCCTTCATAGACCCCTTCATATCTAGCAGACTAACCACTCATGTGACTAGCTATTGGTCGATTCATACAACGGCGACAAAATGCACTCCCTGTCAAAATTATTGCCATACAGGGCCTTTAGGTTTATCAGCTGTCTATGACAAGCAAGGAGCAGACAGAGCAAAGACAGCTTCTCATCGAGAGCTCTTTTCCTTGGAGTCGAGGGAAGAAAAAAAACTCAGCAGGTTAAGGAGATAGTTTAATTTAGTTATATTAACCTGTTAACCGGGTAATTAACTCATATTCAATTCGTTTTGCGTTGAAATATTTCGTCATACCCAATTAATAGGTTAATGTCCCGTTTTAAAGCAACACTAGGGCTATTTTGTGACGGAACTCGTAATTTTCAACCGCGGTCAGATGTCGAGGACGACATCTGACCGCGACATCTGATCCCTTCCACGCCACACCAGCGAGAGCGCGTTTAATCCCGAAGGATTTAACGGGCACCAGACCGGACGGATTCAACGTACACGGAGGATCTTCGGTGGAATTGGTTCTCGAACCTGAAACCCTCCGGTTCCGGTGCCGAGACTTTACCACTAGGCTGCCGCAGCCGGCAGGCTAAGGGGCGGTAATCTGAACGGCAGACCAGATCACTAGGGTACCTCGGGGTCGTGAAACCCGTCATACCTAAAGAAGAGGGGCATAATCACAAAACAATCTTACCATGTCTTTCGTCATATTATGAACATTTATGCGTTAATGCTTGTATCTTTCACCATTGCTGGTTTCATAAAGTTATTCTTCTAAATCATCATTTTGGCGCTTTTTTTGTGTGTGTGATTTACCCTGTTTTTTGTCATGTGTAGTGAAATCATATTTTTAAATCATTAAAACTACTCTTTTCAAATTGTATTCGACATTACTCCTTTACCATAAGTGTCCAAAACCAACCAATATATTTCTGCTACAGTTTTCTTTGCAATGAAATACTGTAACGAAACTCCCAACAAATACTGTTTGTTTTTCACAAAACTCGACATGTTTTCTAAGTTAATGTTTTTTTTGTTTTTTTTTTTAATATTAACCAGAGTTCACACATAAATTGCTAAAGGATTTTGTCAAATCTTTCAAATACAACTTCCCCCTTATATTTGCAGGCAAGTAGTATTATTATTAATGCATCTACTTGAAATGTGCAAACGCATACCTATTTACACAATATTAGAAACGAGAGACTTTTAGAAAACATTTTGTAGAATACTTTAATTTGAAATGTAAACACGATGTTTGACTTTTTTTTTTTTTACATATTATGAACAAAAAACAAAGTTGAAACATTTTTTACTCCCCCCCCCCCTCTCTCACAATTAAAACTTTAAAAAAATTAGAGTCACAAATTTCAGATTACTAATCAGCTTCCTAAAAGACATTAAACAAAAAAACCACAAATGCACCAGTATTCGATTTGAAATACCTCTTTTTGGCTCATAATGTCTTAATGTGTGACCCCCTGGTGTCTCATTAAGACCACATCAAAACTTACTAGACTTGGATTTATCACTTTCACATGTACACGGCAAACAATCAATCCACGGATGTATTTAGTCCAAAGTTTGATACAGACTTACATTTCGATGATAAAACTGCATTCCAGATTTCATCCAACTAGTTTCTGCGCTTTAATGCGATTGTATTTGCGTGGAGACGAACAAACGCCTCTTTAGTGCCCTCGTTGTCAGTTCGATCAAAATATGGGAATGAGTTTGTGTGAAGAATTTTGTAAGCGAATTTGAAATTACATAGGAAATGTTGCAAGAAAGTGTGGGAATTTCTTCCGACATCAGATTTAGTTTAGTATACTTATATTAATTTCTCATTTTAAAGCAACACTAGGACTGCTTTGGGACGGACCTCGTAACTTTGAACCGCGGTCAGATAACGAGGACGACGCCTGAGCTGGAACTTACCCTTCTCCAAACTTCCGCACCACACCAGCTGGATCGTGTTTGGCCCTGACGGATTTAACGTGCACAAGACCCGCTTGCACGACAGTTCTGCGATGGTATAGGGTCTCGAACCTTAAACCCTCCGGTTCCGTAGCCAAGACTTAACCACCAGACCATCGAGGCCCTGCGACATCAGAGATAAGTCATTCGGGCCAAAGAGGGGTGGGGGAATGCTAGGAGTTGATTTTTTTTTTCTTTTCTTTTTCTGTGCTTTTTTGTTGTTGAAAATTGTTTAAATTATATGATTAGTTGCCAGATTATAATGACTAGCATTTATATTTATTTTTTTTATCTGTCAGCCTTAGAAGTGAAAACCTTACAATATATCTTCATCACCCTCGGTTGTTTGATTTTGTGATAAAATTTAAATTTCAAAGACAAATGATTGCGTGTTCGAGACTCAATTTCATGCAAGAACGCCATATGTGCGAGATGTAGGTTCAATTGCATTCATTTCAGGTACAATGAACTCACAATCGCACAAAAATGTCCCCACTTTTACCGAATGCTGAATTTCATGCAAGAGAAAATTGAAAATATCAGCAAAAAAAAAAAAAAATGCACCTATTCATTTCAGTAATTGTACAAAAAATTGTTTTCAAGTTAAGAATATTAAAAATTTGAAATTCTACCTAAATCTGCTGATGTTTATCTGAAAGAGGACTTTAAAAGGACAGTTTACGCAAAAAGGGAGATACTTCACATCATCAGCATATCTGAATTGGTTGGTTTGGTTTAGCAATATTAACGTCCCGTTTTAAAGCAACACTAAGGCTATTTTGGGACAGACCTCTTAAATTTGAACCGCAGTCAGATGGCGAGGACGACACCTGAGCTGGAACTTGCCCTTCTCCAAACTTCCACACCACACCAGCGGGAGAACGTTTGGCCTCAATGGTTCTTCGATGGAATTGGGCTTCGAACCTTCAGCTCCGAAGCCGAGACCGAAACAGGCCATCGCGGCCCTCAGTGCAACTGAAATCTACTGTCAAAGACAGATCTACGAACTTTCATCCATGAAAACAAAGTATTTGAAGATAGGGCTTCCACGCAAACTTCTAAATTTTTATTTTCTTATCAGCTATTTTCTATGTTGACCTTAAAATCTTTGCTAAGATAATCTGCAATATTTTCTTATAATAAAAAATTTCCAAATGAATTTTGCTGCATTTTTAAAATTTATGTTTAAAGTTAATAACTATATCACTCAAATAATTAATATTTTAATCCTCAAAAATTATGGTCTTACATTTGTTTACTCGGACTATATCCGTAAATAAGAAAATGCAAAGGAGAACGAGAGATGAATAATCTCATGACTGCCAATCCTTCGATGAACGCAACAGCAAAAAAAAAAAAAAAAAAAAAAAGAGGGGGGGGAATGAAATTTTATATAATGTGGGAAAGATGATGTTCGAAATTCTCATTCGATTCATTCAGCTATGTAATGAAGCTAAATATAAAATTGAGGAACTTGAAGATTCACGGAGAAATATCAATATGAAGAAGAACACCCTTCTTATCAATTTCTGACAAAAAATGCATACTTGCTTTGTGAGATTAAAAGACACTTAAAAGCACTTACTTGATATTTTTTTTAAAATGTAAAAAATAACAAATTTTTCAAAATTGTTGTTGCTGCTTTATTGAAATTTCATATTTTTTATCACTTCTTTTATTTCTGATTCCGCTTACTGCGTCTTTTAGTAAGCTGTGTTAGTAAATTGGTGGGCTTGTAGTAAGGTCTCGGCTCCGGAACTAGCAGCTTTCAGGTTCGAGATCCAATTTCACCAAAGAACCGTCGTGTAAGCGAGTTTGGTGCACCTTAAATCCGTTTGGGCTGACCGTCATACCGCTTGTGTGGTGTGGAAGTTTAGAGAGGGGGACGCCAGCTCAGGTGTCTCTCGTCATCTGACCGTGGCTCAAAAGTAGGAGGTCTGTCCCAAAATAGTCCTATTGCTGCTTTAAAACGGGATGTTAATGTAACTGAAATTTATTAAGTTGTTTTCTTTTTCTTATGCTAATATAAAAGATTTATGCTCAGAGGCTACACTCATTTCGGCATCGAACTGAATTTAAAGTAGAAATTTTTATCCTAGTTAAGAAAGAGATTCATAGAATGGAAGGTAAGATTTATTGATTAGTTTTATTGCTTTTATCTCTTCTGAATTTCTTTTGCAATAAAAATCAATTAAATAATTTTTTTTTCTGATTAAATTTATATTCCTTCTTATGAAAGGAATCCGTAGTTGCATTTGGATTGTTATAGCTACATTTAATTTCTCATGCGAAAAGCTTCCTTCGATTTATAAAATTTTTTTTCAATATGCTGGCTGCTTTTTTTAATGAAAATCAAGGAAGATCTACATAGAGAGAAAGGTAAAGTCTAGAAGTTCGATCCCGTCAACTTTTCGATAAGAAAATCTAGGGGAGAATATTCATAACGGTTTCTAAAGGGAATTTAATAAGTAGTTTTCTATGGGTCGAAGTGAATATTATCGTTAGATATCATTTTAAAATTTGATAATTTGTACTATAGAAAAAAAACTAAAGTTCTTTAGAAAATTTTCAATTCTAACAAACTGAAAAAAAAAATTACTATTATGATGTAGCTAGGATACCAAAAACGTTTATCTATAAAAGAAATGTGTTTAAAATATTTTTAAAAATTAAATAACATTTTTCTTCCTTTTTTTTTTACGACTTAGAAAACAGCTGAAGCAAAAAACTGGCCATCCATATAAAAAGTGCACTTTTACAACTAAATGTAAAGTGTCTATCTTTAGACAAGATTTCCGTGATTTTGAGAGGGCGTGGGAATTTCTCATTGAACCATTCAAACGGTATTCAGAAATTTCCTTATGAACTGTTATTTGATCATTTTTTATATATTTCTTAAATTGAAATTTACTATTTAAACATTCTTTTTAATTTAATAAACTGCGCTAAAAGAAAGTCATTCTTTAAAAGTGTTGAATAGATATATTCAATTCTTCAGCTCAGATAAAAATCCGAGAAATCAGCCGAGTTATTTCAATGAGTTCAGCACTCCTGTAAGATTTGTGAAATTGCAGATTCAGAAAATGGAGATTATATAATTTAATGAAGGCTTTAAAGGATTTAAAGCTTTATCTTCAGAGTTAAATATGTCAAAAATATTTTTTTAAAAAAACTGCTACAGGTCTGCTATGTTCCTCACGAGGAAAGAATGAACAGAAGAAAACATCCCTTCACTATCTATAATAAACTCTAAATAAAAAAAATAAAAAAAAATACTAAATGTTCAAAAAAGAGTAAAAACCATCCAAAAGAAAAAGAAAGAGTGTGAAATGCGTGAATAACGTGAAATGTGGTAAATTTTAATTAAGTACTGAATAACTTTATATTAAAAAAAGAGTTTTTCTCAAAACCGATCGTTTCTTAAAATTCCAGTAGATTTTACAAACTTAGATTTACTACAATCTCAATTTCGGCACCTATTATTGGGAAAATTTTATATTATTAATTTCAAAAATTCATAAAAAAATTCCCAATATCTTTATTAGATTCTAGTGCATCCTCTTAACAAATATTCGTGATTTTTCCTTTTCATTTTGTTTAACCCTTTCTAGGGCCGTGGGAAGTATGCTTCCCACCAAATGTATCAATCTTTGTATGAAATTTTGTAGGTTGGCATAAGTTCTGACAATTTTTTTTAGAAAGACAGAAACTAAGATACTTCAGTTCTTTTACTCACACAAAATGATGTGTCTTGATTTGCACTTAATTATTAATGAACCAAAGGAATGAATCAATCAAATAAAATTTATCTAATAAGCTAAATGAATCCCTTTTCTTATTCTAATTTCAAGCCTCAAAATATTCTAACGTAATATGACTAGAAAAAAATGGCCCTTTAAAGGGTTAAATGCATTAGGGTTCTTGTAAAACTTTACTTAAAAATGCAACTTTTTTAATAAATTGAGAGTCAAAAAAGTTTTTACGTCTACTTTTATAGTAAAGTTTTTATATAATAATGATCATAAAATGTAATTATTTCCATGATATTTCTCTCTCAAAACAGTCTCCAAACGTATGTAAATATCTTAAAACAAAACTGGCACTTTAGCCCATTAGCTGCCACCATTTGGCGATTTTGAAATTTTACATGCATCACTCAGCGCCAAAAATAAAGTTGTTACGCCTAACAGTATACTTTCATTCTATATATTTCAATGTATATATTATGTGCTTTACAACAAGCGAACAAATTTGAAATGCGTCAGTAAGTTGTCATATTTGAAGCATTATATTTTAGGTTCGATTTCCATATTATATGTAAAACGGTACATAAATATATAATTTAGAGTTTTTATCGTTACGATTCATTTCTTACTCCGTCATTTTTTATTTGTTGCACTTATTTATCATTTTATAATGATACTCTTTTTCGAAAACATCAAATATTTGCAAAACAAAACATAATTGAAATATAATTATACTGTTACGCAACTTTTTGTGCATATATATAACTTATTCGGCCAAAACTCAAAAAAAAAAGAAAAAATGACAATTAACGTATTGCGTACGGCGTTCTGCGTGCTCAACGCGCTCCCAGGACCCGCACATTTTAAACGCTCTAGAACCATGCTTGGCAAGCAATAGGATGCATATATGCACATTTTTAATTTGCATTTGGTATCATATTTACATAAAGTATTCTTAAATATCACTATATATTTTATACACTTATTTATTATTTAAGATTTAACTGTCATTTTAACTATTATTTATTTCCCAGACTTGAATAATGCTTTAGAATGTGAAATTTCGTAATGCATATTCCCTTGTGCAGTGGTGTTCGGCACGATTTGCAGCAGTATCTTGTTTTAAGACATCAGGAACTGTTCACGAATTTTCTCATGTTTCGCGTCTCATCTGTTGCGGACCGCTCACGAATATTCTCGTGTTTCGTTTCCTATTTGTTACGGAATGCTCACGAGTTTTCTCTTGTCTCGCGTCCCATTTGTTATTGATTCATAAATAACAAAGTTATGATGATTTTAGAACGTACAATTTTACCCAAAAACGTGCTGTCTCAGGCGTATATCTTAAAGATTTCATTGCGATCCTTAATGTGTCCTTCTGATTGGTTATGCATTGATTTAACCGAAAAAATATGAAAACGAGACATTGAGTTACCCAGCCACAACGTTCGGCCTGCTAAAAACGAGGAATCTCGTTACCTATACGCAATGTGTTAATAGGTTAAACTTCTTACAATGACATCATTCTAAACACTTAGAATCGCTCTAGTGAATTTTTTTATTGACGTTCCGTTCACAAGAGCTTGAAACAAACAAGCGATCATTAAAAAGTAACCTATTTCGGTCGTTCCGACAGAGATGAACAGCCAGGAAGAAATCCCTGACAAGAGGCTTCTTTCGGTTGTTATTGAAAATGATGACTAGGTAACAATTGTTCTCCGATGAGATAGCGTAACAGGTTTTGCCATTTAGTAAGAATCGTATTTCGAAGAAAAGGCTTCATTTTCTTCTTACAGCTCCGTAAGAAAAGTACCAAAATATTTCGTAAAGATACATTTAATCGAACTAAATAAAATTCAAAGCAAGAGGGAAGAGCTCTGACGAAACGAATTTATTCATTTGAGATACTTATTTTTTACACGCTTTTATTTAGCTTGTTTTGTTTCATGAATTTTATAATCGATTTTTCACTTTCTTCTTTACTTGCTAAAATTTTCAGATTTTATACATCCATTTCCTTATAAACCCATACTACTTTTATATTTTCACAGTTCAGGGATTTGTTAATTCAGTTGAATTTTGATTTAATTGAATATCGAAATTAAATACCAGAAGTGCTATCGGATAGTGAAGATAAAGGAATTTACTCCCAAAATTCAATAGTATTTATTAAAATAAATTACGAAATATATTAAACGCTCTAAAATCCAAAATGCTGAAAATAAAAACGCTCACGCGTACGCATTCCCCCCTCCGTTTAATAAGTTTGTGTAAAAAAAAAAAAAATCTTTTTAAAAATATGGAAAATCATGAAAGAATGAGGTTGTACTATAAGAAATTAATTAACAATGACTATCAAATAGGAAAATTCTTAAATATCCCTTTCCTTCCCTTGCTGCCGTGTTGTTGCTTATGGCTCTTGTTATACACAAGCCCACTGACTTTAAGCCGAGTTTTAACGTTTCTCGTTACAGTAACGCCATCTAGTGCCAATAGTACGTCTTAGTAATTATTACTGACAGTCCTTTGCACGAGGCGGACTTCATTCACAGATCGTAATTTAGACATGAATCAGAATAATCACCTCTGAATCAGTACCCCTAGTGGTACAATCTCGACTTGGAAGACTTTGTGGCTACGACAGATTTATACGTTCACCAGCCACCATATACGTGGACAGACATCGGTCGGCGGGATTCGAACTCACAACCTAAGAGAAGCGAATCCAATGTTATACCAACCAGGTTATCCCGGCCTTCCTTCTCCCTCAAGTTGGAAATTTTAAATGCCCGTTTCTTCGCTTTCTTCCAAATAACGCGAAATCGAAACGATATCAGAATTCAAAGCAGCATCCAGAAATATCAAACAACTTTATGAAAATACTTTACTATATCTTTGTGCTGATAGGGTTTTTACGCATCTAGTAGTGTCGTCGACCCTCTGCTAAACGAAATTTAGGTATTTTTCCGTTTTCGATGGCCGTTGGTGACAGTTAAATTATATTTGTCAAATCGCCAAAAAAAAAAAAAAAAAAAAAAAAAAAAAAAAAAAAAAAAAATGTAAAAAAACGCCAACAGATTGGCGATTTTTTTTACGGCTTTCAGAAACGGAAAAGTACCATTATATTCCGAGGGCCGTTGACTCCAGTTGAATTATTTTCTCTAAATCGCCAACAGTTTGGCGATTTTTTACGGCAATCAGAAACAGACAAGTACCGAAATTTACATAATAGACTCTTAAAGAAATAGTTATAGAGAAATTTAGTAATTTTGAATAAATTTGATCCAGTAAAAAATTTTGATTCAGAATTATATAATACTTAAGTGCTGAATTTCGAGAGAAATATACTTTTTCCAGTCTATAAGATCGCCTGGAATTTAAATATATATATATTTATGGCAGAATCTTGCAATTTGAATGATACGAATGAAAATTTGGATATGAACAGAGCTATTCATTGCGGCTGCAGAATGAGTGTACGGCCATGGTAGGGCCACTCAGTCCGCTGAGTGTGACTTTCAATATGATGATGCTACTTAGCTCCATTAGTAGATTGCTTCGTATTCAATGCAAAAATCGTTTGAAACACTCTTCAGGTCTAGCAATTCAACTAAGAGCTGCCGAATGTGGCGCGCATTTGATTCTTGGGGAGTAAGAGATCGCTAAGAGAAGGCTTTTCACGTTCAATTAGAATTTTCAATTAAAAATACACCGAAATCGGAACATTTTTCTTTTAATGTATTTTGACTATATTACTGCTTGAAAATCCTTTTTATCCCACTTTAAAATTCCAAAAATTGTTTTTCATAATACTAACATTATTTCTGTATAGTTTTTCCTCAGTTTTAACAAGATCTGAAATGATCTGGAGCAGATCCAACTCAGAAATGAGGCCAAAAACAGGACTGGTAGGAGAGATGGAATCATTCCATCAAAGGGCGGACACTCTATAAACATTCTAAACGTCTCGGTTCGGAGGGTGATTTTTATCTTAACCAAGTATATGCTGGACACATGGTGCATTTTCTTTACATCAAAGGTTTTTCTTTCACAATAGTTCGACTTGTCAGTGTGGCACCGAAGAATGATCTATAAATCACGTGATCAAAGTCTGTACACTATGGCTCAGATGGCCAAGAAACTGGAAGTGTCTTGAAGTCGAAGAACTCATAAAAATTTCAGCCATTAAATCTTCTATTAGGAACATTTTTGCCAAAGCTCTTGACTTTAGCTCTCTTCTAAAGTAAAAAGTTAATGTACATTTAATGTATTTTATGCATTTTTAATGTATTAAAATTTAATATGTAATGTAAAACGTACTATTTTTTCTATTCTTTTTTTACTGTACCAATATGCGTTTTCTCTAGAGGGTTCTTTGTTGTTTGCAAATGCCCGATGTCATCAAATGCTGTTTGTTCTTACGTGCTAGGTGGGGTTCCTCATCGGCGGCCCCATCAAGTTTGCCGCATGGCTTCTGGCATATTTGCAACGAGCTTTTGATTGTTTAAGTTAATACACTTGTGTTGTGATAATATCAAACGCTTTTTCGTGCGAATGAGAAGAATAAATTAAAGGTGTTCGGGGAAAGCGTAAAACACATTTGACTGAGAGTGAAGCTCTTTTCTGTATCATATTATCAGGATACAGTCTCGCTATTTTGCACCTCACTTAGCAATTAAACAGAATTCAATGCGTAGGAAAGACAATTCACAACTATCATAAATAAAATAGAGAGTTATTTAAATTTTTTGTATTTCGCAGAAGTTACATAATTACTTCATATTTTAAAAAAAAAACGCCTGCCAGTGAAGATAAACATTTAAATTCAAGCCTCTAATGAGAAACGCGGCAGCATGATGCTGGTTTAAATTTGCTTGCGTCAACCATTTTATTTTGTCATATTGATTTTTACATAGTGCAATTTACAGACAGAATGCCAATCTAAAAATATAATTTTAAAAAAGCCTATAAAAATGCTGACAAATGGATGTCTGCAGATTTTTGTATGAAATATGAAGCAAAAATATTCACATATTTAAATAGTATTTTGCCATTCCTATAGACTGTGAACTTCGCATGTTGCAATTGTATCTGTAGAGATAAGTACAATTATGAAATCTGTATAGATCGTGGCGCCATCTAGGTATCCAATTCTACAAAATTGAAATTGTAAAATACCTTTTTTTTTTTTACTCTCCGTTTCTCCCATATTTGGTAAAATGTCAAATTATCTGGGGCATAAAAAAATAGCTGATTAAAATTCAAGATTTTTTTAAATTTGAATAGAAGATGAATTAAAAACTTTTAGTTAAAATCTTTATTATTTCCTTAATAATATTGCAACTTTTACAAAGTTCCTTAAATATGTGTAGATGAAGATAATATGTTTCTCTAAAATAATTCGAGTTTCCCAAAATTAGTAATCAAAAAACATTACAATTCCCCAATATTTTTCCATATGCTTACATGTATATGGCATCTATACAGGTATGTTATAGGTCCATATAAAATGATTGAAGTAAATTCAAGGAAAATATGCCATTCAATTTTAAGGTTTTTAAAAATATTTACCATCCGTTCGCGTGAGAGAACATCTATATATTTACATTTGCATCTTCTTCCGTATGCAATCATCAAAGCCCGAGGATTTTAAATAAATTGATTCAAAATAACAGAAGAGGTACAAAAAATATAGGAACTGTTTCAATATATGTGAGCACTCCAAACGGATCACTTTATCAGTACTTTTCCCCATTCAAAATTTAACTTCAGTGGTGAATGCTGTAAATTTTCTCAAAAGAAAAATGAATGCTCGGTTCATAGTGATGAAGCTTGATTTCATAGAATTCGAAATTCAAGCTTGTAATTCTGTTTAATGACGAATAAATTAATAAATAATAGTTAAATTGTATTTTAAAGCATATTATTTAAAATAAACAAGTTTAACTTTTAATATTAGATATAGCAAGCATAAATGGAAAAAAATTGAGAGCAATTAAAAAAACAAAAGATTGATGCCCATTTCGTTGAAGCCTTTCTTTGTGATTGAAATTAAAATGACTTCGATTTGCCTGTCAAAGTTTTCATCAAATGACAAATCATTTGTAAAATTTTATTATCCTTTTAACAAAAGGATTTGGGATGGATTTTCCATTTTGGAAAAGACTTTCAGAAGTGGAAGCAAATGAGAGAACATTTTTTCTCCCATCCTCGACCCTCTCAGTTTCAAAATCAAACACCGTTTTTATGTGCGAAATAAGAAGGCACTACTAATTGTCAATTGAAATGTATTGTTGGTTGTTGTTTTGCACGCCGTATATAAACAACCATTTATTTTCCACCCATTCAAATTTAGACGTGACTTTGTCAGTTGTAAACAAGCCCTCCTAATCTTAAATTGGTTGTGTTTTATTCATTATTTTTCCGCACAGTTCTATTTCTGAGAAACGCAGGTAGAGGTGATAAGAGAATGATAAGCGACCCAGTGTTTGGGGATTGGAGCAGATAATGCTGTTGACTCGTCTCAAAACACCGTTGTTTCACAGCAGCCGCGGTTTCGCTCGGATCAACTACTTTTCTGAATGGACGCATTTTAAATCTTTAGTCATTTTCATTTTAAATCTTTAGTCAAAAAAGTCATTAGTCATTTAGTTAAACACTTTTAGTCAAACAAGAACGCAGCGGCTCTTCGATAGAACAACGGTAAGTGGAATTTGAATCAATTTATATATTTTCAATCAGATATGTTTTTTGTTTTTTTCATTCGACAATGCGTAAATATAGCCCTGCTTCCTATAATCTCGTAGTCCTTCGATTAAGCAGTTCTTATGCTGCCTGGTTAGTTAGCTGCTTTCTTAGATGCTTTTGTGTCTTTTACGAATCACAGAGTTTTGTAATCATTTTCTGTAGACCATTCCAAGTGATTTTTGTCTCTTGCAAATAGCCAATGAACATCAACCATTCATTTTAGAATTTGAGCGTTCTGTGAATGCGATTAACCCAAGAAGCCTGAAATAGGTTGTGCTTACACCAAAGCTACTGACGAAAGTTAGGATTCTGAAGTCTGTTAAAGAAAATGAGGCACGAAATTTTTCAACCTGCTCATTACCATTAGCTAGCCAAACCAGATTTGGATGAAAATGGCATTTTTTTAATTATTATTATTAATGTGTTAGTTTATCTGCGTGGTGCCACGCACTTACGGCATTCTATGTTAAAACATTTTTATTTAACTCGTCTTGTTTCACTTTTGCAAAGATGTGGAAGACACTCCCTAATGTATCGAAACTCTTAAATTTCATTCAATTTTATTTGAAACTCTTGTTTTTAGTTCTTTCGTTCAACTGGTTTTGAATTTGAAGGGGGAAAAAACCTATTTTTAGATAGACTTATAAGAATTAATTATAATAAGTTAAGATGAATAAAAATTGAAAATTAATAATTTGGGAAGATCGGTTATGTGGCAGATGGCGCCATAGCAAAAATACTGGCGAATCAGTGGCGTAGTCTGCAATATTTGATAATCAAGAGCTCACAAAGTTCTAAATATAAGAGACAAAACTGCAAACATTTTTATTCATTACCCTTTAAAGTAAAAATAAATAAATTTAAAAAATTGAAAATTAGATACAAAATTTACTCATTTCACAACTACATTTGATAATAAATGCGATACATTCTTCCAATTAGATGGTTGTCCAGTGCTTTCTGTCATTGTATTTAAATAACAGCGAAAATATTGTTTTTTATCAAAAATTCAAAATCTTAAGTTGTTATTTAAAATGTATAAATCAATAAGAAAATTTTAGATGATACTGGTTTTCAAACTAATGTTTTTTTTAAACTCGATTTCATTTACGGACTATCATATTTGCATAATAAATCTTTGTTTTGTGCTTTAAAAAAATTATTATTTAAATATTATAAGCTAAGTGCTTAAGTATAACCTACGAAAGCACTAAGTATCTATTAATGCTATTTATAGAACGCAAATTTTATATTACATTATATGAAGTGAGTGTTCATATTTATTCAAATTTTGCATGGAAGTATTTCAAATCTTATTAAGGTTATTATTCTTTAAACAATCCAGTAAGTGAAAATTATTTCAAATTCAAACAAATACTGTCTTAAAATCAAAGAAATACGTATTATGAGATAAATGTAGACATGTTTCTGTATGTAACGTTTTAAAAGTTTTGAACCACAGCAGTTACCGGTCATTAGTGTTCAGATAAATAATATTCCTTTATTATCGATTGTTATATAAATAAATCAAACGAAAAGTTGAACACATTTAATGTCATTCCATATCAACAGCTCATTATTTCTCCCTAACAACGACTCATGTTGGCAGATGAAAATCTATCAATTTCTGTAAACTGATACAAATTCTCTGTTTCATCCATGCATTGTACACAGTTTTAAAAATTGAAAATGAATAACATGTTTAATAATCTTTAGATCAAATTCATTGTACACATGTGAAAAAGGAAAGAGGAAGAAACGCCATTTCATATTTTGATTCGATGAAAAGGATTAATTAGCATCTACTGCTGAATGACATTACATTTTGAAATATTTTATTTTATCTGGAAAGTCAATAAATTGATTATCTTTTGTATTGTTCTGGGTATGCACTAAATTCTGTTGTTGTTGTGTTTTTTTTTTCCAGCTAGCTAGCTTACTAGTAGTCACTACTAAATATGTTATCAATTTTTAAATCATTGCATTCTATATAGAATATTAATTTTTATATTTCGTAGATTCCTATAGGAAGACTACCTATTGCAATGGTTCTCATGACACGACTTTAGGAAAATTTCTGCAGATCTTCATCAATCATGGTCCCTAGAACCTTCGGTTTAAATTTAAAATGGTCTCTTATTTCCTGATTCAATTCCTTCTTCTTTATTTAATTAATGTTACACGCTCTCTAGAAAACTGTTAAACCAGCGGTTCTCACGCTCCAAGTGAAGGGATAAGAATCCTTAATGTTTATTAAATTCTTTTAAAATATACTTATATTCACCTTTCTGAAATCGGCACGTGTCAAAGAAATCTCTATCAAAATCTCATAATATAAAATCACTGGGGAAAAATATTTCGACCTCTTTCACTTTTTTTCTCTTCTCTTGTGCCGTGGACAGACATATCTCCTCACTTCTTTCTTGTACATAAAGTATGCCTCCCGGGATGAAATAAAGCGACGTTTTGAAATTATAAAAAGTATCTTCTCTTTTCGGTCCCGAATCTGCTAAAAGAATGTGTATTTACATATTTATCAACCTACAGGGTAGTCATCTATGCCAAAATTTCAAATTATTAAGAGAATTAAATAAACGGGAGAGGCAGTTCGACGTGTTTGCTGCTCCGCGGCTCGCCAATGGTTCCTGGGACTTGGTTCGGCCGCTGGCTTCGTTCCGTCTCGTGTCCGAGGCTTAAGTTTTTCACTGCCTTCGGATCCGTCGATCGAGTACCTTCTGCCATCCGTAACACAAGTGCCCATTTCTCATTGCAATCGTTGGCTTCCTTCATTCCTTTGCGCTCTTCTTCATCTTACAGAAATTCCATTCAGCCTCACCAGTGCCAAATGACCCATCCAGATTTCCGAGATGTCATTTTTGTGTTCCATTCTCACCGCAATAAAAATAATCATCTTCCTTCAAGTTTAAAAGTGCTGCTCTACATTCCAGTGCTCAACATTTTGCATTCCTGTGATTGATCAAGAAGGGATTACAGTGTTCAAAAACTCTCTATCGGAAATTCCTGAAAATGGAAAGATAATAAGTGGATTCACTAATAATATTATTATCCCTTACAGAAATTTAAGATTTATGTTGTGCATTTTTTATTTTATTTTTAGTGCTATGGCAAATAATCTTTTTATAGTGTTATTTAAAATATTGCATCTTTGAGTATATTGTCAAATCTATTTTCAAAGCTTTATGCATACATTTAAAATGTGCTTTATTTAAAATTCGCCTTAATGTTTTTAAGATCAGGAAGAATGACTGACCCAGTTAAAACAAATGTGTCAGACCCTCAGGATCCAAATTCAGAAAACAAAATTGATAAAGGAGAAAATGAACAAATAGCCCAAGAATCCTCCATAATCCCTTTTGATCCCGAAAATGGGATGAAAAAGGATTTATGGTTGGAGTATTTCAAGAGAGAAAGTAAAAAAATTGACTTGCGGAAAATTAAAGATATTGTTAAATTTCTTCTTCTTTCTTCACATAAATTGTTGATTAATTATTGCTAATTTGTGCTGTGTATTAACTGAGCAATTTATTCAGCCCAATAGTGTAAATTTTGATGACTTTTCCCAACATGACTAAAAAAATGACAAGTTAATTCATTATTTTCATAAAAAATTAAATTGTGACAGATAGTTAGGCCTTAATCCACAACTGATTCTGGAAGATCTCACTGATGGGCTGCCAACTCAATTAAAACAATTGGTAAGCATAAAAGCCCTTTCTATTTGTATTGAATGGGTTACAGAAACTACTAAACTTTTAAAAATTCAAGGACTTTCTGAACCAAACCTAGTCAGGCGTAATCAAACCCTAATCACAACCAGCATCTCTTGTACCTAGGCAA
>JAPMOR010080848.1:82490-98625 GCA_026543865.1 Argiope aurantia | reverse complement strand
GCGTAATCAAACCCTAATCACAACCAGCATCTCTTGTACCTAGGCAATATTTTAGTTATTCCAAAATTCCTATGAACATCGAGATCTAAATAATTTTAGATAAAACTATCAAAATTTACTAAGGTCATGTTTAATAATTTCAATAATCAAAATCATAACCTACATTTCCAACAAAGATTACCACCTTCTCCTTGTAGAATTTGCACACGAAAAACTCTTCCAAATGCCTATCATTGGGCACAAGTCTGTCCTTTTAGACAACCTTAATTTGTGAACTAATCTTCCCATAACAGCTCATTTGATTTCTCTATGCAGAGATGTCTCTCTTGGCTGTTCTCAACATCCTAAAATGAGACAAAATTCTTATAAGGAGGTCCCTGACACATAATGAAATGGAATTTCAAAACTTCGAATCAAAATTAAAAAAAAATATATATTATTTTCAAATTTGAACTTTTAAAAAATTTATTCATGTTTTAAATAATCTAACGTTACATTTTACAGGCGTTATTAATACCTATCATATGATTAATGAAAGTTTTCCTTTCAGGTAAGCAGGGTTTTTTTTTGTGAAAAAATGACCACTTCGCCTCACCCCACTTTCACGGTAATATATCGATTCAAACTTAGAGATCGGTTTTAAATGGTCACTTCGAAACTAAAGTCAATAAAATTGCTGTTGCGCATCTTTTTTTAGAAAAAAATTACAATTCAACTGGACTATTAGCATTTGTTGTTGTTTCTGATGGCACTTGCCGTGGACAAGCCCGCTGATAAAGTCTCCGATTTTTAACCAAGACAGAGCGCCAACTAGGGCCAAGAGTACGATTTTGCTACTCACGCATTACATTCGCTCGCATAGGCCCTTTTTACAGGGGAGGGGGGGGGTCCACATTCACACATAGAACAGATGAAGAACAACCATGTCCGAACCCAGGGTGCTCAGATCACGGGGAAGACGCTTTACCCCTATGCCAGGACGCCGGCCTATTAGCATTTAATATGAGTTTAGATAGAAATTTGGAAGAAATTATTCAATAAGTATAATAAACGGAGAAATTTCCAACAAAAATACTTGATTAAAAAACTCCACAAGCTACCTGTTTAATATCTTAATTTGCTGTTAAGTATTATTTGTATTTTTACAAACTTATTTAACAAATGTCCTCAGAGTGCTAATTTGTGTTTTCATCGATTCCTTTTATTATTATTATTATTTCAGAACGATGCCGCTGGTCCACAGACTGCTTTACGCTCTCAGAGCCTTAGCGGATGACGAGCCTCCTCCCTCCAGAAGAGCACGCAAAACTTCTGAGAGACATCGACAAGCTGTTGCCCTTGTAATTACGTTCAGAGATCTCTTTACCTCCGGTGGATTAAATTTTCTTCTGGAAGACTTGGAGGCTAATCGAACTTGTAGGAAAAAGATGCATAACTCTTCTCAACGCTTGGAGACCCCTAAAAGCGAGCTAGGAAAGGGATTTCAGATTTCAGACAGTGAGCATCCACTTGCCACCAGCGAAAGCATTGATTTCTTCGATGATCCAAGAACTCTTTCACGTGACTTGACGTCTTCTGGATTGCCAAGTGCTGGGTCGCCTTCCAAACTGCTAGTGCCAGTGAGCGCAGCATCTAGAATGAGGAGGAAAGAAACTCTGGCTATTCCTTTATCTCTGGAAGACGAGGACAAAACTGTGAATGCTCTTCGGAAAGTTCTAAAGTGGTCGCCCAGGAAACAGAATTTAGCCACATTCTCTGTCCCTCTGCCCAGAGAGGAGGAACACAAAGCAGTTGCTGTCGTGCAAAATGCCGTCAATCGGGTCAAAGAGGAGCAACAGCAGAAGAGAAAGTTTAAACTATTTAAACTGAAATTCTGTTGATGCTGCTCATAAGATTTGGCGATTATTTATTTCACAATCAACTCAGCGTAAGGTTTAAGGAATTTAGAGATAAAGAAACCGAGTAAAAAAAATAACGACTATTAAGTTACAAGTGATTCTCAACAGCTCTATGTTTTGAAGTCAATTTTTTCGTCACTTTTAATCATCTGAAAATGTTTGCCTTCCTTCAAGTGAAACAATATTTTAATAGTAAAATGATTGTTTATTTTTAAAAAAAAAGCCAGGAAATAACACAAATCTTATTGATATCACAACAGGAAATATTGTTTTATCAAATATAAAATCTATTTAGTACAATTTTAATATTTTTACTCTCTTTTAAGGATACCATTCTATTTCATATTGATAGAATAGATTAATAAGAAATGAATTTAATTTTGATGAAAATTTTACTCGTGTTTTCAATTTCTTTTTGTTATTATTCCGTGGCGTTTAAGCAGATGCATCACACAAATTAATTCATACGAAAAGACTTTCGGCGATGAGGAGTTTTTTAAAAATTTTATTATTGTTATTATTTTGTGTCGTACAAAACTTATTTGTTTCTGTGAGCAATTTTATAGAATGATTCATTCCCTGATTGGAGAAAATATGTGGTGGTAGATAACATTTCATCTGAATAACATTTCTGCTAGAATAGCTTATAAATGAAATCCTTATGAACTAAATGAAACGAATGGAAGACAGCACTGTCCATCAGTTTTTTTCTTTTCTTCTTATGATTTCTGAAATGTTCAATGAAAAGCATCTACCATTTTTTTTCCTCCTATGTATTTACATGTAACCTGTGTTCTATGTAACAAAATAAACTTCATAAATTTGTTTTAAATAAAAATGTAAATATTTCATCTTTTAAGGTATCGGTATTAAAAGTTAGAAAACTCATATCATCATATATATATTTCAAGTACGATTAGATTGAATTTGTACTAACAAATAAAGCTTGCTAATTTTTAGCAACATCCGAAATTAGAATTTCGGTAAAATTTCTTTATAGTCGAAGCAATGCCAGATCTGACTTTCTCCCGTATAATTTGGTATTCATTTATAAAAATTGTCTGCTCATATGTATGAATCCAGTTATTCAAATTGTTTCAAACAAAATAAATAGTAGAAACAAAGAATATAAAATGCGTAAATGAGTGTAAAATATAAGTACTGCAATCCACCTCTAGTAATAATAAAAGTGTGTGTGTGTGTGTGGCGCCAAATATTTCACCTAGATCAACCTAACTTCTCAAACATATACTTTATAATGTTGGATTATACACTTTTTAGACCTTTCAATTAATTAAAAACTAAGTGGAATTTGAAGTTTCCTACCGTATATTCTGAAAAAATTACAAGAAAAATTTTTTACATTATAACAACATTTTAAAAATTATCTTTTCAATGATACCAATTTATTATTCATTAAATTTTTTTCAAAAGTTTTAGCATTTTTTTAAAGGTATTTATTTGCCTAATTTTCAGCAACAAATTACAGTGTCGCCCTGCGGTTCAAATGTTTTCACTGTCCATTCTCTCATAAATAATGTATAGATGTTTATTCTGAGGAATACCGGTGCAACGATTGATCTTGTTAGTAGGAACCATGTTCGCACCAAAGATTTTACAGGAGAGACCGTCTGGGTAAAGCCGCGATCTGACTACTCGTGGCCTTACGGATTTGATCATAACTGATCCATTGTTGGACCAGCCCAACCTTTGGGCGTCGGTCTGGAGCTTCCCACAAATTGTTGGTAAAATAAACAGACATCAAAGAACCCCGGAAAACCACAAGAGAGGGGAAAGAAGCCAAAATGTGCTTGTGTCAAGATGCATACGGTTGTCGGAACAGGGCTATAGATGTTTTACTTGTCTTTCTCTTGCAAGAGTAGAGCTTTAAAGCTCTGATTTTGGAGACATCATCATAAAAGCCGCTATCATAGACTCAAGACTGGACAGTGGAGTTGATCTGTTAGGCAACGAAACCGCGAATCCGATATCGGAATAAAAACTGCCCACAAATTTGACTGCGCCAGTTACGCGTAATCAGACTGCCAAGTTAGAGGCAGCCCCCAAGTGGCCACATTTTCTTTTTGAGTACTCAAAATAATAATAATAATAATAAATAAATAAAATAAAATTTTAAAAAACATCATTTTGTAACATATTACATTTTATCATACAATTATCATCATTCTTTAAATCAAAATATTTTATGGAAATTGTTTTTGTTGTGTTTTTTCCATATCATTTATTCTATTGCATCGAATTTTTATACATTCATAAATTTTTGTATATTAAATAACTGCACAAGCCATTATGTTTTAAAATTATTTGCATAGAGTGAAATTTTTATTTTTAATTAATTCGTGCTCTAAAAATAATTATCTAATCACTCAAAAATTAATTTCTCTATTTTAACAGTTCAAATGAATATTCTTGATATTTTTTTAAAAAGTTAGTAAATTGTTTAAAAACAGGCAAGTATTCGCACATTAATAGCAGCTCTGTATACAAAATAAATCTCATTTAGCTGCAGTTTCTGAATCAATGATTTTACTGAGTGAAAGAATTTTTCTTTTCAGATTTATGCATACTTATTTCAATTTGATCATTCAGTTAAATATACTTGTAGTAGTTATAATTTTTTAAAAATTTGTTTAAGTAATGTAATTAATGACAGAGTGCATACATTTAAAAAAAAAGCATTTTATAAATACGTTTGAAACATTTTTAGATTATGGAGCAATAAGTTCGAAGAAATAAATTAAACAGTGTATTAACTAAGTCAGTATTCAACTTTATATAAATACTAGCCGGTTCGCCGATCTTAATGTTCGTTTAAATTTAAATAATTAAATATTTCATGCAACTTCTACTTTAATCGATTCTTCATCAAAATATTTTAAAACTTCAAATTTTGATAGTCATATAATTCACTCATAATATTATAAAGGCCTTCAGTCATAACGTAATATGTATCTCTCTAATTTTCTGTTAGTAGAATTTATGCTTTAAATTAAAGTGGAAAGAATGAATCTGCAATTAAGATAATAATATTTTTTACTGAAACAAAGCATTTTTTTATAATATGATTACTGATAACAGAGTCACTGAGCGTTTAAACTTTATGGGCACTAAAGAATATCTTTTTTAATTTATGTTATATCTCAAGAATTTATCAACAAAATTTTCTACAGATTCATCATGAACAGATCGATTAATAAACAATGTTTAATTTTAAATGCAACAAACACTAAGAAAATAAAATGAATCGTTTAAAATAATCGGTCGAAAACAGGTTTAAAAAACTACTTAAAAAACAATGTACTTAAAACTATAAGCATATACAAAAAATATATAACTAACATAAATACAATTTAATTACAAAAACATGCAACTAACCTAAAAATAATTTAAATCAAGAATCATCCGTTGATAATATTGTCAACAATCAGAACACAATGCGCATGCGTGAATTTTCAACGCCAGTTGCGGTAACGCAAATACGTGAATTTTTCTACACCAGTTGGGGTAATGCTATGCAGATTAATTTTTAATTTCCTTTATTCTGTTTTATTTTAATTCAAAAGTACTTCAGAATGAATCTGAGAGATCGATTAATTAACAAAGTTTAATTTTAAATTCATCAAACATTAAGAAAATAAACAGAATCGTTTGAAATAATCGGCCGAAAAATGTTAACCCCAGCCTTATTACTGTTGGGAAAAAAAAATCGAAGCCTTACTCATTTGGCGTTAGGGGAAAATAAAAGGATTTCTTGGCGGGAAAGTTAGTTTTAAATTAATAATTAAAATTCTAATTAAAATTTCAAAAAAAGGAACCCCAGGTGCACATTCCCAACCTCCAAGGTATACACGTACCAACTTTGGTAGCTGTAGGTCAAATGGTCTTTTCTGTAGAGCGCCAACACACACACACATATTGAGCTTTATATAAGTATATAGATAAAATGCTATCAGGAATTACTGAATATTTTTCACCAACATTGAAAAAAAGTTTTTTAAAATGACTTTTTTTTTGCATGTGTATGCAAGTTTTATTTGAAAAATCTTATTAAAAGATTCACTGCATATTTGAAATTATTTAATTACACTGCAGTTACTATTATAAGGAGAAAAAGATTGTATTTCTACTTTATTAACATTTCAACAACAACAACAAAAAATAATTTAGGGATTTTTCTAAACTCTTTTAATTCATTCAATTTTCTGACAAGTAACATTTTCCTACTCATTAGATTATTTGTTAGCAGTGAAAAGTTTCTGGCTTGCTGAACAAGTGTATTAGCTTTCCATTCAATTTCAGATATTGCCTTTTCTAATAATTCCCCCCCCCCCCCCTGTAAGTAGATCAAGAAATTGGATTCTAACTTTATGCCGATGACAACTCTTTCTTTTGCCATCTGTTTCCACAAAAATATGCAGTATTTTGAATGGGGTGAGATTTTTAAAAGTTTCTTTTAATAATGTTTACTGAGTGGATTATGTCAGACTGCTATATGTGGTTACAGACTACATATTGTGAAACATGATATTTTTCATTCAAATTTCCCACTTCAGTATTTTTATTAATGCTGAATCTTTTTTTCAATACATGCTTGTTCATGAGAAAGAATGAAAAATGTTTTTTAAGCCCTTCCCAGTTTTTAAAAAAATTTTGCATTTCAATTAAAGGAAATAAGTAAACCACAGTAAAATAAGCAAGTAAAAATAGCTAATCCAATCTTATTTTCCCGACATTAAAATGATCGAAATCCCATGGAGATGATTCAACTAGAAATCCATAAACTCCATGAAAATTTCTTCTTATTCTTTCTGATGCAAATACAATGCAGAATATGTTTCTTTTTTTCACACCTACTTGCTTTCTGCCAAAACATAATTTCTGACTAATGCAAAATTTACTGGAAATTTATTTATTCCATCACTTTGTTTTAATAAGCTATGAACAGTCAAACTAGAAAAGCATATAACTTTATTAGATATTACTTTTGAAGTGTAAGTCTTGCAATAATTTTTTCCCTCTTATATCTATACTCTTTTATTAACTGTGCACTATTAGAAAAATTAAAATGGCATTAGCCATTTACTGAAAAAATAATTTCATCAATGAAATTTTCTTACAAAACAAAAAACACAATTATTGTTTTACAAATTTTTATAGAAATAAATAGCAAAAGTAAGTCTTAATTCTGATATATTTGAAAAAAATGGCTTAATAAGCTCTGCATTACACATGAAACCAGTTGAAAATGTCTTTCCAATACTTTATTGCATGTTCCCTAAGATATTATCACTCCTCCTTCCAGCATAAAAACTAGGAAACTTAAGCAAGACTGTGAAAGCCAAGAGAACAAATATTTTTATTTTCAGAGACCCAGTATAGTTTTTTAAAAATAATAAAAATAGAACCATTAATATGCTAAGAAACTTTTGGTCGGCCAATGAATCTAAAATTTGTAGCGGAGCTCCAATTTTAGAAACAATATTACTTACTAAAATTTCATTTATCAAAGCTGCTGCAATTTTCTGTTACAGCTGTTCTGCGTATAAGAATATAAATAGTCAATTCATTGACAGATTTAGTTCAAAATTTTGATATGGATGAATACTTTAGATGTTAAAACTATGTTCCAAATTTTACTGATGTAGCACTTTGTGTTTTGTAGTTACTGTGTTCACTTATACATGAATAAACAGACAAACTAATAATAATAATAATTGAAATGCATTTCATTCAAAATTTCATAGAAATTTAGTACTATGAAATTCCAGCTCAAAGCTTTTGTGTTATCATGTTCACAATCAAACATAATTCCAAAAATGTTTTATTTAGATATTTGAATCAGAAAGATTGGACAAAATCTTGAATTTGATATTTTGGAGATTATATTTCTTTCTCTTTGTATAGTTCATAGAAAAAGTGAAAAAAAAAATCTTTAAGGCATTAATTTAGTTTTAGTATATTTTGGCAAAAGTAACAAATGATTTATAAAGTAACTTTGGAGCATCATAAACATCATGGCTAACTTTTATTTTTTGAAGCCTCGAATCATTCAGTCTATTGACATTTGGAAGTTCACAACAAATAAAATACATGTTTTTTTTTTGTTTTTTTTTTGGCATATAGTTAAAAAGTTCTAAATTATTGCACAAATATTTATTAAAGCAAAAAGATTTAAATATTTCACTAATGGCAAATCACTAAATGATGTTGAAATATAACTAATAAATTGCTTTTAAGCAGATGTAATACAGCAAACAAACAATCAGATTCAGGATACCGATTCAGTCAAAAACCAAAACTAGTGGTTTTAGATGAATACACAAAACTATCTCTAAAAAGGAATTATTTTTTCTCTGTCTAAACAAGTAAAAGGAGATGAAAGAAGAGTCAAGTAAATGAAAAGGATATATTTTCTCTATTCTATCAGCATTTCCCTAAATTGAGATAAAAACCTTTTCTACTGACCTTCAGATTCATTGAAATCCATTAACCACATTGACACTGTGAAGAAAATACAGTCTATAATCGGGTTGTTCCAATGTGGTGATTTTTTTTTCTTTCAGAAGAAAAAATACAAGCATCTGGTTAAAAAATAAGCACTTTACAGGTTCTTATATAAGGATCATAAAAAATAAGCACTTTAAAGGTTCTTATATAAGGATCATAAAAAATAAATGGTTTTAAGGGCATTTAATCATACTACACACCTTCAATGATAGTATTTTGATAGTTTGCAAATCAGCTAATACAATCATAGATATTTACTTAACATAAAATAATACAGATGACTATTAGATATTATTATTACTCAGTTCACTACGTTATATATATATATATATATATATATTAGTTCATATATTATAATTATATTAAATCATGTACTGAATATATAGAACTTCAGCTTTTAGGTATTGACAATTATAATCTTAATGATTACTAAATGAAATAAAGTATAAAAAGTTTAAACCAATTATTAATGATAGCATCTTATCTTTAGTAATAATAACATCTTATAAAATATCTACTAGAATCAACATACTTCTTAGTTACATTGCAAAAAATAAGCACATGAAATTAAAACTTCTTTTAAAAAAACTTGATTTACAAACAAATCTTAATTTTTCAGGACAATAAAAATTCATTTGATCTCGATAGCTAATCAGTTTCTCTGTCGGTTTGTAGTTTTATTATATCTAATTATTAATAGATATAAATAAATATAAAATGTATTAATACTAAAAAATTTTTTTTGTTAGACTTCAAGAGGCAATGAAAGTTTACAGAATAGTATAGCTTAAAAGAATATCTTGAAAATATGCATTTTCATTTTTTTAATAATACGTATATATACACAATTTTATTCTCTTTTTTATGAAAAGAAATATAATAGTTGCAAATTTATATTATTATTAGACAAAAAATTAATAAACCCACAATAAAGTTCGATAAAATACTCCAGATGCTCAGTTGTAGTAAGTCAGAAAATTCAAGTAGACACAAATTTAACATAATTAAATTTCAGCTAAAATTTATTTTAAGTATTTGCAAGCCAGCTCAGTTTTGTGAGATGATTAAGTAAATAATACATTTGTTGTCATTAGTTTTGCTTGGAAATAAAGTATGACTGGCTGCTGAGCATATGGTTTGTGATATACTCAATTAACATGGGAATCATTGAGCATGCTCAGGTATGGAATATAAAATAAATATTTATTTACGTAAAGTATAGGGATGTTCTAAACAGTATTCAAATGTAGAATAAATATATTTACAAACTGGAATATAAAAAAAATCACCTGGCTGAATGCCTGCTAGATCACTTATTTGGTAAGTTTTTCCTAGAATGAATCCAATAACCATAAATACAGTTATTCATAAAAGTTTCAGGCTATTTCAAAATTTCTTTGCATGTTCCAAATATATCATTCAACACATTTATCCATTTGATTATCAGAATCCAATTTCAAGAGAAAACAAATAATGAAATTTCTTTAACTAGATTATTGGCTAAACAAATGCATTTTAGGTTCATTAAAATTCCTATAAAATGGTTAGCATTTAAAAAGAAAAGAACTTTAGGTACTACCGTCTGCTATTTATTTATCAAGTTATAGATGTAACTCACAATTTACATTAATATTAATGATAAACATTAATACATTGATATTTGACCGACATGAGTCAATTCAAAAATATGATTATTGAAAACGGGGCATTTTATAACTTTTAAAAGATTAACCATAAGGTAGGAAATAGAAGTACTTCCGATACTGTAAATAGTTAGGACAAAAATAAAAAAAAAACCACATGAAGAAAATAAAATCAGAAATTTTCTGTTTGTACTGAAATTTTGACAATTTCTATATCTCCAGCATTCATAATACTGAAATAATGGTGATATGTTAATGAAAAATATTTTTTAAGCTAATTCGTTAACACAAAAAAAACCTTTTCGTGCCCCAACACACCAGCAAAGAATTGTGATACAACTCAACGAATAAATAACAACACTTTTTCCGGGTGCCCCTACAGCTGAACCGTTCCCACCTCCGAAAAGTATAGTTTACGATAGAAGCTGATAGAGATAGAACGATCTTACAATGTTATCGGACTTGGAAAATTTTTTAGAGGTAAATATATACCAGAACGCTCTAATCGATGAGATCTTTGTGATCACTCAGCGTTGATATAGGAGAAATTATTAAGGACAGGGTCATTATTTACTTCGTGAAACATGACTGTTATTTGCATTACGCTTATAGTAAGCACAGATTTCTCTACAAAAATGAGCTAATCATTAATCATTCAAAATACGCTTTTAAATTCGATTTATCCCAAATTCATCAGGTGAAGATCAAAGGAAAGATAAAAGATAAACAGAATGCAACTATAACAGAATACTATGATGTTTTTGGAAGAAATTTTAAGAGCAACTCAATGTCAGCATCAAAGAAAATAAACACAGTGTTTCATATGAATAATCGCAACCGAAACAGAATTTAGTGTGCCCTAATTGATAAGCTTTTTTATTTCTTTTATTAAATAGAAAAACTTTTAAAGTCTTGTGGTACATTTCTTAAAATTTTCTATCTTCGATTCCTAAATGTGAATTTTTTTTTTTCTCTATGATGATAACCGTAAGTAAAAAGCTCATTAATATTTTCCATTTCTTACTAAGCACAGGATGAATATTACTCGTTTTCTCCAGTTAAATCTGAGCATGCGCAGAAAAACTCATTTACGCTCGGAAACTTTCTAAAGTGCATTGCACGATCGTTCTCTCGCTATCCGCTTGTTTACTATGGATTCACCTATTCAAAGGCAAACTTGGGATACTTCGCTCACTTGTTGGTCTGTCAGAACCGACAGAAAGCTGTACTGATGTTAATTCTCAAATAGTTTGCTGATTCTTGTGATTACATAATAAATATTGCATTTTTGTGAATTATTTGGGTGAAAGATAGTTTCTTTTCATTTTTTTGATTTACGAAAAAAATAAAATAAATAACCGCCTGGTAAGTAAACCTATTTTTCCAGTTGCTTTATTTAATTAAAATTTTCTTGAAAGTGTAAAAAAGTGATGCAGATATATAAAATATTGTAAGCTATTTAGTTTTATTGATTTGAACTTGTAAAAAAATTTGTTTGATGCTTTTTTTTATTAAATTAAATACTAAAGATGGAAATAAAGCAAAATTATAGAATATTTTTTTTATTTCATTTGTTTCTAATTTTCGCATTCTAATGTTTGAAAATTTTCTATTTACACAATCCCTGAATTTGTCTTGAAGGCAATAAAATTGATGAAGCAGCTCTGTATGTTCCAAGCATATATTTGAAAAATATGAAGTTGTGCTTTTTAATCATTCAAATTTATTATTCTGTCATTTAACATCTATGCATCATCTACTATCTATCATTTAAAAATGTGTATATTGGATTCAATGCTTTAATGTCGGTATTATTAAAAAAAGCGATTATTATTATTAGTAAAATTAAATTAATTAAATTAAATTTATGAAATTAAATTATTAATAAAAGTGATGCACTACAAAATTATATTTTATTTGTAGTTAAGAAAAGTTTTCTAACTACATGTAAAATATAATATATAAGTGACATTTTTTAGTAAAAGCAAGGCTAGAAATTATAAACTTGTAAAAACAATATTGATTTTTATAATTTTCATTTGTGTGACATATTTTTGTTATATCATAAAGAATTGATTATAATATTTTTTTTTCCCTTCTAAGGAAATTTCCCTGTTAAGTTAATCTATGTCTTAATTAGTCTTTTTTTTTTTCATATTGTTGTTCAGTTAAAGCATTTTAAAAAGGGTTTCAAATATGTATTGAATTATCATTAAAAGCTTTAATCTTCAGAGTTTAATATAAAAACAATTATATTTCCCACTAATTTTATTCATTCTCATTTTTAATTCTGTCTTAGTGTTAAATATGAAATTACTTTGAAGGGAAATTTAAATATTATCTAAATTTAAATCTAAAATATTGCACCATTTCTTATGAAGTTAGTTCACATGATAAATATTACTAATGTAAGCACAGCATCTAACTTCTGATTGCATGTAGTCTTATGTTGTGCTGCTGTGTCCTGTAAGATTAATAGATTTCAAAATTGAATTATATGGCACTCTTGAATGTGTATTATACAAGAATAAATAGATTTGATTGAAAAGATTTTGTCTTAAACAAAATCTTACAATCAATCAATTTTCATTATTTTAATGCTATATATTTTTCAGATAATGAAAGCTTAGTGATACTCTGAGGCGATTATTCTGTATTAATATAATACAATTATCCCATGAAACTTATACATTATTTAAAAATCTAGATGTGAAAACAATTGAATAATTAGTATGGTGTCAAAGTTAATTTAAAACAATAGATAACTATTCAAATGCAGTTGTCCATTACATAACTAGAAAAAAAATGCAATGTTTTATATTTAAATAAAGTTCTTAAGCACTTTTATCATTAAGAATTCTATTAATCTGAGTTTTGATGTTTATATACATTTGCATGTATTTTATTTCAAGCAAATTTGAAGTTTTGGGTAAGGCTTTGACAATCTCAGTAATAGAGAGGACCAAAATATGAAATATTTAATCAGCAAATTGTTGCTATTAAAATATAAAAAATTTAGAACTCTATTATTCATTATTTAAAACTAACAAGAATTTTGAAGTTAAAATTAAAAACATTACATTTTCTTATGCAATTAAATTATTTTATGCTTTACTTCTATTCTTCTTCCTATTATTTTTAAACATATGAGTGCTTATTGGTGGAAGTAAGGTATCAAACATTTATGCGATAAAAAACCTGTGTTATGTTCTTGCATCATGACAATAAGTTGTGAATTGATTTAGTAAAAATCAGCTTTAACTGACTCCCATACTCTTGAAAATTTGCATTTATTTATTACAGTTTATACTCATTTATCATTTGTTGCCCTTTTCATTGTTTTGACATATTAAAATGTATCTTTTGTATTTTATTTATCCAACTGAAGTTCATATGTTTATAACTACTTCAAAAGTTTCTAATAAATCAAGTTTGAAACACCTTTTTTTTTTTTTTTTTGAGATACAAGAGTTTTATTTTAAATTTTTAGGATAATTTTCAATTTTTTTTTACCAATAGTCACTTGCAAAAAATGTATATATATATATTAAAAATTGGTAAAATTATATAAATAGGGCATGATTATTGAAAAACATTTCATGCTGCACCCATCAAAATTTATATAATTGGATTTTTTAATTTTTTTGTTTCTTCTTGCATTCCTATTTCAGCTACAAACCCATTCTCTAATTTTGCTTCTGTGTAATTTTTTTTTTTTTGGTATGCAAATCGGGAAGAAAACAGAAAAATGAATGATTCGTTGATAATAAGAATATATAAAAAAAATAACTAATGCATTCTTTTGGTGAAATTTTAATGATACTTTAAATATAGATAACATCCTATATATATATATATATATTTTTTTTTTGAGAAGGAAATAGTCTAATGATGTTGGATGATGTCAGTTTTTCATCATCCGAAAATTCGTGTGTTGCCTTCTAGACCTGTAATTTAAGAAAAGCTGAGATGCTTATATTAAACTGATTATTTAATATGCCTAAAATGCAACAAATTTCTACCTTTAAAATTGTTAAGTGACTTATAGGTATAGCCGTCAACAACAACAAAAAAGGAACGCCTTTGTGTTATTTATTATTGCATCTTCACAAAATTAGTGTCAATGGAGATGGATTAATGGGACAGGGTTGAAGAGATAGACAAATTGATTAACCGAGTTTATTAACAGGGTTAGTAAATTATTATCTCAAAATTTTTCCATTATGGAAATTGGGATTTTTTTATTTCAAATTAGCAGGGGTTTTTTTATGTATGTATATCAAATTTGGTTCTGAAATTTGTAATAGTTCTTGAAATGTTCTTAATTTTATTCGCCGTGAACTCCGCCTGAAAAGAGGCAATCCACCAGGGACCGTGTAGTAAGTAAGTTTCAGCTTGTTAACAGAAAAATGAGACTTTTTTCGCGTTTTTTTTCTCAGGAATTTCGAAGGATCGAACAACATGATTTAGATTTATCCTTAGTATGAATGCGTTTTTTTTAAATATAAACATATTTTTTTATTTAAATATTGAAGAATTTCCATATTTTTATTTACTTTTAAAATCAATACATCATGTAGTCTTTTTTTATTGTTCCCGCACTAAGAAATTAATGTACATTTTAATTTTTATAATGAATAAAATATTCTGTTTAACCCATTTCTTAAAAAGTCGCTGATTTAGGAAATGTGAATGTCATAATGACATTTTAAGCCAATGAAATTATAAGCATTTATTAAAAATTTGGTCTATTATTTTAAGACGGAAAGAATTGTTAATTGGATAGAAGATTTAAGTTTACTATTGTAAGAATGACTGAGTGATGAACATTCTTTTTACTATGCAAGGCTGATGTAATCAAGATAAATAAATACAAATGAATTGAGCCAAACTCATTATCATGTACATATCTCGAACTAAAGGTTCAAAAACAATGTTTTTGCATAAACATAGTTACAAAGATGAGATTACTTAATAACTCTGAGGGAATCATTTTCAGGATATTTTTAAAATATTCTCTATCTAATTAAAAAAATTTAGGAACGAGTGCTCAGCTTTAAGCCATTAAGTGTGTAATAATAGATGCTAATTAATATCCTTATTTTAGCGTTGTTTATTTTACTGAATGGTAAGAAATGGTGCGAATTTCCTCGCATCTCTATTTCATTTACTTGCAAACAAATAAATACCGGTTAAGAGTAAAAATTAAACTTTCCTACAATCATTCTGTTCTGCAGTCTAATTTCATATACTCTGAGTGGAGGAGGGGGAAACATTCATTTTTTTTAAAGAAACGAAAATTCATATTAAATTAAAATCGTCTGATCAGAAAATAAATTCAATTTTTAACTAAATGCGATGCTAAATGTTGTTTGTTTAACTAAAAAATGTTTAACTAAATGTTGTGCTCATACCCCAAAAGCTATTTGGGGTATGAGCACAACATTTTAGCATATCAACTTTGCTCTCGTGCAAATATTTTATTATGTTACAATGTTACAATTTTGTTTTTTCCCACATTCATTTTTAAAAACTCTTAATATATATATATATATATATATCGTGTTATTTATGTATTTATTTAGTGGCTTTTTGAAATATGATAATTTTCTTTAAATGAGTGATTTTTTTTTCTTTTTAGAAATATAAAATAATTTCCGAGATATCGTCGAAAATTCATGACTCATTTAACATTGGAAGCCTCATTTTTCAAAAACAATTGATATTATCACTAGAATTCCATAAAATTTTATTGATAAGTTAATTTTAAAACGACAAATCTATTCAGTAAAAATATCGATAGCCGTAACGGAAAAATTTCGAGATAGTAGTTAACGATGTTAATTAACCCGATAAATCAGTTTTTCTATTTCAACAAACCTGCCCTTTCAAATCATTTCCATCGACACCAAATTGGTGAAAATGCGATAATAAATAAAAAAAAGTTATATATATTATGACTGTAGAATAGCTTTTTTCTGAAAATTGCAAACTTATGATAAATATTTTTGCAGCACTGGTCATTTCTCATTGCATACTGAACTTGGTTTATTTTCGTGTATATAT